>PVHT021183709.1:7964249-7984703 GCA_004024745.2 Catagonus wagneri | reverse complement strand
TTTTCTCTTTCTCCCTTATCTGGGTTGGAGTTTTCTGTCTTTTCATTTTTATAGGTTTTTGGTGTGGTGACCTTTTTGCCAACAATAGAGTGGTAGCCTCTCTTAATTCTGGTGTTTGCCTCCCCTGTGACTAAAGCTGGTATGGGCGGGGCTTGCTGTAGGCTTCCTGATGGGAGGGAGTGATGCCTGCTCACTGGTAGGTGTGGTTGATTCTTATCCCTCTGATGAGTGGGGCTTTGTCTCTGGATGAGATTAGAGGCTGGCTGTGTGCCTGAGGGGTCTTTAGGCAGCCTGTTTAGTGATGGGTGGGGCTGTGATCCCACCTGGATTATTGTTTGGCCTGGGGGTTCTCAGCGCTGATGGGAGGGACCAGATTTTCCCAGAAATGGCCCCCTCCAGAGAAATGCAGGCTAATGAATGTTCCCGAGAGCTTCACCTCCAGTGTCCTTCCCCCACAACAAGCCACAGTCACCCCTATTTTCCCAGGAGATCCTCCAAGAATTGCAGTAAGGTTCCACCCGGATTCCCATGGAGACTGCTTTGCCCTGGACGTGCACGTGAAAGTCTGTGTGTGCCTTTCAAGGATGGGGTCTCTGTTTCCCCCAGTCCTGTGGAGCTCCTGCACACAAGCCCCGCTGGCCTTCAATGCCAGAGGCTCCGGGGGCTCTTTCTCCCTGTGCCCGATCCCCAGGCGTGGGGTTTTGATGTGGGGCTCAGAACTCTCAGTCCTGTAGCTAAGTCTCTGTGATGCAGTTACTTTCCAGTCTGTGGGGCTTCCCACCCAGGAGGTATGGGGTTGCTTCTGTCGTGTAGTCGCCCCTCCTACCTCTTGATGTGGTCTCCTCTTTGTCTTCTGGAGCAGAATATCTTTTTTGGAAGTTTACAGTCCAGTTGGTTGAAGGCTGCTCGGCATTTGCTTGTAGTTTTGCTGTTTTTCGGGAGAGAAGTTGAGCTCCAGTCCTTCTATTCCGCCATCTTAATAATTATCCCCACGCTTTCAAGGGAAAATTTGAAATTTAGCTTTGCTTGCTGTAATTTTGTCAAATTTCCTCTTGTTTTTAACTCAGTGAAAAAAAATTTTTTTTGGTCTTTTTGTCTTTCCTAAGGCCGCACCCACGGCATATGGAGGTTCCCAGGCTAGGGGTCTAACAGGAGCTGTAGCCGCCGGCCTTCGCCACAGTCGCAGCAACAGGGGTTCCGAGCTGTGTCTGCGACCTACACCACAGTTCATGGAAACGCTGGATCCTGAACCCATGGAGCGAGGTCAGGGATCAAACCCGCAACCTCATGGTTCTTAGTCGGTTTTGTTAACTGCTGAGCCAAGATGGGAACTCCCTCAGTAAAATTTTTTAGTGCAATAGAGTCAGCAAATAATTTTTCTGGAGTTCCCATTGTGGCTCAGCTGGTTAACTATCCATGAGAACTCAGGTTTGATCCCTGGCCCCCCCGTGGGTTAAGGATCTGGTGTTGCCATAAGCTGTGGTATAGGTTACAGACATGTCTCAGGTCCTGCATTGCTGTGGCTGTGGCTGTGGCTGTAGTTGTGGTATAGGCCAACAGCTGCAGCTCCAAATCAACCCAAAACCTGGGAACTTCCATATGTCATGGGTGCAGCCCTAAAAGGCAAAAAAAAAAAAAAAATTCCTTATAACTCTAGGTATAGTTATATAAATATGGCATATATAGCGTGGGGTAATTTTTAAAATATAAATTGATTGAGTCCTCCTGTTACTGAAATAAACTTGGATCTGTTCTCCCTTGTACAGAAAGTCAATATGCTCATTATGGTGAAGGAAAATATAGTCTACTACAGGATTCCAGGCAGCTAATGCTCAAAGTCAGAACTCCTGGATGGGTTTCTGGGAAGCATTTTTTTTTTTTTTCTTTAGGGCCACACCTGTAGCATATGGAAGTTCCCAGGCTAGGGATTGAATCAGAGCTACAGCTGCCAGCCTATGCCACAGCCACAGCAATGCAAGATCAGAGCCGCATCTGCCACCTACACCACAGCTCACGGCAATGCCAGATCGCTGACCAGGGATGGAACCTGCCTCCTCGTGGATACTAGTCAGATTCGTTTTCATTGTGCCACAACGGGAACTCCCAGGGAAGCATTTTTTTTTGTCTTTCTGCCTTATCTAGGGCCGCACCACGGCATATGGAGGTTCCTAGGCTAGGGGTCTAACAGGAGCTGTAGCCGCCGGCCTTCGCCACAGCCACAGCCACGCGGCCACAGCCACGCGGGATCCGAGCTGCGTCTGCAGCCTACACCACAGCTCAGGGCAACGCCGGATCCTTAACCCACTGAGCGAGGCCAGGGATCGAACCCGCAACCTCATCGTTCTTAGTCGGATTCGTTAACCACTGAGCCACGAAGGGAACTCCCAGTCATTATTTCTTAAGCCAAGCTTTTGTGACTCAGGGGTGGGGGGCTGGGAGACGACAGTTTTCTACAAAAGAGAGGAAGACAGAGGACAAGGGCAGCTGTCCTGGGAAGGTCCCACAGGGTCTTCCTTTGTTACACACCTTCCGGTTCTGGCAAGTTCAATATGGTCCTGCCTCAGGACATTTGCTGTGGCAGTTTGCTCTTCCTTTGACCCCGCTTTCTCTCCATCATGTGTATGAATTCATCCTATATTTCCTTCAGGGCTTTGTTCTGATGTCAATTGTGTTATGAGGTCTTTCATGAAGATTTCATTTAAAATCGCTGGTGCAGCCTGGTTAAGGTACAGGCATTGTCACTTCAATGGCTCAGGCTGCTGCTGTGGTGTGATTTTTGTCCCTGGCCCTGGAACATGCGGGGGCCATGGCTGAAAAAGAAATTGCTCTACTTCGGGCCCACCCCAACACCTTTACCTTATTTTCTGTCTTATTTATCTTTCATAACAAGTTCATTAGGCATGGTGCTTTGAAATGAAAATAAATGATTACCTCCAGGCAAGATTTCTAATTCAAGGATCTCTACAGATGAGCGTTCCTCTTGGCACAGTGAAAGAAAGACACAGGGCGAAGTAAGATGTGTGAAAAAGAAAACCATAGTCCCAAGATGGCATCATTTATGCTAAAGGCCCATGACTCCAAAACTAGATTTACTAGTCTAATTCTAGTTTCAGTCTCTTTAAGAAATGTGATCTTAATTGATCAGTCTGGAATTTCCTGATCACACCAATGAGGTTATGTATTACGTGAGCCCTCTTCATCACCCACCCTCAAGGGGAAGAGGAGGCCATTTGCATGATAAAAAATTTGCTTTTTCCTTTCCCCCAAAAGAAAATATCTTGGTTAAAAAGCAATCCTTTTCTTTTTTCTTTTGCTCATATCTTCCTTGTTTTACTCCTTTTTCTACAAAAGCTTTCCATTTTCTACAACTCCCTGATTTTCTCTTTTAATTTCTAGATGGACTACCTCTTGGTTCATGTATCAGTGAATAAAGCCTATAAGGTCTTCAAATTCTATAGCTGATTTTTTTTTTAAACATTTATCATGGAGATCCTTGCACTGGGGATAGAATGGATTAAGTCAACTGTCTTTTGGTCATATAATGGTCTATTATTCAGCCCTGAAAATGATGCTATGTCCAAACTAAGCATGAGTCAGAATTCTCTGGAGGGCAACTGACAACACAGATTGCTGGGTCAAGCCCAGAGATTCTGGATTCATTAGGCCTGCAGTGAGGTCTGTTCTGTTGCATTTCACACAAATTTCCAGGTGATAGGTCTGGTATGGAGGTGAAAGTTCCACTGAATGGCTTGCTCAGGGGCCCAGCACTCAGTACACTGAGAAGTCAAATGAGTCATCAGTTACCATCAGGCATATCTGGAAGTACAGAGTGGATGAGGAGCAGACTGCTGAGGCCTTGTACTCTGGCTGTGGTACCTGTAGAGCTGTGTGTGCCCTTGGCTGATATCTTCAAAGCTAGAGATCTTGAGGATGAGGGGGGAACTCTCAGTCAATGGCCCCAGAGCGTGTAAAAAGGTACATATTGGGCTGATTATTGGCCAAATGTTTGTTAAATGACTGCCTGAGGTTCAACTAATAGTACTGGTCCTTGGTTTCATCATTTATCAGTAATACCCCTGTAAAAAAAATAAAAATCAACAAATTTCCACTGAGCTCATCATGTGTGACAGAGGTTATGCTACCCATACAGTAAAGGAACAATACTGCTATTCATCCATGTGGACGCAAGCAGCTCCCTGGTGACAGGGGTGTGGATGGGTGGCCACCTCCTTTAGTACCATGGCAAGTTGTGAAGTATTGATTAAGAGAAGAAAGCCAGAGTTCCTGTCATGGCTCAGTGGTTAATGAATCCGACTAGGAACCACGAGGTTGTGGGTTCGATCCCTGGCCTTGCTAAGTGGGTTAAGGATCCGGCGTTGCCGTGAGCTGTGGTGTAGGTTGCAGACGCGGCTCGGATCCTGCGTTGCTGTGGCTGTGGCAAAGGCTGGCAGCTACAGCTCCTGTTAGACCTCTAGCCTGGGAACCTCCATATACCACGGGTGCGGCCCTAGATAAGGCAAAAAGACAAAAAAAAAGAAGAAAGCCCACCCCCATGAAGGGGTGATGTGCCAGATGTCTACGTTAGGCTCCATCTGGTAGCAATGAGGTCTAGGTACTGGTATCTAGACTTGAAACTGACCAGGTGCATTTCTGAGGCCATAATTCAAGGCAATGTGGGCCGCTGGGTATGGAGGCTTACAGTCTCTGGAACTGTGAGATCCTTTTTATTTCCTCCCCGGAAATGGCAATGGCCTGAAAGTAAGCAGGTCAGTGCATTGCAACAGGAGCCCAGAAGAAACCTGTGGTCGTCTTGGTGATCCAGAATCTATAGGATGCAGGAGGAAGTTGCTGAATCCCACAGTAAATATGACTCTGGGCATTAGCGAAAATGCCTAACATATACAACTTATATTCCAAAGGCTTTTAATGGAGGAAGACCTGTTAAAGGTAGGTTGATTACAAAGTAAAATCAGTTCCCATCGTGGCTCAGGGGAAATGAATCTGACTGGTATCCATGAGGATGCAGATTCCATCCCTGGTCTCACTCAGTGGGTAAAGGATCCGGCGTTGCCGTGAGCTGTGGTGTAGGTTGCAGACACGGCTCGGATCCTGCATTGCTGTGGCTGTGGTGTAGGCCGGCAGCTACAGCTCCTGTTAGACCCCTAGCCTGGGAACCTCCACATGCTGAGGGTGTGGCCCTAAGAAGCACACACACACACACACAAAAAGGAATAAACAAGCATCTATGAACAACAAAACAACCCAAATCAAAAATTCACTAAAAGGGAGTTCTCATTACGGCTCAGTGGAAATGAATCTGACTGGTATCCGTGAGAACACAGGTTCAACCTCTGACCTTTCTCACTGGGTTAAGGATCTGGCATTGCCATGACCTGTGGTATAGATCACAGACAAGGCTTGGAAATGGCGTTGCTGTGGCTGTGGTATAGATTGGCAGCTTCAACTCTGATTCGGATCCTAGCCTGGGAACCTCCATATGCCACAGGTGTGGCCCTAAAAAGACAAAAAAAAAAAAAAAAAACACTGAAATGAACAAATAGCAGAATACAGGAGGCAGGAAAACAAATAAGCGAAGTGGAACACAGATTGGCGGAAATCACTGATGTGGAATGGAATAAAGAAAAAAGAGTGAAAAGAAATGAGAACAGTCTAAGAGAACTCTAGGAGAACTTTATTTTTTATTTTTATTTTTTGCCCTTTTTTTTTAATGGCTGTACCCACTGCTTATGCAGTTTCCCAGGCTAGGGGTCGAATTGGATCTACAGATGCTGGCCTATGCCACAGCCAAAGCAATGCCAGATCCGAGCCATGTCTGTGACCTACACCACAGCTCATGGCAATGCCGGATCATTAACCCACTGAGCAAGGCCGGGGACCGAACCCGCAACCTCATGGTTCCTAGTCGGATTCGTTAACAGCTGCAGCATGATGGCAACTCCCAAGAGAACTCTAGGAGAACTTTAAAAGCACCAAGGTTTGAATTATATGGGTGCCAGAAGGAGAAAAGAGAGAAAGGGCCAGAGAAAACATTTGAAGAGATAATAGCTGAAAATATTCTTAATGTGAGAAAGGAATCACTCACTCAACTCCAGGAATCATAATGAATACCATATAGAATAAATCCAAGGGGGAACACCCCAAGACACATGTTAATCAAACTGACCAAAATTAAAGACAAAGAGAAAATATTAAAAGCAGCTAAGGAAGTGCAATAATATACAAGGGAACCCAAATAAAATTATTGGCTGATTTTTCAGCAGAAACTCTGCAGGCCAGCAGGGAATGTCAGGATATACTCAAAGTGATGAAAGTGAAAAAAAAAAATCTCTAACCAAGAATACTCTATCCAGCAAGACTCTTATTCAATAGACTCAAATAGCTAAAACAATTTTGAAAAAGAAAATCCAAGTTGGAAACTCACATGCCCCAATTTCAAATTAGTGCCCAGCAACAGGAAATAAAACACTGTGAAACTGGCTTAAAGTTTCTGTTTAGAGATGAGCATAAAGTTTCTGTTAGAGATGAATAGAACTGAATGGAGATCCCAGAAGTAAACAACCCAACTATGATTTATTTTTGACAAAAGTCAGCATACTGGGAGGAAATGGTGTTTCCAACATGTACTGCTAAGCAATTGGCTATCCACATGCAGAAGAAGGATGTTGGACCCTAAACTCATAACATGTAGAGAAAGTACCTCAAAAATGCATAAAAGACTTAAATATAAAAAGTAAAACTTTTGTCATCCCCTTGTGTTCACAAGTTCCAGATTTATGGATTCAACCAACTCCAGATCAGAAATACTAGGGGAAATAATCCAAAAATTTTTGAAAGAAAAAAATGAATTCATCATGTGTCAGTAACTATTTCCATAGCATATATATTGTATTTACGACATTTACTAGCATTTATAATACATTAGTACTTACAAGTAATCTAGAGATGAGTTTAAAGTATGCAGGCAGCTATGCCTAGGTTATCTGCTTTTTATTTTTTATTATACTTGATTTACAATGTTATGCCAATTTCTGCTGTACAGTACTGTACAATTTTATATAAAGTTTTGAGCATCTGCAAATTTTGTGGGTTTTTTTTTTCTCTGCTTTTTAGGGCTGCACCTGAGGCATATGGTGGTTTCCAGGATAAGGGTCCAGTCAAAGTTACAGCTGCTGGCCAACACCATAGCCATAGCAACATCTGATCTGAGCTGTGTCTGCGACCTACACCACAGCTCACAGCAATGCCACATCCTTGACCTACTGACAAAGGCCAGGGATCGAAATCACAGCCTCATGGTTCCTAGCTAGATTCGTTTCCACTGCACCATCATGGGAACTCCGACCATCTGCAAATTTTGGCATCTGAGGAGTGTCCTGGAAACAATCCCCCATGGAGACTGAGGGATCACTGTATAAAATCTCCAATAAAACATGAGAATAAATCTTCATAATCTTGGATTTGGCAATGGTTTATTAGGTCTGACAGCAAAGTAAAAACAACCAATGGAAAAAAAGACCGATTTCCTCAAAATTAAAAAAACAACCTGAATCAAAAAAAAAACGCAGTCCAGGAAGTGAAGAGAGCCCGCAGAATGGAAGAAAAATAATCCCACATACATCTATTGCAAGTTTTCTGTATGTATGAAATTACTGGAATGTAAATAACTTTCCAAATCACCATGTCAGTATCGTAACAGTAGTATATTAAAAAAAATCACACTTCCTTACAGGGGCCAAGTTCTGTTCACGTAAAGTCACAGTCCAGTTCACACGAAGTCATACATCTAATCACCCTCACAGGAAATAACATGTAATTGATAGGAACTGTGGGAATGTTATGTTATTCCAGTTCACACAAAGTCATATCTAGTTCACACAAAGTCATAAATCTAATCATCCTCACAGGAAACACGTAACTGATAGGAACTGCGGGAATATTATATAAGGAAGCACTATATCTTCTGTGTTGTAGATGACTTGAATGAGACAGAAGATGTGTGTTTTGAGTTCCAATTTTCTACATTCCATCAAAAATGTGTTTTAATTAATAAATATATTCAGTAAAGTGACAGAATTAATATGTAAATAATCAGTTGCATTTCGAAACACTAAGAAGGAACCATCTGAATGAGAGAGAACACATTCCAATTTACAACTGCACCTGAAAGAACAAGATACTAAAGAATATATATATATATATATATGTTTATTCCATTTTACTATGGAATATATATATTGGCTGTACCTGTGACGTTTGGAAGTTCCCAGGCTAAGGATGAAACCTGCACCACAGCAGCAACCCAAACCACTGCAGTGACAATGCTGGATCCTTAATCTGCTGTGCCACAAGAGAACTCTTCAAGGAATAATTTTAACCAAGGTCTGAAAAGCCTGCAGATGAATATTTTAAGATATTGATGAAGAAACTGAAGAAGACAGAAATAAATGGAAAGTATCTCGTGTCCATGGAATGGAAGAGTTAATACTGTTAAAACTGTTAAATTGTTAACTGTTAATTGTTAAAATGAACATCCTACCCAAAGCAACACATACAGTGAATGCAATCCCTATCACGATTCCAATGTTATTTTTCACAGAAATAAAACAAACCCTCCTGGCATTTGTGTGGAACCTCAAATGACACCAAACAGCTAGAGCAATGCTCAGAAAGGAGATGAGGCTGGAGATCTCTTGTGTCCTGACATCAAACTACATTGCAAAGCCACAGTCATAAAAACAGGTACAAGGACCAGAGGAACACAACAGAGATCCCGACTAAGCTGATAAAGATGGACCAGTTAATTTATGACAAAAAGTGAAAGAACACACGAAAGGGAAGGGACAGTCCCCATAATAAGCACTGCTGGGAAAAGCAGACACCACACACAAACAGCTGTCTATACCACACACAAGTAGCTGTCTATACCACACACAAACAGCTGTCTATACCACACACAAGTAGCTGTCTATACCACACGCAAATCTGATCAAAGCCCAGTTTTCCACATCAAGCCTTTCCTGTATCCCTGGAAGATGGAGCCCCCCACAGCAGTCGTTCACAAACAGGAAGCTTCTCACTTTGCCTAACTTCTCCTCTCCTTTTCCTCCCAACATGGCTGGGTCCTCAGGAAACCCAGCTCTCGTCAGCTTTGACGCAGCAACAAATCCCCCAGTTGGTTCTGAAGAAGCAGACTGCTGTCAGCATAGACACAGGCCCCTGTTGTGCTGAAGCCAAAACCTCACTGAGTTTTACTGATACAGAACTCACGGCAGCATACACACTGACCCACAGCATCCCAAGCAAAAGCCCTGGTGGTGCCTAATGGACCGAACTCCTTTCAGCCGCCTGAGTTCGTGGATGGAACGCACATGACGTGTCGATCAGACTGGTGGGCTCAGCACCTCCTGTGGCTGTTGTTAGAAGTGCAGGCTGTGCCTACTTCACGAAAAACTGAAGACAGCACTCCCTGCTGGCAGAACTGCTGACTCCATTCCACTTTTGTCATTCAAACGAATAGATATATTGTCCTATAACTTCTAAAAATTCTTAAGGGACAATTAATTGGGAAACGTTTGGCATGAAATGAATGCAGACACAAACTTAATTTTTATTATTATTTTTTGTCTTTTTGCCATTTCTAGGGCCGCACCTGAGGCACATGGAGGTTCCCAGGCTAGGTGTCTAACAGGAGCTATAGCCACCGGCTGTCGCCACAGCCACAGCCACGCGGGATCCGAGCCGCGTCTGCAACCTACACCACAGCTCACAGCAACGCCGGATCCTTAACCCACTGAGCAAGGCCAGGGATCGAACCCGCAACCTCATGGTTCCTAGTCAGATTCATTAACCACTGCACCACGATGGGAACTCCAGACATAAACTTTAAACTTGCACCAGTTTCACTCACTATTATTCATCCACAAGTTTTAAATGCAAAACTATTCAAAATTACAGAATAAAATCTAGAATAAAATTGACATGAACCTGAGTTTGGTCATGTAGATAATGAGGTTTGAGTTTTTTTGTTTTTTTTTTTTGTCTTTTTGCCTTATCTAGGGCCGCACCCGCGGCATATGGAGGTTCCCAGGCTAGGGGTCTAACAGGAGCTGTAGCCGCCGGCCTTCGCCACAGCCACAGCCACGCGGGATCCGAGCCGCGTCTGCAACCTACACCACAGCTCACGGCAACGCCGGATCCTTAACCCACTGAGCAAGGCCAAGGATCGAACCCAAAACCTCATGGTTCCTAGTCAGATTCGTTAACCACTGAGCCATGACGGGAACTCCTGAGGTTTGAGTTTTAACACACAACACAAAAAGGCAATACAGAAAGGAAAACAAGGAATGCCATGGACTTTATAGAGTTAAAGATTTCTTCGCTGTCAAAAGCCTTAATCAGAAAATCAAAGGACAAGTTACAAACTGGAAGAAAATTAGTTGCCAGCACATACCTAATAAAGGATTTGTCTCAAAATATACAAGGAAATCTAAAATGCATCACCCCTGAATGGGCTCCTAGTCTAGGAAGGTACACAGGGAGTACAGTCCAGGACTTGGAGGAGGAGGGAGGGACGGAAAAAAAAGAAAAGAAAATAGTCCAGCTCAACTCCCTGAGTCACGGTGACCTTGGCCCAGCGCTGCCCTTCCTGTAGGCCTCAGAGAGATGGAGAGGGAGGAAGAGGAGGGAACCCTTTATGCTAAAACCTATTTCTTACCCAGAACACTCAGGCTATTTTCATTGAATATGGTCTACAAATTCTAGCCAGAGTAATTAGATTAATAAAAAAAGAAAGAAAAGAAATAAAAGGAATGCTATGGCAAAGAAAAAAGCAAAATTGTGACTGTTCATAGGTGACATGACATGTAGAGGAAATCCTGAAGACACCCAAAAACAAATAGAACTCAGCAGAAGATACTAAATTAAGCTACAGAAATTGATTGTATTTCTATACACTCACTATCAGAACAAGAAATTAAGGAGTTCCCATCGTGGCTCAGTGGAGATGAATCTGGCTAGTATCCACGAGGATGCAGGTTCAATCCCTGGCCTTGCTCAGTGGATTAAGGATCCAGTGTTGCTGTGAGCTCTGGTGTAGGTTGCAGACACAGTTCAGATCTGGCATTGCTGTGGCTGTGGCATAAGCCAGAGGCTACAGCTCCACTTCAGCCTCTAACCTGGGAACCTCCATATGCCATGGGTGCAGCTCTAAAAAGACAAAAAAAAAAAAAAAAGAGAGAGAGAGAAATTAAGAAAACAGCCCCATTGACAATTACATTAACAAAAATAAAATACCTAGGAATATATTTAATACAAGAGGTAAAAAGGTCTGTACTCAGAAAACTGGAAGGAAGACATTGATGAAAGATACAGAAGAAGACAGGAACAAGTGGAAAGATATACCATGCCCATGGATTGGAAGAATTCTTTCTGTTAAAATGATTCCACACCTCAAGAAAATCTGGAGATTCAATGTCATTGCTATCAAAATACCAGTGGGATTATTTGGAGAACTAGAACAACAAATTCTAAAATGTGTATGGAAATGCCTGAGAGCAAAATAGTCAGTTGAGTCTTAAGAAGCACAAACCTGGACATGTCTAGCTCCTTGATTTCAAACTGTTCTACAAACCTAGAATCATCAAGACAGTACGGTATTGGCATAAAAAATTACACATAAATTCTGACAATAAAACTGAGAGCCCAGAAATAAACCCATGCTTTTATGCCAACTCATCCATGACAAAGGAGGTGAGAATATACAATGGGTAAAAGATAATCCCTTCAAAAAATGGTGTTGGGAAGCCTGACAGCTACACGTACAAGAATCACACCAGAGTCCTTTCTTTTATCATCTACAAATATAACTTCAAAATGAATCAACTAGTTCAGTATAAGACCTGAAGACATAACAATTCCTAGAAGAAAACATAGACACGATATTCTTTGACATCAATCTGAGTAATAACTTTTGTCTCAGCAAGGGGGAAAAAAAGGGCAAAATAAAGCAATGAGACTCCATCCAACAGAAAATCTTTCCAACAGTAAAGGAAATCATCCACAAAATGAAAATTGGCCTGCTGAATGTTATAAAATATTTTGCAAATCATATATCTGAAAAAGGGTTCATGCCCAAAATGGACCAAAATTAATGTTAAAAAGGACAAAAACTCAGGTAAAAAAGTGACAGAAGACCAAATATTTTTCCAAAGAATGTATACAGATGGCCAACTGTAACATGAAAATATGGTCAGCATCACCCGTCACCAGGGAAATGCACGCCTAAACTATAAGATTATAACATCACACCTGAAAGAACAGTTATCCAAAAGGCAATGGGTAAGAAGTGTTTCTTTTCAGTTTGTTGATGTGGTGTATCACATTGATATATTTATAGATATTGCCAAATACTTGCATCCCTGGGATAAATCCTACTTGATCATGGTATACTATTTTTTCAATATATATTTGTATGTGATTTGCTAATATTTTGTTGAAGATTTTTGCATCTATGTTCATTAGTGATATTGGACTGCATCTTTTTTGTGTGTGTGCTATCTTTGTCTGGTTTTGGTATCAGGGCTTCATAGAATGAGCTAGGAAGTGTTCCTTCCTCTGAAAAATTTCAGACAAAGAGGTGTAACTCTGAATATTTGTTAGAACTCAGCTGAGAAGCCTTTAGGTCCTAGACTTTTTTTTTTATGGAAGCTTTAAAATCACATTTTCTTTTTTTTAATTACTTAATGAATTTTATTACATTTATAGGTGTACAAAAAATCATCATAACCAAATTAAAACCACATTTTCAATTTCAGCACTTGTGACAGGTCTATTCATATTTTCTATTTCTTTCTGGTTCAGTCTTGGTAGATTGTATCTTTTTAAGAATCTGTCCATTTCTTCTAGGTTGTTCATTTTATTGGCATACAGTTGTTCATAGTGGTCTCTCATGATCCTTTGTATTTCTGCAGTGTCAGTTGTAACTTCTTTCTTTTCTAATTTTATTGATTTGAACCTTCTCGCTTTTTTTCTTGATGAATCTGGATAAAGGTTTATCAATTATGTTGATCTTTTCAAGAACCAACTTTTGATTTTATTGACCTTATCTATTGTTTTCTTTGTCTCTATGTTATTCATTTCTGCTCTAGTCTTTATTATTTCTTTCATTCTACTAATTTTGGGCTTTGTCTCTTCCTTCTCTAGATGTTTAAGGTGTAAGGTTAGTTTGTTTGAGTTTTTTTCTACTTTCATGAGATAATATTATATTTCTATAAACTTCCCTCTCAGAACCGCTTTTGCTGTGTCCCATAGGCTTTGGATGGTTGTATCTTCATTGCCGTTTGTCTCTAAGTATCTTTTAATTTCCTCTTGATTTCTTCAATGATCGATTGGTTGCTTAGTAGTATATTGTTTAGCTTCCAGGAGTTTGTGTTTTTTTTTCTTGTAGTTGATTTCTAGTCTCATAGCATTGTAGTCAGAGAAATTGCTTGAAATAATTTCAATTTTTTAAAATCTAACAAGGCTTGATCTGCAGCCTAAGATGTGATCTATCCTGAAGAAAATTCTATCCAGAAGAAAATATATTCTTATGCTTTGGGGTAAAAAGTTATATAAATATCAGTTATGCCAGTTTGGTCTAATTCATCATTTAAGGCCTGTGTTTCTTTGTAGATTTTCTGTCTGGATGATCTTCCCATTGCTGTAAGTAGGGTGTTAAAGTCCCCCACTATTACTGTTTTTTTTTTAATTTTATTTATTTATTTTTTGTTTATTTGTTGTTTTTGGGGCCACACCTGTGGCATATGGAGGTTCCCAGGCTAGGGGTGTAATTGAAGCTATAGGTGCTGGTCTATGCCACAGCTACACCAGATCAGAGCTGCATCTGTGACCTACACCACAGTTCACAGCAACATCAGATCCTTAACCCACTGAGTGAGGCCAGGGATTGAAACTACAACATCATGGTTCATAGTTGTATTCCTTTCTGGTGCACCACGATGGGAACTCTGAGGCTGCTTTTAATTGTGTTTCTTGTCTCCTGTCATAAAACATAAAACAGGGAGTTCCCGTCGTGGCTCAGTGGTTCACGAATCGACTAGGAACCATGAGGTTGCGGGTTCAATCCCTGGCCTCGCTCAGTGGGTTTAAGATCCGGCATTGCCGTGAGCTGTGGTGTAGGTCGCAGATGCGGCTCGGATCCCGCGTTGCTGTGGCTGTCGCGAAGGCCGGCAGCTACAGCTCCTGTTAGACCCCTAGCCTGGGAACCTCCATATGCTGCGGGTGTGGCCCTAGATAAGGCAGAAAGACAAAAAAAAAATTAAAAAAAATAAATAAAACATTCGTCTCTTCTGATGAGTGCAATGAAAACCTCTTCCATCTACCCCCCACCTCCTCCCCCAAAACACACAATGTTTTCTTCTTTTTTGTGTCCAGCCAATGAACATAACTTAGTTCAATAAAAATCACTGCTTGAGCCTTGAAAGGAAAATGGTAATTGTAGGCAAACTGGCTATTTTATCCACTCAGATTGCTTTTAAAAACACCAGGATGGCCACAAGTTATTTCCAAAAATTCCTTTCTCCAGAATTTAGTCCACAGCCTCTTTAACATTATGTATAGGGCAAATTTAAATCTTAAAAGTCTTCTACACAAATACTAGTAAAATCCTTTAGTTCTTAGCAAGTAACTGCTCTTATTTCGTCTGTCAGAAACACAATTCAGAGCCTATTATTCTACGGAAATAGTTGACTTTGTATTACTCAGTTTTAGTGACTCATGGCAAAAATTTTGGAGAGAAGGATATATTTATTTGGATTTTTCTGTATGTTTTGTTGGTCTTTTATTTCAAATTTGAGGAGTTCTCAATCAAGAACCTAGGAGGGGAAAGGATGGAGACAAGGAACCCTCCTTCACTGTGGGTGGGAATGTAAACTGGTAAAACCACTACAGAGAACAGTATGGAAATACCTCAGAAAACTAAATATAGAACTACCGTATGATCAAGTGATTCGCTCCTGGTCATATATCCAGACAAAACTTTCAATCGGAAAGATACATGCACCCCTGGAGTTCCCTTCGTGTCTCAGTGGTTAACGAATCTGACTAGGAACCATGAGGTTGTGGGTTCAATCCCTGGCTTTGCTCAGTGGGTCAAGGATCCGGCGTTGCCATGAGCTGTGGTGTAGGTTGCAGGTGCGGCTCGGATCTTGCATTGCTGTGGCTGTGGCGAAGGCCAGCGGCTACAGCTCCTGTTAGACCCCTAGCCTGGGAACCTCCATATGCCGCGGGTATAGCTCTAGATAAAAAGGCAACAAGACCAAAAAAAAAAAAAAAGAAAAAGAAAGATACATGCACCTCTATGTTCATCACAGCACTATTCACAATAGTCAAGACATGGAAACAACCTAGATGTCCTTTTACAGAAGAATGGATTAAGAAGACGTAGAACATATACACAATGGAATACTACTCAGCCATAAAAAAGAACAAAATAATGCCATTTGCAGCAACATGGATGGAACTAGACACTCTCATCCTGAGTGAAGTCAGAAAGAGAAAGACAGACACCATGTAATATCACTTATATGTGGATTATAAGATATGGCTCAAATGATCTATCCGCTAAACAGAAACAGACCACGGACATGGAGGGGAGGCTCGTATTTGCCATGGGGGTCGGGGATACAGGGGGACCAGTGGGGAGTTAGAGGTTGGGGGATATAGACTGTTACATTGGGAACGGGTGGGCGGTGGTGTTCTCCTGCACAGCACAGGCAACTGTACCCAGTCTCTTGCATAAGAACCCGACAGATAAAAACAAAAGCAGAAACGGGTGTGTACGGACGGCTGGGTCACTTGGACAGACGCAGGAGAAGCCACATGCAGACGGAGACAGGGGCTTGGGGGGGTGTGGCCACGAGCCCAGGCAAACCTGGACTCCGCAGAAGCTGGAAGAGGCAGGCAGGTCCCTCCAGAGGGAGCTCAGCCCTGGGAACCTTGCTCTCAAGCTGGAGGTCTCCAGGAAGAGTAGGGTTTTTTCATTCTGACTCCATTTGTGGTCACTTGTCATGGGCACTCTAGGAAGCTAATAGAGCTAGTGGAAAACCCCCTGCCCTTATCTAAAACTCCCTCCCATTAGGGGAGACCAACAGCACCTACATTATTTTCACAAATCATGTGGTTTATTATGAACACCAGTTCCCCTTCTGGGCCCTGGCATTTCGGAGGGTGAGGGCAGACAACGCAATGGGACCAATCCCATTTGACTCAAGTGCCAAGTCTCTTATGAGCTTCCCTGCTGGGAAATGTCACTGGGGGGAAGAAATGTTCTTGAAACCCTCAGGGAAGGATGGAGCACAAGGGAGCTGGTGCTGGGATCCCCAAGGCATCCGTACCGTGCTGCATGACCCGTGTTAGCATGCACTGAGCCCTGCGAGCCTCCCAGCAAGTCCCCAGAGGCAAGGGTGCCCCGCAGGCTCCCCGCCTCCCTCCACGTCTAGTAGGAAGCTGAACCACTCTCTTTGCCATTTGGGGAGTGGTTCTGGGGTTTTGCAGGCTAAGCCCCTGTCTGTTCCTCCACTCCCTGAGAAGAGTGACCAGAACCAGCTGTGTGCCCTGTGGCCTGAATGCCTCCCCCCCAACCCCCAATATTCTCAGGAAAGCATCGAGGAACGTTCACAGCCACATCTGCAGGCAGCTGTGGATCTGCACTATAGTCACGTCTTCCTTGTGAACACAGTCTGTCTTCTCTGATGGCGTGCTCCCTGCCGACTGCCTCCACGTGACGGCCACAGGCCCCAACTCAGGTATCAGACTGACTGCCCTGCATCTAGAAGGCGGATGGTGGTCTCTGCCCGTGGGGTGAGTGAAGGGTGCGCCTGCAGCCACAACACTGGCTTCCCAGTGGGGCTGGACCACTTGCTCTCATCCCTCTGTGCCTGACGCCTCCTGACACAGTCATGATATGATGACCCTGGTTGCCGAGTGTCCAGTCAGCCAGGGCCCCAGAGTGCACACCTGTCACTAAAGCAGATGTGCCTTTCTACAGACACACAGGATGGTAGGACTTTGGGTCTAAAATATAAACGGAGCCCACTAGAAGCTGATCCGTGTTTTTAAAAAAATTTTATTGGGAGTTCCCTTCGTGGCTCAGTGGTTAACGAATCTCACTAGGAACCATGAAGTTGCGGGTTCGATCCCTGGCCTTGCTCAGTGGGTTAAGCATCCGGCGTGGCCGTGAGCTGTGGTGTAGGTTGCAGATGTGGCTCGGATCCTGCGTTGCTGTGGCTGTGGCGAAGGCCGGCAGCTACAGCTCCTGTTAGACCCCTAGCCTGGGAACCTCCATATGCCGTGAGTGTGGCCCTAGATGAGGCCAAAAAAAAAAAAATTATTGGACTTGGTTAATTAACAATACTGTATGAGTTTTAGGTGTACCACAAAATGAATCAGTCATGCATATAAATATATCCATTCTTTTTTCCCACTGAGGTTATTATAGACTCTTGAGTAGGTTTCCCTGTGCCATCCATCAGGTTCTAGTTAATCATTTATTTTACACAGTAGTGTGCAAGTGCTATCTTGAAACCCACGTGCAGATGAGAGTTCCCTCTGGACAAGTGCTGGCCACACCAGTGCTTCCTGCCCGACCCCTCCAGGCCTCTCTGCTGGTCACGAGTGGACCCACCCTCCACTCGCTTCCACTGGTGGGGCCTGAGGATGAAAGTGGTCCCTCCACCACTGCAGCTCAGCTCCTCCTCCCAGTGACCAGGGGAGGGAAGGCCAGGGGAGTCTGGGACCCAGCCTCAGCAAAGCTGGACACATCTCTTCCCTGGGACCTCCCCCACCCCCAGCCCAATCCTGCTTACTCGGGTCCACTTGTTAAACCTCCCAGTGTCCGAGTCCTGACCCCACTGACCCGCATTCCCGGTGTGGCCGTTCAGGTACACACGTCTTCTTCCCACAGGGGGGCACCCCTCCGTCTCTGCTTCTCCCCGAAACTGCTAGGGTCTTACACACCCTGGGAAAGAAGGGGGCTGAGGAGGAGGAGGAGGCTGGCCCATTCTGCCCACCTCCCAGGGGCCCAGACACAGGGTTCGGGATGCTGGGCTTTGAGTTCTGGAAGTTTCCATGTGCGGGGTGAACTTGCCAGTGCCCGCTGGAGCCTTCTCTTCTGTGATTCAGGAAACTGGAGAATCCACCAAACCAAGCTTTTCCTCAGGCTCTGCTGAAAATCTGTTTGGATTTGCTCTCCTCATCCTAAAACAGACCCGGGGGTAATGGTATCTGAGATTTCTCTAAAGATGGTGTTCCGTGAAATTGCCACAAGACCACTTTCTCTCTCTTCTGAGCAATTCAGTAAATCCATGCTGCCATTGCCCCTCAAAACAGACTGGGAGCTTGAGGCCCTGAGAAGCCAAGGAACGCCCCAGAAGCACAGACGTGGGGCCACAGGCTAGGGTCTGCACCCACCCCACATGACTGCTCACTCCCAGAAGGTTCCATGTCCCCCTCTGCAGGGGACCAGCTCACAGAGCCTCCTCGTAGGAGAATCGGCTTTGCAAAACCTCTTCTTCCAAGATTCATGTCACAAAACCTTCTTTAGCAGAAGTTGTCTTACAATTCTATTTTGGTGGTCACCCAGGAGCCTTGTCATCCTGAAGCGGATCCACCCTCAGGTCGCCAGGGAAGCTTTCCTGGGTCACCCTCCCTGACCTGCTCATCCGCTCCCAGATCAGACCCAGAAAGACCCTCTCAGGCCCCTAGCCCCATGGCTGTGCCTGGTGGCCTGCTCCCTTCCTGCCTTGTCCCTCCCTGTGTTCCCTGCAGGGTCACCAGAAGCTGGGTACAGGCTGTCTGCTGTGTCCCGTTCCCGTGGGCTTCTCTCATGCAGCACAGCAGCCAGCGCCTGCCTGCTGATATTGTTGCTATAGATGGGCCCTGGAGGGCTTCAGGGGCCCGCGGCTTCTCCCGGGTTCTCGCCCCCTCCCAGAGCCGCCCTCGCGAGACACTGAGCAACTCTGTGCCAGCTGCAAAAGATGACGCTTGTTCACATGACTGTCCCAGCACACAGGGCTCACGTGGCCAGCCCCTCCCAGGGCACAGGGCCCACCCGAGCAGGCGCCCCCATAGGGCTCAGCACACGGGAACTGCACGCATAGCCCCTTTGTAGAGCACACCCAGTCC
Source organism: Catagonus wagneri (assembly GCA_004024745.2). NCBI lineage: Eukaryota > Metazoa > Chordata > Mammalia > Artiodactyla > Tayassuidae > Catagonus > Catagonus wagneri. Next base: position 7,965,503 of record PVHT021183709.1, on the reverse strand, counting down.
CGCTTACGGATCCGAGCCGAACACCTCAAAGCAGCGCCTGAACTAACAAACAGTGGCTCCTAGGACTGTCTGGGACCCCAGGATTCATTCTGTGCAGTCTTCCTCCACTGGCTCCTAGAGCGGTTTCCACTGCACATGTTCAGGTGTTTTTACCTGAGAAGGCGGATAAACCTCGGGAGCAGCTAACCCGGGGCCAGCTCTTTACTCAGAGATGCCTCTGCAAGGTCCACCCGGTTTCCAGGGAGGACACTCCTTGCAGGGGCTGCTGGGTGCGTGTGACAAAGTCCCTCGCTTCTGACCAGCTTCAGAATGATCCTCACCGCAGTGGCGAGTGTTCCTCTAGGTAACTGCCAGGCCCTTAACCCTTAATTAGCAGTGTGATTAGTGACGCTGTGACCTGGAGACTGAAATGCTTCAAACCCTCATCCCCTGTATGTACAGGTATAAGTACCCGGGGAGGCGGTGTGGCGATGGTGCCCTTAGGAACTGGCTCCAAACTTGTCCCCTCAGCATTCCGGTGTCCACCCACTGCCTCAGGATTTCTGGTGGCCTAATGCAGACTCTAAGGCTTCAATAACCCAGATTCTATCTGCCTTTAATGAGATCCACAATCCCTGGAGCCTATAGAGCAGGGTCTGCGTGGCAGTCCTGTGGCTTTTGTGACAAACGACAACAAACCGGGAGGTGTAGAATAATGAGAATGCGCTCTCCCCAAGTCCTAGAGACCAGACGTCTGAACCATGGTGTGGCCAGGACCTCGCTCCCTCAGGAGGCTCCGGGGGAGGGTCCTTTTTGCCTCTTCTGGATTCTGGGAACTTCAGGCCTCCTTGGGCTTGTGGCTGTACGCCCCCCACATCTGCGTCCATCTTCCTGTATCTTCTTTCTGTGTCTGTGTCTCTCCTCTTCTGTCGCATACAAGGACGCAGTCATCGGATTTGGGGCCACCCTGATCCAGGATGACCACATTCAGATCCTTCATTAATTATATAAGGACACCCCTTTTTTTGGATAAGTTCCCTTCATATGTTTTGGGGAACACATCTTTTGGAGCTACCATTCAACTGACTATCTATGTATAAAATAACCCTCTCATTCTAGAAGGTGGACGGAGGTCCCATTGAGACTGACACAGCAGCCGTCACGTGTGTGGGGGCCTGGGGAAAATGAGGACAATGGGAACACCCCAGGGTGGGTCACATTTTGGGGTGATGGCCAGGCTACTTTCCAGCTTACCTGTTGCTTCTTCGCTTCCAC
>PVHT021183709.1:7924663-7959747 GCA_004024745.2 Catagonus wagneri | reverse complement strand
TTTTTTTTGTCTTTTTGCCTTTTATCTAGAGCCGCATCCGCGGCATATGGAGGTTCCCAGGCTAGGGGTCTAACAGGAGCTGTAGCTGCCAGCCTTCGCCACAGCCACAGCAACGCGGGATCCGAGCTGCGTCTGCAACCTACACCACAGCTCACGGCAGCGCCGGATCCTTAACCCACTGAGCGAGGCCAGGGATCGAACCCGTAACCTCATGGTTCTTAGTCGGATTCGTTACCCACTGAGCCGCGAAGGGAACTCCTCCATTGAACTCTTTTGTAATGAAGGGAGTAAGAAAGAGTAAACAAAAAGTTAAAGAGAGAGACACTTGTACTGTTAACTGTTAAGATTCAGATAATTGATAGACATAGAAATAGAGCCCAAATCTCAAGATGCATATTTTTCATTTAAAAACACTTTGGAGTTCCCATCGTGGCTCAATGGATATGAATCTGACTAGTATCCATGAGGAGGCAGGTTCAATCCCTGCCCTTGCCATGGGTTTGAGGATCCGGCATTGCCATGGGCTGTGGCGCAGGTCAAAGACACAGCTCGGATCTGGTGTTGCGGTGGCTGTGGTGTAGGCCAGGGGTTACAGCTCTGATTCGACCCCTAGCCTGGGAAGCTCCATATGTCGCAGGTGTGGCCCTAAAAAGACAAACCAAGATAAAAATAAAAAATAAAAAACGCTTTTAATAAACCTCAGAGGTAATTAAACAAGGCATTCTATTTATATGGAAGTATCTAGAAAACCTAACTCTTAATCAGTGATACTTTCAGAGTAAGATCTTGACCAAAACAGAAAAATGTAAAAACTTAATAAACAGAGACAAGAGAGAGGGTGCTCTTGCACCACGTGATGATAGCTGAGCCTAGAAGAATAAGAAGGACTCCTTTTTCTGGCAAGGACTCAGCCGATGAAAAGCCATAGTGCCCCAAACTTCCTTTCTCTCTCCATGAAAGTGTTCTTTCCTGCTGTACAGGGACTTGCAAGTGGCTCACAATGGTTACAGACCTAGAATTGCAGTTCTCTTCTATCTCAAATAAACCCATCGTTGTAGAAATATCTGTCAGTCTATTTGTTTCAGGTCAACACAAATACCAGAGTCAAAAATTTCAAGTTAAATGAGATAAAAAAAAAATGACGAGGCCTGTGGTGTTCTGTTGTGAGCCATACAGGAAGTCCTAGCCTTGTGGTGCTCTGAAAAATAGCTCTCCCCCCTGAGGATTTCTAGCGAATTAAACTAAACTATTTTTTGAATATTGGAAGAAAGATTAGCTACTTGAAATCTTAAAAATGACAGCTATCAGCAGAGTTGAACATATTTAACATGCAAATTTGAGACTTTTCAAGGCATTGAACCTGAGATGCCGTGAAAAACTTCAATTCACTGTTCACTGTGTCCTACCTCAAATGGCTATAGCTAAACCTTAAGAAAAATCAGGCATGGTAGAAAAAAATGTTCTTTCTTTCTCCCTCTCTTCCTTATCTTTCCCCTTCCTTCCTTCCTTCCTTCCTTCCTTCCTCCCTCCCTCCCTCCCTTCCTCTCTTTCTCTCTTTTTAATTTCATGGTTGCACCTGCAGCATATGGAAGTTCCCAGGCCAGGGGCTGAAAGAGCCACAGCTGTGACCTATCCTGCAGCCGCGGCAACACCAGACCCTTTAATCTACTTCGAAGGGCTGGGGGTTAAACCTGTACCTCCACAGCAACCTGAGCCACTGCAGTAAGATTCTTAACCCACTACATCATGGCAAGAACTCCAAAAAAGGCTTTTCTCAAATTGCTATGCCTTTGAAAATAAATCTCTTGAAAATTATGTTTAAAGATATAATTAAATCTGTGTGTTGAATTAAAGTTATTTTTTAAATAAAAATACTAATTAGAAGCTTGCAAACCTCATTTAAAATAAAATCTCTCTCTCTTTTTTTTTTTTGGTGGGAAGACCTCTAACAAGAATACTTGTAATTTAATAATTTTTAAAAATTTTATAGGAATGTAGTTGACTTATAATATTGTATTATTCTCAGGTGTACAGCAAAGTGAATGCATCATACATATAAGTATATCCATCCTTTTTCCCATATAGGTTATTACAAACTATTGAATGGACTTACCTGTGGTATACCATAGGTTCTCATTAATCATCTGTTTTATACAGTAATGTATATATGTCATTGTCTCCCTTCCAATTTTTCTCTCTCTCCAACAGTTTCACCTATGGTAATCATAAGACTGATTTTGAAATCGGTGAGTTATTTCTGTTTTAGAAATAATTTCTTGGGAGTTCCCTTAGTGGCTCAGTGGTTAATGAATCCGACTAAGAACCGCGAGGTTGCGGGTTCGATCCCTGGCCTTGCTCAGTGGGTTAAGGATCCGGTGTTGCTGTGAACTGTGGTGTAGGTCGCAGACACGACTCGGATCCCAAGTTGCTGTGGCTGTGGCGAAGGCCGGCAGCTACAGCTCCTGTTAGACCCCTAGCCTGGGAACCTCCATATGCCAGGGGTGTGGCTCTACATAAAAGGCAAAAAGACAAAAAAATAAATAACTTTTTTGGTATCATCTTTATTAGGTTCCACATATAAGGGATAGCATCTGATATTTATATTTCTCTGTCCAACTTACTTCACTTAGTATGATAATGTCTAGGTCCATCCATATTGCTGCAAATGGCATTATTTAATTATTTTTTATGGTTGAATAATATTCCACTGTGTATATGTACCACATCTTCTTTATCCATTCCTGTGTCAATGGACATTGAGGTTTCTTTTGTGTCTTAGCTATTGTATATTTACACTGTGCTGCAATGAACATTGGGGTGAGTGTATATCTTCAAATTATGGTTTTATCTGAATATATGCCCAGGAGTGGGATTGCTGGATTATATGGTAGTTCTTTATTTAGTTTTTTAAGGAACTGCCACAAAGTCCTCCATATTGGCATATTGGTTGTGCCAATTTACATTCCCACCAATGGTGTATGAGGGTACTCTTTTCTCCACACCTTCTATGATTTTTTTTTTTTTTTTATGTTCACACCAATAGCATGTGAAAATTCCTGGGCTAGGGATTGAATCTGAGCCACAACTGTGAACTATGTCACAGCCACCTTAATGACATATCCTTTAATCCACTGCACCTGGGTAAGGATTGAACCCACACCTCTGCAGCAACCTGAGATGCTGCAGTAGGATTCATAACCCACTGTGCCACAGTGGGAGATCCTGTAGACTTTTTGAAGATGGTCATTTTACTTCATAGTAGTTTTGACTTGCATGTCTCTAATAATTAATGTTATGCATTTTTTTTTTTTGGGCCATCCATCTGTCTTCTTTAGAGAAATGACACAAACAGATGGAAAGATATACTATACTCTTGGATTGGAAGAATCAATATTGTCAAAATGGCTACCCTATTCCAGGCAATCTAGAGATTCATTGATATTCCTATCAATTTAATAATGAGATTCTTCACAGAATGGGAACAAAATATTTTAAAATTTGTATTGAGATGCAAAAGACCCTGAATAGCCAAAGCAACACTGAAAAAGAAAAACGGAACCGGAGGAATCAGGCTCCCTGGCTTCAGTCTATGCCACAAAGCTACAGTAATTAAAACAGTATGGTAAGGCACAAACATAGAAATATAGATCAGTGGAACAGGATAGGAAGCCCAAAAATAAACCTAAGTACCCATGATCAATTAATCTATGACAAAGAGAGCAAGAACATACAGTGGAAGAAAGATAGTCTCTTCAGTGAGTGGTGTTTGGAAAATTGGACAGCTATATGTAAAAGAATGAAATTAGAACATTCTCTAACACCACCCACAAAGATGAACACTAAGTGAATTAAGGACCTAAATGTAAGGGCAGATACTGTAAAACCCCTAGAGGAAAACATAGGCAGAATACTCTTTAAAATAAATCACAATAATATATTGTTTGATTCACCTCCTAGAATAATGAAAATTAAAAATAACAGCAACAATTTTTTTTTTTTTTTGCTTTTTAGGGCCACACACACAGTATATGTAAGTTCCCAGGCTAGGGGTCCGATTGCAGCTACAGCTGCCAGCCTATGCCACAGCCACAGCAACATGGGATCCGAGCCACAGCTCATGGCAATGCCGGATCCTTAACCCACTGAACAAGGCCAGGGATCAAACCAACAACCTCATGGTTCCTAGTTGGATTCATTTCTTCTGTACCACAATGAGAACTCCTACACTTAAAGGCTTTTGCACAGCAAAAGAAACCATAAACAAAATGAAAAGACAACCCACAAAGTGGGAGAAAATCTTTGCAAACAAGGAGACTGACACTGCATTAATCTCCAAAATTTATAGATATCTCATGGAACTTTATTAAAAAAAAAACAAATCCCAAAACCCAATTAAAAAAATGGGCAGAAGTTCTAATAAAATTTTTGGTAACCAAATTAATTTTCATAAAATTACTTTTGAAATCTTATGGGTAAAACCTGTCTCAGTTTATTCTAAAATGTGGGTGTGTCATAACTGATCATTTTTTTCCCATTTTTACCAATATTCATTTGTAAATTTTGTTTCCTTGTACTTTTGACAAGGAAATATATTTGAAAATATAACAGTACAAGAGGTTGGTGGTGACAAGTTTGCTGTGTCTTCTAAGCTAGAATTGAACTGAAAATGTCCTAACAGGAAGTTCCCACTGTGGCTCAGTGGTATTAAGCCAGGAGGACGTGGGTTTGATCCCTGGCTTCACTCAGTGGGTTAAGGATCCAGCATTGCCATGATGTGGCTCAGATCCTGCATTGCTATGGCTGTGGTGTAGGCTGCTGGCTGAAGCTCTGATTCGACCCCTAGCCTGGGAACTTCCATATGCTATGGGCATAGCCCTAAAAAAAGAAGCACACACACCAAAAAGAGAAAATGTCATGTCAAGGAACTGACTCAAATTGTTATCTCAGCTGTTTTCCGATCAGAGCAAAAATAAAACGTTGAATATTAAAATAATGTTTTCTTTTTATAATTACTATTGCTCTGTGTCTAGATTTTTTCTGAATATTAGGAGGATGCACCCAGGGCACGTGGAAGTTCCCAGGCTAGGGAACGAACTTGTGTCATCGGAGCAATCCAAGCCCCAGCAATGCAATGCCAGGTTCTTAAGCCTGCTGAGCCACCAAGGAACTCCTAGATTTTTCTGAAATTTTAAATAGCATTAAAGGAGAGCAAGCCTTTTTCTTATTATATTAAAATATTATTTAAAAAAGTTAGAAAACAACATCAAAAATATTACATTTGAACTCATTCCACTGGCTTCACTTGTTAGTGAGAGTAAAGTCATCTTGTTTATAGGAGAACCCCAAATCTAGAAGGGCTTCGAGCCACTATATACTTGATATGCAGAAAATTTAGTGTGTCAATTTATTTTTGGGATCCTCTCCATTACTCAGTACTGTCTGCATTTCCTGGAAGGGGACAAACTCACACATAATAAATAAGCATGAGAGTCTGTCTGAAGATATTATTTCCTCTGTTTTGGTATCCATAGCTTTTGCTACTCTCCTGGGGCTGACCCCAATTCCCGCTGGCTGCCTGCCCTTTGGCTATGTCCTCTAGGGACTTTTATCTCTGTCTTGTGGTATAGCTTCTCCCGCTTTTCTTCTGCTGCTCTTAGATACGCTTTCTACAGCAGAGCTGTTGGACACACTTCTCTCCCTTGGTATAGTTATCCTCTTCCCAGAGCCTGCAGAGCCAGGAGGCAGGGGGCAAGAGATGCGGAGGAGAGACAGGGCCACTGAGGGAGCAGGCTGGATAAGGTGTTGTCCAGGGTAGGTAAGCACAGCCTAAGTCTGTATCTGAAATACATCGTCTTCTCTTCCTGACCCTGCAATATTTATACCTTGCATCTCAGACCGGACACTTCATTCTGTAATAAGCCCTTCCTTCCTTCCTTCTTGAAAAGCGCTTACATGGCAGGAATTATGCAAAACCTTTCACAGATAAATGAAAACCCTGTTACACTGCATGGTCCCCAGTCTAAACATATCTGCACTCTAGTTACAAAAGTGTTCATGTTTTTTCCCATAAGATTTCTATGTCATCCAGAGCTCTAAACTGACCCTGAATTTTAGAAGGAGGGAGCTTCTTATTTTCTCAACAAATAGCAGCCAATTCCCTTTTGCTGCCCCGACAGGATTTGAAAACAAGTCTTTCAAATCATGGGCTGTGTCTCAGCAAATCTTTACATCTGAAACACACAGCCATTCTGAGCAGTACCTACAAAAGGTCGCTAGGGGGTAGCATGGCCCAATGCTGAAGCTCCAGATGCTGGTAAGCATTCAAAACCTCAGGATGATTTTTATGGATTGGTTTCTCTCTATCTGGCTAATGAACCGTTTCTAGGGAAAAGGTCACTAGAGGAGAAGCAAGTTGTGTCATTTAATCATTCCCTCTTTGTCCTAGTTTTTCTGGCATATGATAAATGGGAAGACGGACTCAGGACACAGAGTTCTACTTGGTTTAGAAGGTAGGAAAGTAGCATTTAGAACTGAAGGCAGAGGGTATTGAATTCAGAAGAGGTTTGTTTTCTTGTTGTCAAGTCTCACCAGGGAGGCATGAGAAGGAAGGATCAGGATTTGTGATGTTGGCTGAAAGGACAGCTGGCTTATTTCTTATGGGTTTTAGAATAAGTTTAGGGCATTGCCTGACTCAGAAAGATTTTAGAAGCATCCATGAGTCCACACTGAGGAAAAGAGACCAGTCAGAGGGGACAAGGATCTTGAGCAGAATCAGACCAGGTTCACTGCCAAGGACCAACAGAGAAAGATCTAATCCTTGATGATTATCTATGAGTCCCTGTCGAACTGCTATTGTAATACTGTATTTAGGGCCACATTCGTGGCATAGGGAAATTCCTAGGCTAGGGGTGTAATTGGAGCTGCAGCTGCAAGCCTACACCATGGCCACAGCAACACCAGGTCTAAGCCGCATCTGTGACCTACAGTGAAGCTTGTGTCAACACCAGATCCTCAAGCCACTGGGCGTGGCCAGGGATTGCACCTGCATCTTCTTGCAAACTATGTTGGGTTTTAACACAGTAAGCTACGATAGGTAATGGGAACTCCGTTTTTTTTTTGTTGTTGTTGTTGTTTTTTAGGGCCACACCCACAGCATATACAAGTTCCCAGGCTAAGGTTTGAATTGGAGCTGAAGCTGCTGGCCTACACCACAGCAACAGTAATGCCAAATCTGAGTTTAGTTTGCAAACTACACCACAGCTTACGGAAAGGCCAAATCCTTAGCACACTGAGTGAGGTCAGGGAATGAACTTGCATCTTCATGGACACTAGTTGGGTTCATTACTGCTGAGTCACAGTGGAAACGCCATCCTGTATTATTTTTAAAAATCTTAAAAGTTTTTGGAAACAAGAGTGTGAATGATTTATGATGAATGTGACACCTTAGAATTCAAGGATTTGCATGCAAATCAGTTTATTTAACAAAAGGTTATATTGGCATTCAGTACATAATATTTTTTACAGTCTAAGAATAGGAAATGTGAAAGGGTTTTTTATGCAAACTGACACATTTGGTGTATGTGTTTGTTTGGTATATATGTCTGTGTTTTTGTGTGCATGCTCATGCCTTCCATAATGTATTCTAGTACAATTTGAAAGCAGGTAGAATAATTAATTCTCAGGATTTTGGAATAAAAGATCTGAAAGTCATGTTTAGAGTTAAAAAGAGTGAAATATATAGAATTTCTGCAGGTGGCTGGAGTAGAAATATTGTCCTCAAGTATATCACGTTGTCGAGAAACATCAATTACTAAAAACGTGAAAAAGTTTGGAAAAATTACTCTGTGACATAGCGCTCCCTTTATCTCAGAAGTGTGTGATTAGTTTGTTTTGACCACTAAGTTTTGTGCTCTCTAGTTTTTGTGCTCTCTAGTTACTGGGCCCTTCATTCTGCCTCCAGGTGAGACTGAGAAGTTCGGGTTCTCCATGCGAGGATATGTAATTGATGAAATCAAAGGCATTTGCTAGGAAGTTAATGAAGCCTCAGTTCCAGGGTATCCCCACTAGCCCAAGCCCCCGTGAAAGCCGAAAGCCCCTGGGGGTTTTCTGGTGTCCCTGGTGGGCACGGTAATCCAGGCAGCGCCAGGAAGCAGTTCTGTGTAAGAAATCCTGGTAATTGTCTAAAGAGATTTTAGCAAAAGAAGGCACCTAGATTTCTCAGTCTTTTATAATTTATTGGGAGTTTAAAACTCTCATGCTAAATAATTTAATTATGTGAATTTTGCTTTTGTTCTTTCCTTTTTAAAAAATTGCATTTATAGTTGTACAATGATCCTTACAATTTTATAGCATTTTATGGTTTCCATCTAAAACCGCCAGCCCAAGCCCCCACCCCCCACACTGTTTCCCTTAGAAACCATATGTTTTTCTTTTTCTTTCCTTTTTTTTGTCTTTTTGCCTTTTTTGGGCCACACCCGCGGCATATGGAGGTTCCCAGGCTAGGGGTCTAACAGGAGCTGTTGCTGCCAGCCTTCGCCACAGCCACAGCAACGCAGGATCCGAGCCACATCTGCAACCTACACCACAACTCACGGCAACGCCAGATCCTTAACCCACTGAGCGAGGCCAGGTATCGAACCCACAACCTCATGGTTCCTAGTCGGATTTGTTAACCACTGTGCCATGACGGGAACTCCCATACGTTTTTCAAAGTCTGTGAGTCAGTATCTGTTCTGCAAAGAAGTTCACTGGATCCTTTTCTTAGTTTCTAAATATAAGTGATAGCGTATGATGTTGGTGTCTCATTGTCTGACTAATTTCACTTAGCATGATGATTTCTAGGTCCATCTGTGTTGCTGCAAAGGCCATTATTTCTTTCCTTTTTATGGATAAGTAACATTCCATTGTATATATGTACCATACCTTCTTTGTCTGCTCCTTTGTGGATGGACATTTAGTTTGTTTCCATGTCTTGGCAATTGTATATAGAACTGCAATGAACATTGGAGTACATGTATCTTTTCAAATCATGTTTTTTTTTTTTTTTTTTTCTGGGGATAGATTCCCAGGAGTAGGATTGCTAGATCAAATGGTAATTCTATTTTTAGTTCTTTGAGAAATCTCCATGTTCTTTACCACAGTGGTTATACCAATTTGCATTCCCACCAGCAGTGTAATAGGGTTCCCTTTTCTCCACACCCTCTCCAGCATTTATTGTTTGTTGACTTTTTGTTGATAGCCACTCTGGCTGGTGTAAAGGGATACCTCAGAGTGGTTTTTATTTGCATTTCCCTAATAGTTAGTGATGTTGAACATCTTTTCATGTTTTTTTTTGGCCATCTGTATGTCTTCTTTGGAGAATTTTCTGTTTAGATTTTCTGCCCATTTTTTGATGGGGTTGCTTGGTTTTTGGTATTGAGCTGTAGTAGGTGTTTATAAATTTTGGAGATTAATCCCTTGTCAGTCACTTCAAATATTCTCTCCCATTCTGTGCGTTGTCTTTTCATTTTGTTTAGCATTTCCTTTGCTGTGCAGAAATTTTGAAGTTTAAATCCCATTTGTTTATTTTTGTTTTTATTGTCATTACTCTGTGAGGTGTATCTGTGAAGATATTGCTGTGGTTTATGTCAGAGAGTGTTTGGTCTATGTTTTCCTCTAAGAGTTTTGTAGTATCTGGTCTTATATTTAGGTCTTTAATCCATTTTGAGTTTATTTTTGTGTATGGTGTTAGGAAGTGTTCTAATTTTATTCCTTCACATGTAGCCGTCCATTATTCCCAGCACCAGTTATTGAAGGGACTGTCTTTTCTCCATTGTATGTTCTTGTCTCCTTTGTCATAAATTAGTTGACTGTAGGTGGATGGGTTTAATTTTGGCCTCTCTGTCCTGTTCCACTGATCTATGTTTCTGTTTTCTTTTGCTAGCACCATACTATTTTGATGACTGTAGCTTCGTAGTGTAGTCTTAATTCAGGGAGCCTGATTCGTCCAGCTCTGTTTTTCTTTCTCAGGATGGCTGTGGCTAATTCTGAGTCTTTTGTGCCTCCAAACAAACTTTGAAATATTTTGGTCTAGTTCTGTGAAAAATGTCCTTGATAATGTGATAGGGATTGCATTGAATCTGTAGATTGCCTTGGGTGGTATAGTCATTTTGATAATATCGATTCTTCCAATCCAAGAGCATGGTATGTCTTTCCATCTGTTCATGCCATCTTTGACTTCTTTCATCAGTGTCTTATAGTTTTCAGAGTATAGGTCTTTTGTCTCTTTAGGTAGGTTTATTCCTAAGTATTTTATTCTTTTTGATGCAATTGTAAATGGGATCGTTTTCTAATTTCCCATTCTGATCTTTCATTTTTAGCATATAGAAGTGCAGTTGATTTCAGTGTATTTGCAACTTCCAAATTAATTGATGAGCTCTAACAGTTTTCTGGTAGCATCTTTAGGATTTTCTAGGTATAGTATCATGTCATCTGTGAAAAGTGATAGTTTTATTTCTTCCTTTCCAATTTGGATTCCTTTTATTTCTCTTTCTTCTTTGAATGCTGTGGCTAGGACTTCCAAAACTATGTTGAATAGTAGTGGCAAGAGCGGACATCTTTGTCTTGTTCCTGATATTAGCAGGAATTCTTTCAGTGTTTCACCTTTGAGAATTATGTTAGCACTGAGTTTGTCATATGTAGCCTTTATCATGTTGAGGTAGATTTCCTGTATACCTGTTTTCTGGTGTTTGGTTTTTTTTTTTTATCAGAAATGGGTGTTGGATTTTGTCAAAGGCTTTTTTCTGCAACTATTGAGAGGATCATATGGTTTTTATTCTTCAGTTTGTTAATGTGGTGTATCAAACTGATTGATTTGTAGATACTGAAAAACCCTTGCATCCCTGGAATAAGTCCCACTTGATCATGGCGTACACTTCTTTTAATGTATTGTTGGATTTGGTTTGCTAGTATTTTTTTGAGGATTTTTGCATGTTTATTAGTGATATTGGCCTACAATTTTCTTTCTTTTGTGTTATCTTTGTCTGGTTCGTGTATCAGGGTGATGGTGGCCTCATAGAATGAGTTTGAGAGTGTTCGTTCCTCTGCAATTTTTGGGAATACTTTCAGAAGGATAGGTGTTAGCTCTTCTCTAAATGTTAGATAAAATTCACCTGTGAAGCCATCTGGTCCTGAGCTTTTGTTTGTTGGAAGTTTTTAAATCATGGTTTCAATTTCAGTACTTGTGACTGGTCCATTCATCTTTTCTGTTTCATATTGGTTTAGTCTTTGAAGATTGTACTTTTCTAAGAACTTGTCCATTTATTCTGGGTCGTCCATTTTATTAGCATATTGTTTCTAGTAGTAATCCCTTCTGACCCTTTTTATTTCTGTGATGTCCACTGTAACTTCTCCTTTTTCATTTCTAACTTTATTGATTTGAGTCTTCTTTTTTTTTTTTTTCTTCTTGATGAGCCTGGCTAAATGTTTATCAATTTTGTTGATCTTTTCAAAGAAACAGGTTTTGGTTTCATTGCTCTTTTCTATGGTTTTCTTCATTTCTGTTTCATTTATTTCTGCTCTGACCTTTATGATTTCTTTTCCTCTGCTAACTTTAGGTCTTCACTGTTCTCTCTCTGGTTGCTTTAGGTGTAAAGGTAGGTTGTTTAAGCTTTTTCTTGTTTCCTGAGGTAGAATTGTATTGCTGTAAACTTCCCTCTAGAACTGCTTTTGCTGCATCCCATAGGTTTTGGAGTGTTGTGTCTGTTGTCATTTGCTTCTAGGTATTTTTTAATTTCCTTTTTGATTTCTTCAGTGATCCTTTGGTTATTTAGTAGCATTGTTGTTCAGTCTCCATGTGTTCGTGTTTTTTGCAGTTTTTTCTTGTTGTTGATTTCCAGCCATGTAGCATTGTGGTCGGAAATGATGCTTGATACGATTTCAATTTTCTTAAATTTACCAAGGCTTAATTTGTGGCCCAGAATGTGATCAATCCTAGAGAATGTTCCATGTGGACTTTTTCTGCTGCTTTTGGATAGAATGTTCTATAAATATCTATTAAGTCCAACTGGTCTAATGCATGATTTAGGGCCTGTGTTTCCTTGTTGATTTTCTGTCTTGGTGATCTGTCCATTGATGTAAGTGGGGAGTTACAGTCCCTGTCATTATAGTGTTATTGTCAATTTCTCCTCTCAAAGTTGTTAGCAGTTGCCTTATCTATTGAGGTGATCCTATGTTGGGTGCATGTATGTTCACAATTGTTATATCTTCTTCTTGTATTGATCTTTGATCATTATGTAATTTCCTTTTTTGGTCTTTTATAGTATTCTTTATTTTAAGGTCTATTTTGTCTGATATGAGTATCTCTACTCCAGTTTTCCTTTGATTTCCATTTGCATGGGATATTTTCTTCCATCCTCTCACTTTCAGATTGTATGTGTCCTTAGAAGTGAAGTGGGTCTCTTGAAGACAGCATATATAAGGGTCTTAATTTCATATCCATTCAGCCAGCCTATGACTTTTGGTTGGGGTATTTAGACCATTTACATTTAAGGTAATTATTGATATGTATGTTCTTATTGCCATTTTATTGACTGTTTTGGATTTGTTTTTGTTGGTATTTTTTCTTCCCTTCTTCTCTTGTTCTCTTCTCTTGTGGTTTAATGACTATATTTAGTGTTGTATTTGGGTTGCTTTTATTTTCATTTTTTTTTTGGGAGGGGCTGCACCCACAGCATGTGGAGGTTCCCAGACTAGGGATCAAATAAAAGCTACAGCTGTCAGTCTACACCACAGCCACAGTCACACAGAATCTGAGCTGTGTCTGCAACCTACCCCACAGCTCGTGGCAATACCAGATCCTTAACCCACTGAGTGAAGCCAGGGATCAAACCTACAGCCTCATGGTTCCTAGTTGGATTCATTTCCACTGCACCATGAGAGGAACTCCTAGGTTGCTTTTTCTTATTTGTGTGTGTATCTATTGTAGATTTTTGGTTTGCCATTACCATGAAGTTTTGATGTAGGAGTCTATATACATACAAGTTTGTTTTAAATTGTTGTTCTCTTAATTACAAGTGCATCTCCAGCATCATTGGAGATGCACTTGTAATTAAGTGTGTCTTTTCTCAGTTTCTGATTTTGGTAACACATTTGTGTGTTGACGATTTCCTACCTTTATTATATGTATGTCTTTATGGGTGAGCCTTGTCATTTGTAATATTTTTGTTTTTAGTTGTGGCCTTTTCTTTTCCACCTAGAGAAAAGTATTTGGTATTTACTAAAAAAGCATTTAGTATTTACTAAATACTATTTAGTATTTAGTATTTGTTGTAAAGTTGGTTTAGTGGTGCTTAATTCTTTTAGCTTTTCTTGCCTGTAAAGCTTCTGATTTTTCCTTCAAATCTGAATGAGACCCTCACTGGGTAGAGCAATCTTGCTTGGAGATTTTATCCTTTCATCACTTTAAGTATATCATGCCACCCCCTTCTGGCCTGCAGAGTTTCTGCTGAAAAATCTGCTGATAACCTTATCCAGGTTCTCTTGTATGTTATTTGTTACTTTTCCCTAACTGCTTTCAGTGTTTTCTCTTTGTCTTTAATTTTGGTCACTTCAATTAATATGTATCTCAGGTGTTCCTCCTTGGATTTATTTTATATTAAACTCCCTGGATTTGAGTGAGTGATTCCTTTCCCATGTTAGGAAAGTTTTCAGCTATTATCTTTTCAAATATTTTTTTTTATCTGGTTCTTTCTCTCTCTCTTCTCCTGGCACCCCTATAATATGGATGTTGCTGTATTTAACATCCCAGAGTTCTCTTAGACTGTCTTAATTTCTTTTCAATCTTTTTTCTATTTTCTGTTCCACATTAGTGATTTCCACTAGTCTGTCCTCTGCCTCACTTATTTGTTCTTCTGCCTTCTGTATTCTGCTGTTTGGTGCTTCTAATGAATTTTTTTATTTCAGTTACTGTATTTTGCATCTCTGCTTTATTAATCCTTAAATCTTGTATTTTTTTTCTCAGTGTTTCTTGTAATTTAACAACCTTTGCCTCCAGTTTATTTTCAAGATCTTGAGTCATCCTCACTATCAACAGTTTATAGTCTTTTTCATGGAAGTTGATAATCTACAGATCACTTAGCTTTTTTCTGAGTTTTTTTTTTTCCTTGATCCCTTATATGAGTCACAATTCTCTGCCTTTTTATTCTGTATAGATTTTTGGTGTGGTCTCCTTTTTGCAGACAACAGAATTTGTAGCCTCTCTTGTTTCTGATGTCTGCCCTTCTTGAGGCTGTAATTGGTATGGGGGCTTGCTGTAGGCTTCCTGATGGGAAGAACTGGTGCCTGCCCACTGATAGTTGGAGCTGATTTTTATCCCTCTGGTGGATGGGGCTTTGCCTCTGGGTGAAATTAGAGGCAGCTATGTGCCTGGGGGGTCTTTAGGCAGCCTGTTTGTTGATGGGTTGGGGGCTCTGATCCTATCTGTAATATTATTTGGCCTGGGACTTCTCAGCCCTGATGGTTAGGGCCAGAGTTTTCCAAAATAGCCATCTCTAGAGGAGCACATGCAGGTCATTATTCCCAAGACCTTTGCCTCCAATGTGCTTCCCCCACAACAAGCCACAGTCATCTCATTTTCCCTGGAGATCCTCTATAAACTGCAGTCAGATCTGACTCAGATTCTTATGGTGCCTCTGCTTTGCTCTGGTACCCAGTGCACATGAAACCCTGTTTGTGCCTTTCAAGAATGGGGTCTCCATTTTCCCCAGTCATGTGTAGCTCCTGCACACAAACCATACTAGCCTTCACTGCCTAATGATCCAGGGACTTCTTCTCCCAGTGTCAGATCCTCATACCTGGCATCTCTCACTCCCATAGGTGTCTCTGTGGTACAGTTATTTTCAAGTCTGTGGGCTGCCCACTGGTTGGTATGGGGCTGTTTATATCACATAATCACCCCTCCTACTGCCTTGATGTAGCCTCTTCTTTGTCTTCTGGAGTAGGATATCGTTTTTAGTGTTGATGGTTTTCAGTCTATTTGGTTGAAGGTTGTTCAGCAGTTGGCTGTAATTTTTGTTGCTTTTACAAGACAAGGTGAGCTCCAGTCCTTCTACTCCATGATCTTAATCCCCTCTTCTCTTCTGTGATTTTTTTTTTTTTTTTGGCTTTTAGGGCCACACCTGCAGCATATGGAGGTTCCCAGGCTAGGGGTCAAATTGGAGACACATCCACGGTAACACAGGATCAAAGCCATGTCTCTGACCTACACCACAGTTCACAGAAACACTGGATGCTTAACCCACTGATTGAGATCAGGGATCAAACCTGCAAATTCATGGTTACTAGTCAGATTTATTTCTGCTGTGGCATGATGGGAACTCCTGAATTTTGTATTTTTAATTTGTATTCTTTTTTTTTTTAATAAAAATTGTATAAGCTTATGATTGTCAAACCTGGATTCATCCCTGATCATGACAAGTAGATGCAAAATTGTGTAAATCTTAAATACTGTGGAAATGCTTTCTTGCTCAGGTAATACACAGTAAAATTTTACATATTGGTGGGGCAGCCCTCTTCCAGGCAGTCATTCAGGGACCCAGGATAATAAATATTCTATCATCTTCAGTGTGGCATTCGAGGTAGCAGTGGGGTCATTAGCATCCTGGGCAGCTGAAATGGAGGATTTTGTTGGCCTGCCTAGGAAGTGATGCCCTTCACTTTTGTTCACAGTCCCTTGGGTCAGTCAGGTGCTCTAACTAAACTTAAGTAGGGCAAGGAAGTGGCATCATTTGCAGTGCTCAGGAAGGAGATGGGTAGATGGATTTGGGGGAAGTCTTTTCAGCAAGAAAATTCTTTTAGTACTTTTTATAGTCTAGGTACATCATTTGTACAGATGTACTTTTTTATACATGGCCGTTTTGCTGAAGTACGAAAAAATCTTTTAAAAATATATGACATGAGATTTAAAATCTCATTCTCACACTCTATTTAACTAGGAATTATTATAAGCATCCAAAATGTAATGCTGACTTACATTCTAATGTGGACTAGTAACTGTGTCTCCCAAACAGGAGTTATATATTCTAGAGTTTATAACTAGACTAAAGAGATTGTTCATGTTGTGTCACCAGGAAACATGAAGATTGGACCTCCATGTTGTGTCACCAGGAAACATGAAGATTGGACCTCCAGCCCTCCTCCAATAATTGAGGTCAGGTTCACATGAGGAACAATAGCAGCACTGTGGTTACTTAGTCACCTACCTACTATGGAACAAGGAAACACCTTATGAGATGGAAATTAATCATGTACTATTTTAAACATGTTGGCTGAAAATGGATGTGAAACTATAAGAATAGATGGAGCATATGATACAATCATCTCACATGAAATGGACATTTAGAAGGCACAGAAAATCCACTGATCAGCAAAGAAAATGATTTTGAAAGTGAATGCTGAAGTTTCTTTTTGCCTTTTTTTTTTAGGGCTGCATCTGCAGTGGAAGTTCCCAGGCGAGGATAATATTGTAAAAATGGCGATATTACCCAAAGCAATCTACAGATTCAATGCAATCCCTATCAAATTACCCATGACATTCTTCACAGAACTAGAACAAACAATCCAAAAATTTATATGGAACTACAAAAGACCCAGAATTGCCAAAGCAATCCTGAGGAACAAAAACCAAGCAGGAGGCATAATTCTCCCAGACTTCAGGCAATATTATAGGGCCACAGTAATCAAGACAGCATGGTACTGGTACCAAAACAGACATACGGACAATTGCAACAGAATAGAGACCCCAGAAATAAACCCAGACACCTACGCCCAATTGATCTTTGACAAAGGTGGCAAGTACTTCAAATGGGAAAAAGAAAATCTTTTCAGTAAGCTTTGCTGGGAAACTTGGACAGCTGCATGTAAACCAATGAAACTAGAGCACACTCTCATACCATGCACAAAAATAAACTCTAAATGGTTTAAAGACTTAAATATAAGACAAGACACTATTAAACTCCTGGAAGAAAACATTGGCAAGACACTCTCAGACATCAACCTTACTAATGTTTTCTCAGGTCAGTCTCCCAAAGCAACAGAAATCAGAGCAAAGATCAACCAATGGGACCTAATCAAGCTGACAAGATTTTGCACAGCAAGGGAAACCAAAAAGAAAACTAAAAGAAAACTTACAGAATAGGAGAAAATTTCTTCAAATGACACAACTGACAAGGGCTTAATCTCTAAAATATATAAACAACTGATGCAGCTCAACTGCAGAAAAGCCAACAACCCCATTGAAAAATAGGCAATGGACCTGAATAGACATTTCTCCAAAGAAGATATACAGATGGCCCACAAGCACATGAAAAAATGCTCAACATCATTGATGATTAGGAAATGCAAATCAAAACTACCATGAGATACCACCTCACACCAGTCAGAATGGCCATCATTAACAAGTCCACAAACAACAAATGCTGGAGCGGGTGTGGAGAAAAGGGAACCCTCCTGCACTGTTGGTGGGAATGTAAGCTGGTGCAACCACTATGGAAGACAGTGTGGAGGTACCTTAGAAAACTCTACATAGAATTGCCATATGACCCAGTAATCCCACTCTTGGGCATATATCCAGACAAAAATTTCCTGGAGAAAGACACTTGCACACGCATGTTCACTGCAGCACTATTCACCATAGCCAAGACATGGAAACAACCCAAATGTCCATCGACAGATGACTGGATTAGGAAGATGTGGTATATATACACGATGGAATACTATTCAGCCATAAAAAAGGACAAAATAATGTCATTCGCAGCAACATGGATGGAATTAGAAACCCTCATACTGAGTGAAGCAAGTCAGAAGGAGACTTATAATCTCTTATAATCTCTAAATCACTGCATAAATGAACCTCTCAACAGAAAAGAAAATCACAAACTTGGGGAACAGACTTGTGGTTGCCAAGGGGTCGGGGGAGGGGTGGGGGAGGGGTGGGAGGGCATGGGGATAACTAGTGCTTTAATGATGGAATAGCAAGGAGATCCAACTGTATTGCACGGGGAACTATGTCTAATCACATGTGACGAATCCATATATGTACATGTAACTGGGTCACCATGCGGTGCAGTTGGAAAATCTGACAGAAATCTGTAAACCAGCTATAATGCAAAAAAATAAAAGATAAATTAAAATAAATAAATAAATAAATTAGAGATGCAGTTGCTGGCCTACACCTCAGCCACAGCAATGGCAGATCTGAGACGAGTCTGCAACCTACACCACAGTTTTTATCAAAGCTGGATCCTTAACCCTCTAAACAAGGCCAGGGATCCAACCCACATCCTCATGGATACTAGTTGGATCCATAACTCACTGAGCCACGATGGGAACTCCTGAAGTTTCTAAAATAGCTTTAATACTTAATATATAGATTTTGTTTGAGAACCACATTAAATTAAAATGTATGTAAGTGACCTTCGCTAATTATAAAGCACTATAGAAATACAAGGAATACTTATTGTTGTTTTTAAGCACTATTCAAATTTTTTAATGGAAATGTAGTTGATTTACAATGTGTTAGTTTCAGGTGTACAGCAAAGTGATTCGGTTACACACACATACATACATATACATATGTACACATACACACACACATATATATTTTTTCAGATTATTTTCCACTGTAGGTTGTTATAAGACATTGAGTACAGTTCTCTGTGATCTGCATTAGGTCCTTGCTGTTTAGCTATTTTACATATAGTAATGTGTATCTGTCGCATACTTATACATATGTATACATACACACACATATATATATATATACATGTATTATACATGCACACACACACACACATATATATCTTATAACCTGGAATCTTCTATTATTTTTGCAGCAAAAGCTTATAAAATTATAACTGTCAATAGAAAATACAATGTGATAACGTATTTGCTTTACATGTGTTTTTTCATAAAGGTAGCTATGCTTAAGTGCAGAGTGAATTGAGCCTAAAAGCTATGTTTACACTTGAGATATAAAGTATTTCTTATACCTCAAGTCTCTCTTTCGCCTTTAAAAATTCTCAGCATCAGAGAGTCAGATTTATAAATTAGTCTGGTTCTATTTTTCATTGGTGCAAATTTTCTGCTAGACAAAAGTAACTAATCCTTAAATGTTTTTATTATCATAACCTGAAAGAATGCTCAAAATCATAAAAGATGGGCAATGACATGAAATTTTAAATACTTAAAGCAGCAGATATAAGAAGCAGCTTCATAACTGTGAAATTGTTATTAGGAATTACATATACACAGAAGTTAATAATAGACTATAATAAGAGACTATGGTTATGTATTTCAATCACTAGTTATTGGTGAGGTGATAATACATGATCAGTGTAATTTATAGCTGATTAAGCTGATTGACAATCCCTGATCCTTTTCTTTTCTAGTTGATACTTTACTTTTTCTTTTTTTGGGGTGGGGGGGCTGCACCCATGCAGTTCCTGGGCTAGGGGATGAACCACAGCTACAGCTGCCAGCCACATCCACAGCAATGTGGGATCCAAGCCACATCTGTGACACAGCTCACGGCAACTCCAGATCTTTAACCCCCTGAGTGAGGCCAGGGATCAAACCCGCATCGTCATGGATCCTAGTCAGGTTCATCACCACTGAGCCAGATGAGAACTCCCAGTGGATATTTTCTAAAGCTCATATTCCCATCTGTTTAATACAACATTAACTCAAAGTCAGTAGTTACTGCATTCTTTAAGCGTTCTAATACAATAGAAAGTTCTGTGCATTATGCTAATATTATTTACATATAACTGAAGAAATAATGAACACTTTCAAGGCTCTTATATGATTTGCCTAAGCCCTCCAAAAAAACTGAGGACTTCAAGCCAAGCTTTCAGTTTCTGATTATCTCATCTTTCAAATATCATGCGCCCCTCCACTGTGATAGCTAGGGGAATGCACTCAGCTATAGAAGATATATATGAAATGCTTTCAAGAGTCTCCACTGCCATTTTCTGTAACAGCCTCTCCCTTTTGCTCTCTTGACCTCCATCTGTCAAGTATTTTCTGCTAAGGCCTCCAGGGGATCCAACTAGGACCGTTCCTGCTCAGGGTCATATGAAAATTACATCTATCTGAGAATGTTAATCTTCTTGAGTAGTTCTCAAACTTTGACCACAGAACTCTGGGACCACAAATCCCTGATCCATAAGGTCACAACTATGTCTATAGTTCATGTGCCTTTCTCACTATGGTTTATCTACAGCAATGATATAAAATCAGTGATAGGTAAACTGCTTACATCTGAGCGTAAATCAAAGCAATGGCACCAAAATGTAGCAGTACTCACTGCATACTTTATCACTACAAATTACTTATGTTTTTTTTTAAAGTCACCTTCATCTAAGAATGTTCTGAATGAAGCAATAAAGGTTATTTATTTATTTATTATTTTTATTTTTGCTTTTTAGGGCTATACCCGTGGCATATGGAGGTTCCGAGGCTAGGGGTTGAAATGGAGTTACAGCTGCTGGCCTACACCACAGCCACAGCAACATCAGATCCAAGCTGCACTGCAACCTACACCACAGCTCACAGCAATGCTGGATCCTTGGCAAGGCCAAGGATTGAACCTGCAACCTCATGGTTGCTAGTTGGATTCATTTCCGCTGCACCATGACAAGAACTCCAAAGGTTATTTTATTAAATGTCAGTCCTTGAGAGTGAGTGTTTTTAACATTCTGTGTGACCAAATGGGAAGTTCCCATAAAAACAAATAGACAAATAAACCAAACCTCCAACTTGCATTTCAAAGTAGAATGGTCGTCTTCAGAAAAAAAGTCTTTTTTGATTAAGTTGTGAGCTGAACTAGTTAGTTCTTTATTAGAAATCCATTTTTACTTGAAAGAATAACTGACAAACTGTAGTTATTCACACTTGGGCATTGAGCAGAGTGAACCAAACAGTATTGAAATGAAAGACTGCCAATGTCAATGAAAATTTCAAGATTTCAAGCTAAAAGTAGAGTTTTTGGAAATTTCTCAGCACTAGAGAGCTTGGCTCCTTTTCAACAGTTAAAGAATTTCCTGGTGATATTAGTGAATACAATGTTTTGTGTTGTATATTGAATTTGGAAGATCTTTATAATTTAGCAAACCGATATTTTTCAAATGATCAGTGTATGGTGTTATGAAAACAAAGCATAGGAAAAGACCCATTCAAATCACAAGGTAGAGCAATAGATTTTAATGCATCAGAATGCAAAAACTAATTTGACTTAGACTCCATATTGTCCTATTGTACTAGCCTTTTTAAAAACACAACTGATTGAATTTTGGCGTAGTATCAGAAAGAATTTTCTGAAAGGGCTATTAAAATACTCCTCTCCTTTCCAACTGTATCTGAGAGAGGTCAAATTGTCTTCAAATGCTTCAACCAAAACAGCAATTAAAATAGAAGGAATACAGAAGTAAATGTGAGGATGCACCTGAAATATATTGTCAGACACTGAAGACATTTATAAAATATAAAATATACATAATGCCACCCTTATCAGCAACTATTTTGGTTAGGAAAAACATGGTTACTTTTCATAAAATATGCCTTTCATCAATATTTAACAATCTTGTGATTATTTAAAACATTAATAAATATGTTTAGATGTGTGATTATTTAAAACATTAATAAATATGTTCAGATTAAAATTGTTAAGAGTATGAAAGTTTCCTGGGGTCAAAACCATAAAAAATTTGGTTGAGCATGTTTGTTCTCCCAGGTAATACTTATATTTGTACTGTCTCCTCTTACTTTCTTTTAACCCAAAGCAGAGAATTTTAGCAATCTTTCAAATGTCATGATTGTGGATTAAAACCTTTATAGATAAGCAAAAGCTAAGAGATTTCTGCAACACTAACCCAGCTTTACAACAAATACTAAAGGAACTTCTCTAGGCAGAGAAGAAAAGGCCACAACCAGAAACAAAAGCACCACAAATGATAAGGCTCACCAGTAAAGGCATATATACAGTAAAGATACAAAATCATCCATGCACAATTGTGCTACCAAAATCAGAAAAAGTGAGAAGAGAGCACAAATGCAGGACAGTGGAGACACACGTGCAATTAAGAAACCAACAACTTAAAACAATCTCATTTATATATAGACTCCTATATCAAAACTTCAGGGTAACTGCACAGCAAAAATCTACAATTGATACACAAACAAATAAGAAAAATTAACTCAAATACAACATTAAAGATAGTCATCTTGTGAGAGGAGACAACAAGAGAATAAAGGAAGAAAAAAGAGCAACAAAAACCCAAAACAGTTAATAAAATGGCAATAAGAACATACACATCAGTAATTACCTTAAATGTTAATGGACTGAATGCCCCAATCAAAAGACATAGACTAGCCGAATGGATACAAAAACAAGACCCATATATATGCTGTCTTCAAGAGACCCACTTCACTTCTAGGGACACATACAAATTGAAAGTGAGAAGACGGAAGAAAATATTCCATGCAAACGGGAATCAAATATCATGACTGTGAACAGGAGTGAATTAGTTTTTTTATTAAAGAGAATTTTTTTTTGTCTTTTTTGCTTTTATCTAGAGCCGCACCTGTGGCACATGGAGGTTCCCAGGCTAGGGGTCTAACAGGAGCTGTAGCCGCCGGCCTTCGCCTCAGCCACAGCCACGCGGGATCCGAGCCGCGTCTGCGACCTACACCCCAGCTCACGGCAACGCCGGATCCTTAACCCACTGAGCAAGGCCAGGGATCGAACCCACAACCTCATCGTTCTTAGTCAGATTCGTTAACCACTGAGCCACGAAGGGAACTCCTATTAAATAGAATTTTAACCGCTCTTAGATGCATCTTTTTCTGCAGAAACATAAAATGATTCTTTGGGACAGGAAGCCTCTCTTGCTTGAACAAAACCTTAGGTGGGTAAAGGATCTGACAGTATTTGCCTCTTCTTCTTATAACTTCTATAAAGAGGTGAATAAAAAGCTATAAATGAAATTATATCTACAAATAGAAATGCCACAAATAGAAAGAGACTTAGAGAATTCAGTTCCATGCATTTGCTATGTAAATAAGGAAACTCAAGCCCAGAAATGCTGAGTGACTCCTATAAAGGCACACAAGTTGGCACATCTCAAACTAGACCCGGGTTCCCTGACACCGTCTCTTTCTATTGTACTGCACATCTTGAAAACGTATTTTGTTTTAAAATTGCATTTTTGGGAGTTCCCATTGTGGCTCAGTGGTTAACGAATCCAACTAAGAACCATGAGGTTCCGGGTTCGATCCCTGGCCTTGCTCAGTGGGTTAAGGATCCGGCGTTGCCGTGAGCTGTGGTGTAGGTCGCAGACGCGGCTCGGATCCCGCGTGGCTGTGGCTGTGGCGAAGGCCGGCGGCTACAGCTCCTGTTAGACCCCTAGCCTGGGAACCTCCATATGTCGCGGGTGCGGTCCTACATAAAGGCAAAAAGCCAAAAAAAAAATTGCATTTTTGCTTTTTTGACATGATGATGGGGTTGACCTTAATCTCATCTCAGATTAATGACTTCATCTTTCACCTGATTTCTTGTGGATAGAATTAAACACAATTACTGGTAGGACAGCCTCAATTCCTGAGCTATTGTTCACTTAAAGTGATGAGTAAGTGCAAGATGGCCTTTGCTTATCAAACATGGAAACAGAAGTATTTCCCAGATTGTGGGGAGTAGAAGTTGCTGCATGGATTCATGCATATCTGTGTGCTGCAGGCCTGCACAGGCTTCGGGAGTCCCTATGACTTTACATCAGCTTAACACTTAAAACTGTTGGCTTGACTCAGTTTTTCCATGCCCGCCCTTCCTTCCTTCCTTCTTTCTTTCTTTCTCTCTCTCTTTCTTTCTTCCTTTCTTTCTTTCTTTCTTTCTTTCTTTCTTTCTTTCTTTCTTTCTTTCTTTCTTTTTCTTTCTTTCTTTTTTGTCATTTGTCCTTTCGGGGTTACACCCGTGGCATATGGAGGTTTCCAGGCTAGGGGTCTAATCAGAGCTGTAGCCACCGGCCTACGCCACAGCCACAGCAACGTGGGATCCGAGCTGTGTTTATAACCTACACCACAGCTCAGGGCAATGCCAGATCCTTAACCAACTGAGCAATGCCAGGGCTTGAACCCACAACCTCATGGTTCTTAGTTGGATTCGTTAACCGCTGTGCAATAATGGGAACTCCTAAAACAGGTTTTCTATACTGAAGCTATGTCACATAAAGAAAGCATGTTACTCTTTCAGAATCAGGCAGTCTTTATCACTGAGAACAGTTGATGTGTTGCATGTGTCTGTGTTTAAGGAAGCCATCTGGATTCATTCCTATATGAATTGATTTTATTTTTGATATTTTGTGACCACGTATTAGACCCAAAACCTGGAACACATTCTCGCAGAGGCATGTACTTGATCGTAAAGTTAATAAAACAAGAAAGTGTGAACAAAATGGAATATAGATGCCACAAGAGGGTGGGGGGACCCAGAAGTATATCTCCCAGTGCTTATTTGGTCACAGCAGCAGCCACGTGCACATGAAACTGAGGCTTATACATTAGGGAGGCGAGCATGCATCATTACATAGTATGAACCGTTGACCAACACCTTTTTTTTTTTGTTGTTGTTGTTGTTGTTGTTTTAGTGTGGGCTCTCTGATAGTTTAATCCAGGAGGGAGATTTACTTTGAAAATTAAAAATACAAGTATCTTGTGTTGTGTGTGGGGGCTGAAGATGGTGGAGGAGTAGGTGGTATATATCCTAGAAAATAGCCAGCATTTCTCTGTGTGTTCTCAAAACTCAGTTATTTTGAAGAGCTGGAAAAAATTTTGGAAACTTCAGGTACTCAAATGACCTTCTTAGAGCGCATCTGATAAATCGCTTGGTGCTATTGTGGGCATCACTATGTAAAAATAGCTGGAGCCCCTCCTACCTCTCCTTGCCAACACGCAAATACCCATAAAAACTCAATGTTATCCTAGGATGAAAACCAACACTTCTTCTCTAAGATGATTTGTATTATTTATATGGCCAATTTTTTTTTTTTTGATAAATATTCTTGGCTATTTTTAGTGGTCCACAAGCTCATTCCGTTCTCTGCAAGAATTCTCTCTTCGGAGCTCTGCTATCTCTGTTCGGTGGATTCCTCATACACTGGAATCAGGCAGTAGCATTTTTGCACTGAAATGGAGTTTAATATAGTTAGTATATCTGAACCCTATGATAAAGGTATCAATTATCCAAAGAACAAATAAGACTTTTTATAAGGAAATCTCCCTCACAGAGTTATAGCTAAAGTAGAATTATGATTAATTATTAATGTGTTTCTGCCTATTAAGAATCAAAATTTTAAAGCCATGAGGATCAGGGTGAACAATATGTTTTATTATTAGGGCAAAGATAATAAATAGAAAAGCCTACCCTAATGAGAGGTCATTCATGCTTAGTTAGTTATCCAAACACCTCAACAGCACTGACAATAATTATGTATGTCCATGCTTAATATTAAAGAAGGTGCCTGGTATTTGGGCCAGAAAATGATGCAGCTGTTCTACTGGGTTGCTGCTTCAAACACTGTGTTCTTTCAATCAATAATAGTATTGTTTGAGGCTTTCAAGACACTCAAACACTTTAATAAACTCAAAGGCAGAAACAACAAAAATGAACTATAAACATTTTTGTCCTTTGTCATCCATTCCTTTGAACATTTATTGTCCACTTACTTTGGGATAAGTATTCTCTTAAACACCGGAGGTCAAATACCGATATCTATATATTTTTTAAAAAATGATATGACCTCTGCCTTTGACGAGCTTATAGTCAGATAGAATCTAGAAACCACTGTGGCTAGGGGATTAGCTCATCAGACTACTTTGTTAGTTTCTAGGTATGTGTTACTGTGGATTCTACTGGGAATGCATCAAGGATTAGTTGGAACAAGCACTTGAAGGAAGGGTAAAGAGGACATTTATTTCACAGTTTTGCAAGGTCTGGACCCAGCAATGCTCTCTCTACTGTGTTTGCCCTGAAGCTGCTTAGAGGAAACCCAAAGCCAGAGAAAACAAGTACATTTTAAAATTTATAACTACCAGAAAGAAATGTATATACTGTAGTTGGCAGAAGGTTTAATTTCAGTCCTGAAATTACTGCCTTGAGGGAAGCAAGACATAAGAAAAACTGAAATGCTCTGAGGAGACTTTGATGCTCTCTGACATTTTTGCTTACTGTTTGAAGCTATTTTATCAGTTCCAAACAGGCCCCACAGTAGGAGGAGCAGGGACTTCAGTGTGACAATTACTAAAGCACAGAGATGTGTGAATACCAGTCACGGATGGTGATCTTGCTCACAGCCCCTGGTGCAGTGTAGCCTCGGGAACCCCGGCACACGTTTCTCTTCCTTTTCCAGTCCCCACCCTCCCTTGTGGCTATTAGCCCTCCTTAATGCGGTTGTTTAGGCAAAATTAAGATCTCTGTTTTGCTGTTTCTGTGATCAGAAAGGGGCAGAGGATTCTGGCTGTGTGAACATCTCCACTTGGGTAGACACTGATTATCTGGAAGAGAACAGTGGACTACTGAGGGAAAGTCCATTACGTATATACGCTGAAATCCTGGTACAATGACATCTCTGGGCAAGAAGCAAATATACATCAAGATCCCTTATTAAGCTTCCAGTCCTTGTTTAAAATTGGGAGTGTAATGATAGCAGTGGTGGTAGGCAAAAATAAGGGAAAAAGTAAGATCAGATGTTTAAAACGGACAAGTTTCATGGAGGACACGTTTATTCAAGAAAACTCAGTTTTCAGTCTAGATTCCGAGCAAATGATCATCATGCCAGAAGATTATGGAATAATCCCAAACACCCTGCCTTCTTACTTCACTGCAGTGCCGAAGCCCAGTTCTTAGGGACCTGGGGGTTTTGTACTCTGGGATCCTTGTCTATTGGGCTTCAAGGAATACAGGACCCTTTGAAATTATAGCCAAAATATTGTGCATGTAAGTGTGCATTTTGTACTGAAAAAGTTTATAGATTTTACTAACTGCTCAAGAGAACCTCTGACTCCAAAATTTTTAAAACCACTGTTGCTGATAAAACACTGTTAGAAAATACAGATATAAAACGAAAGATTCATTCTAGATTGAGTGTTTTGATGTTATCCAAACAGTTATTTTCAGAATAAAGTTTCCACAGAAATGTTTGGATAGAAAGAAATTGCCTAAAACTGCCCTTTAAACAATACACGCACAACTTCCTGGACTCATGAGCTTCCCAGAAGGAGGAAGGTACCTGCCTGCAGTGTGCATAGGACTAGAGCCATTTGGAACCTAGAAAGTTAGGTAGGCAGTTCTCACTGTGGCTCAGCGGTTATGAACCCGACTAGTATCTATGAGGAAGTGGGTTTGATCTCTGGCCCTGCTCAGTGAGTTAAGAATCCGGTGTTGCTGTGAGCTGTGGTGTAGGCCAGCAGCTGCAGTTCTGATTTTTAACCCCTGGCCTGGGAATTTGCATATACCACAGATGCAGCCCTAAGCAGATTGAGTCCCTTAGTCATACCACATTTGGGGGTTTTAAAATACCATCCATTGGGGACTTACTATATGATAGTTATTGAAGTCAATACTATGTCTATTAATTTACACATATCATTTTCATGTAGAACAGATTCAGTAACTTTCTTCTTGCTATTTGGGTATTTTCTGTGGGTCTCTTATGTGATCCCTGGGCTCAAGCCATCAAATATGATTACATGGTGAGTGGGACTGAATGAACTCTTATATAATATAAAAGTAGTATTACTATACATCTCATTTGCATATGGAAGCCCTAATTTTCACCTCTTGCCCTTGTGTAGGTGACAGGCAACCTCTCCCTTTCAACAGTGACATGGTTTGGATAATAAATTATACAGCCTACAATCCAAGAATGACCCCAAAACATATGGTACCCAGGTTGGAAATGCCGCGTAGAGTTGGGAAGAACAAGTGAATCTTTAAGGCAGAAAAAAAAAAAGGGTAGGAAGGGTGCTTTGTTTCTTATACAGGATAGAATGAGAAAGAAGAACTGTGTTCATGATATATTGTGTGAAAATAGAGTAAACTTTGTAATTAACATTATAGATTTTATCTTTCTTTCTAAATGCAGTCATGCTTAAGGGATTGTTTCACAGTTTTGAGTTTTGGTTCCAGGCAAATAGGAACTTCTTTTACTGTTACATGGAGATGTCAAGACCTATATGGAATCTGGAGTTCCCGTTGTGGTGCAGTGGAAACGAATCTGACTAGGGACCATGAGGTCTTGGGTTCGATCCCTGGCCTTGCTCAGTAGGTTAACGATCTGGCATTGCCATGAGCTGTGGTGTAGGTTGCAGACGCGGCTCGGATCCTGCGTTGCTGTGGCTGTGGCGAAGGCCAGCGGCTACAGCTCCTGTTAGACCCCTAGCCTGGGAACCTCCATATGCCGCGGTTGTGGCCCTAAAAATGGCAAAAGACAAAAAAAAAAAAGATCTATATGGAATCTACTTAAATATTACAATCAAGGTTCTGGTTACCACAGTGGGCAAAATCATGTAAGCAGATTGTATTACCCAGTTTTTATTAGAAGTTATTTCTATCTGGGTGCATTTGTCATTACATAAGAAACAAGAAGACCAGGGAAATTTCTACAAAGTTCTTGTCCTAAATAATGATACCAAGAAAATATTTTTGTCATTTCCACTGAAAATACATTACTTTCAATTAACTCATTTTAAAATTTAAATATTCGCATGATCCATTATGGAAATATAAGTAAATATTTTAGTTGTATATTATGTTGTAAAATATAACTTGTCATAGAAACCATCCACTTCCATCAAAATAGTCTAAGGAAACAGGTGTAGAATAGATTACATTCCATTTAAAACACTGCGTGTTTTAAATAGGTTTATGTGAAACTGCACCCGCTGGGAAAAAATGAAATCAGAATGAATCATACACCCAAAGGTCATTGATCTAAAAATACAGGTCCTGTGAAATGGATAAACATATCCTACTTAGTGGAAACCATCAAGTGAGAGGATTTTAGAATCCTTCCAAACCATGAAGACTCCAAGGTTGTTAATTAATTTATCAGTACTGGAGGAGGCAGCCACTCTCAAACGCAGTGTGCCGTGGGGAACAAAGCAGATAAAAGGTGACCCTGCTGACAAGGGATAGGGATCAAGGGGCTTCACTCTCCACAGGAGACGGGGAGAAGCGCACATTCAAATGTGCAGGAAGGCTGACGCTCAGTACTCCGTCTTCTACAGCGAACGGAGACCTAACAGGTGCTTAGGAAATGCTGTCCATGGTGACGATGGGCGGACTGCCTCCCAGAACAGAAAACTGACGGATGGAAGCCGTCCAGCGTTTGCGGTCATGAAGACAGTAAGCAGGATTCCTAAAAAGAATGAGAAAGATTCAGGCATTTGTGTCTACAGTTATCGTGGAGAGGAAGGATGACGTTAAGGGAGCCGGGGTCACCTTGTGGGGAGGGAGGAAAAGCAATGTACTAGTTTGTCTTTTTTTTTTTTTTTTTTGGTCTTTTCTAGGGCCGCACCCGCGGCATATGCAGGTTCCCAGGCTAGGGGTCTAATCAGAGCCGGCCTTCGCCACAGCCACAGCAACGCGGGATCCGAGCCGCATCTGCGACCTACACCAGAGCTCACGGCAAGGCCGGATCCTTAACCCACTGAGCAAGGTAGGGATGGAAACCACAACCTCATAGTTCCTAGTTGGATTCGTTAACCACTGAGCCACGACGAGAACTACAAAGACTAGGTTTAGTTTGTCTTTTTTCTTGTTTTTATCTGGGCCCTTAACCAGGAGGCAACTTCCTCTGATAAAGTATTAGAGGGAATATTTTATTTTAGGTTTTTTTTTTTTTCTTTTTAGGGCTGCACCTGTGACATCTGGAAGTTCCCAGGTTAGGGGTCAAATCGGAATTGAACCTACCGCTGCCAGCCTATACCACAGCCACAGCAACACAGGATCTGAGCTGCATCTGCAACCTACACCACAGCTCACAGCAGTGCCAGATCTGTAACCTACCGAGCAAGGCCAAGTATCAAACCTGCATCCTTATGGATACTAGTCTGATCTGTTTCCTCTGCGCCACAACAGGAACTCCTATTTCAGAGTTTTGATGGCCTGACCTAAACAGTTGCTTTGCCTCACAGAAGGCTAACGGGGGTAGGTCTCTCTTTCGAGTCAATGCTTAGGTGTGAGGATACTGTCTTTGGGTGACACTGCTTCTGGGTGCATAAATATGCATAGCTATGGTGGGGTAAGGTGGAGGCAGTGAGATCTGCTTACCTTGGGTACAGGCTATTTAAGGACGTGCTATCATTAGAGAATTAGTAATAATAAAACCAATAAAAGTCAGGAGGACATTTGCTATCACTATTGGTAATTATTAACATTACGGGCAATAAAATACTCTTACCTGTCAGAAAGAACCTCACCTTTCACTGACTTCTCCTTGTCCCTCAGTATCCAGAGGGGATTGGATCTAGGACCCCCTCTGACACTAGAATATAAATCCTTTGTATACAATGGTCCCTGCACCCAGGATTCCACATCTGCAGATTCAAGCAACAAGGGACGCAGGCATGGAGGGCCAATTATATGTATATGTGTGTATGTACACAAAAAGTCTGCACACACATACACACACTCACATACAATGACCCACATGGAGAGCTCACGTTATTGCGTTTACTCACGTTTAAATTGGTAGAATGACCTTCTCAAGTTCAAGCCTGATCAGGTCTGGGGCTCAACACTAGTCCGCCATGAAATCCTATAATGTCATTGAAAGGATCATTTTAAAATATATTTTTTAATTTCATTTTTTTTGTAATAGATTATCTCCATAGGGTTGAGCTCTTAACTCTGTGAGGCAAATCTCCAACTAATAGGTGAGAATATAATGGATTATGGTTACTAATTTTCCCAGTGTCAAATAGCAAGTAAATTTTAGTGTAGGGAATTTAATTCAGATCTTCTGAACCTAATATTTTACTATGACTATAATAAAATGGTATTTTAGAAAAATGTTTTGCTTTCATAAATCCAGTTATTTTTAATTAAAATTTTATTACCTCAAATCAGTATAAAATTCATCTAATTTTTTTGACTTTTCTAGAATCAAGGAAGAAACCATTTTAAGACTAATTTAAATTTTTATCAATGTTTTCTTTGCAAGACATGTGTGGTCTATCAAATTGCATCTGTCCCCAAAATATTTTCTGTTTAAGAACACATAAATATAAAATACTTATAGTCATGAGTATGTATATTTTTGCACGTAAGGTTGTTGTATGTATGTTTCTGCTCCCTAGTATACACTTAATTAGTTAATATAGCACATGGGCTTTGAGGTGTTAATATTTATAGAACTTGTAATTTATAGAACTCAATTACAATTCTATAGATATTATAGAAATGCATTTTCACAGAGACTACCAAAAGATAATTTCTGAAACACTTTCTTGACAGATACAAATATCTAAAATGTTTACTAATAGCAAATTTTCTTGAATATTAAATTCTTTTTGCTTAACAATAACTTTCATTAGTTTTAGATCAAATACAGAGACACTGTTGAATATATTAAAAAAATTTGGCATTCTTATTGTGGCTCAGTGGGCTAAGGACCTGACATGTTTTCCATGAGGAGGCAGGGTCAATCCCTGCCATTGCTCAGTGGGTTAAGGATCTGGCATTGTTGCAAGCTGTGTTGTAGTTTTCAGATGTAGCTCAGATCTGGCATTGCTGTGAACGTGTTGTAGGCCAGCAGCTGAAGCTTCTATTAGATTTCTAGCCTGGGAACATCCATATGCTGCAGGTGTGGCCCTAAAAAAAGAAAATAAATAAATAAAAGAAACATCACCTTACATAATCACTGCACTGAATAGACTCCATCAGTGTATGCAGTCAATGGGGAAAATGGAAAAGTAAACTTAAATCTACATGTCATTTTGTTCAACGCTCTGTACAAGTTTTTACCACATCCAGTCATGTGTCATGAGAAGCATTCTGACCCGGTTTATAAAAGTAAGAATTTCCTTCCTAGAGAAAGTAGGGGAGAATAAAAAACTGGTGACCTAGACAGAGGGAAGTCTGGGAAAAGAAAGTTGGTTATGGCCAAAGGGTAGATATGGATGGGTCATTGAGCTGGTGCTGGGTGATATGGAAAGTAGACAGATGTAGTGTGTTAAGAAAGGAATTTGAATTTATTTTATATCTGTGAGGAAATAAGACAAAAGCTGATAGTTGTTTTCCATAATCCCTTTCTTCCTGGGTCATCGCCTCTCTCAGATCAGGGTGTAGCCACGTGACTGAGTCCTAATGAATGGAAGGTGAGCAAAGGCAGGTGGCCCTCCTGGGAATGTTGCCATTCTTTGGTCTCCTTCCGGCCCACTGGGATGGTGCTATTCTCAGTAATGTTCGACACCATGTGTTGAAGGTTCCAGGACCTCTGATTCTGGCAGCCCGACTGTGCCATTAACACTTGATCTAAACTATTATGTCACCGGTGCTTGGATCATTATGAATAGGCCTAGTTATTAAAGTAGTTTGGGCAACCCTAACTGCATTGAGTATACACTGGAATATTTTCATCTGGGTTGTATTATAATCAGTCTTTTATTTTGGAACTGTATCTTTGACAGCAATGATAAGGATGGGAGAGAATTATTTCAGAGGCTACTTAACACTCAGAGTTGATGAGGACCTGGACTAGGAGAGAAAGAGGGTTATATCTGGTGAACAGAAAATTTCCCACCTCAACACCCCCTCATCTCCTCCATCTATGTCTCCCTTCTTTTCTTCCTTCCCTCTTCCCTTTCTTCCTTCCTTCCTTTACTTCGTTTTAAATCTGGAAAATACAGCATATGTAGATATATACTTGTATATATATACATAAATACCGTATATATATTCGGTGTCAATTAGGATAAATGGAACATTCACAAACCTAAGATCTTTAGTAGGTAAGTCTGTAAGATCTGGTGATTGATTAGATGTGGTGTATGAATGACACAAAGAAATCTAGAATGATCCACAAGTATGGCGTGTGCAAGTGATTAGATATTGTGCAGGAAATTTAGAGTAGGTATGGGATTAAGAATAGTAAATAATTTAAATATTAAGCATGTTTATTGTTGACTTTGATTTGGCTGTAAACCACTGAAGAACTGAGGAAGACATGTCTAAAGATAAGCTGATTTGTATTTTAAGCACGAGGTATGGGCTGTTGATAACTTTACACTGTCATTTTTGTGTAAAGCTATGAAAACTGGGTGAAGAATGACACACGGGCCCTCACACGGGTGATGGGAAATACTTATTTAAAGATGGACATAAGGAAAAACAGATGACCTCACAGAGTTAAAGGAGTGGCTAGAGGGATGAGAGGAAAAACAAAACAGCAGGGGACGAGTCACCAAATCTAAAGAAAAAGAGAATTTCAAAGTCCAAAATTCCACAAAGAAATTTAGATAAGGACCAAAAATAATCCATTAGATAATACATCAAGAAGGTCGTTGTTGACTTTACCAAGAGCAGTTGGCAAGAGGTGGTGGTGACAGAAGCCTGATCCCAGTGGACTAAGCCCTGGCTGGATGGAGGGCACCGCGGCACAGACCTACTTCAAACAGCTGATGGTTGGATGATAACCATAAAGGGATGTCGAGTCAAGACAGAGATTAGGTTGTTTTGCTTTGAGCTGAGCACACTTTGTCATAGTTACACTCTGAGAAATAAGAACAGTAGAGGGGAAAGCTGACATATGGTTTCAGGGAGTCTCTGAAGCCGTGGAGGGGAAGGCTAGCTAGATTTAACTTGACAGGAGGTGATGCCCTCTTCTTTTACCGAGAGGGAAGACACTAAGAACTGAAGCTGATTTAGATGATGCGGCAACACATTCAAAAGAGACCTCCTTTGAAGGTGTTTCTCTTTCTGTGACAAAGAAATGGAAATGAATGAAGTGAAATTATATAGAAAGTGAGATGGCAAGTAAGGGAGAAGGTGCTAGGGTGGTAGGTCTGGACATAAAGGTCATAATCTGGAAGAACCCGCTGAGGGCAGTGGGAAATCACACTGGCCAGGGCACAGGGGGACACTGGGTTGCACAAGGATCTGGACGGGGTTGGATACCATGGTTTTGCAGGGGCAGCTGTCTTCACTCTTGTGTGATTTTCTCAAGCCCCAAAGGATAGCTGGGGATACACCACTAGAACACCCAGGCAACAGTTTCAATCGAGGGTGAGACTTGAAGGGCTTTTTAGGTGAATTGAAAAGGCAGCAAAAGAGGTAATAGTGAGTGGAATCTCTGCTAAAATAATGTTGGCCAATAAATTGCTATAGATTGTGTCACACTTGGTGTGGACATAGTGGGTTGGCACACAGCGTGGAGTACAGTACCACAGGGATGAAAATAAAAGCCTGCTTTAATGATTGACTTTTACTCAATAAAACTTTAAATATAATGGGATGGCTGGAGTTCCCTTTGTGGCACAGTGGGTTAAGAACCTGAGTGCAGCAGCTCTGGTCTCTGTGGAGACATGAGCTCCATCTCTCATCCAGAGGGTTAAAGTATCTAGCATTGCTACAGGCAGTGCAGGTTGCAGCTGCAACTCAGATTCAATCCATAGCCCAGAAACTTCCATATGCCATGGGTACAGCCATTAAAGAAAAGAAAAAGGGATTGCCCATGTATTTTATAGCACTCTTTAAGTGGGCATACGGTACTCCCCTAAACTAACATTTATGTGTATAGGAGCTTTTCCAAAAGATGGCAGCTAATTCCCTGCTAATGTGCTGGATTGGCTTCTTACAAAAACAGCCTAAGTTCTTTTTTTTTTTTTTTTTTGCCTTTTGTCATTTTATGGCCGCGGGTTTATGGCCACACCCGCGGCATGTGGAGGTTCCCAGGCTAGGGGTCTAATCGGAGCTGTGGCCACTGGCCTGCGCCGCAGCCACAGCAACGCAGGATCCGAGCCGCGTCTGCAACCTACACCACAGCTCACGGCAACGC
>PVHT021183709.1:7896620-7919310 GCA_004024745.2 Catagonus wagneri | reverse complement strand
GGTCTTTAGGCAGCCTGTTTAGTGATGGGTGGGGCTGTGATCCCACCTGGATTATTGTTTGGCCTGGGGCTTCTCAGCACTGATGGGAGGGACCAGATTTTCCCAGAAATGGCCCCCTCCAGAGAAATGCAGGCTAATGAATGTTCCCGAGAGCTTCACCTCCAGTGTCCTTCCCCCACAACAAGCCACAGTCACCCCTGTTTTCCCAGGAGATCCTCCAAGAATTGCAGTCAGGTTCCACCTGGATTCCCATGGAGACTGCTTTGCCCTGGGACCCAGTGTACGTGAAAGTCTGTGTGTGCCTTTCAAGGATGGGGTCTCTGTTTCCCCCTGTCCTGTGGAGCTCCTGCACACAAGCCCCGCTGGCCTTCAATGCCAGATGCTCCGGGGGCTCTTTCTCCCTGTGCCTGATCCCCAGGCGTGGGGTGTTGACGTGGGGCTCAGAATTCTCAGTCCTGTAGCTGAGTCTCTGTGATGCAGTTACTTTTCAGTCTGTGGGGCTTCCCACCCGGGAGGTATGGGGTTGCTTCTATCGCGTAATCGCCCCTCCTACCTCTTGATATGGTCTCCTTTGTCTTTTGGAGTAGAATATCTTTTTTGGAAGTTTACAGTCCAGTTGGTTGAAGGCTGCTTGGCATTTGTTTGTAGTTTTGCTGTTTTTCGGGAGAGAAGTTGAGCTCCAGTCCTTCTATTCTGCCATCTTAATCCAATCTCGGTTGTCACCATTTTTTTCAAACAAAGTAATTTTTAGATCGTAATTTTCACCATATACTTTTCATATTAGGTGAAGGATGTATGAACTATTCACAAGAGTAATAATTGGGATTGGCTTCATGTAACAGTGTCTTATGAATTTGGATAAAATTTGTCAGTTTTTCTTTGCCTTATCGCCCTCTGTTAAGTGACACTGTGTTTCTTTACAGCAAAGTTAAGTGACACCTTCTGAACCAGTGTGACCGTCAAGAGACCAATCTGCCCTGTGATGGTTGTCTTGCCCTGGTTCTTCTACTTTTAATTTTTCTGCTTTTTTTTTAAATTCAGCAGATCACACAAATAAATATTGGAAATGATAATCCTTAAATTTTGTGAGTCAAATACCAAATCAAATGTGTGTGAGAAAGAAGAAGTATGGAGAATTATGCTTGAAGGCAGAGGAGCAAGAATCAAAATATGCGGGTCCTGGGTCTCTTCAGACTCAGTTGTTTTATTTTATTTTATTTTATTTTATTTTTTATAACTTAATGACTTTTATTTCAATTATAGGTGTACAAAAATCATCACAACTCAATTTGATAGTATTTTGTGTCCCATACCCACGGTGCATTCCCCCACCCCCCCAGATTGTCTTATTTGTGAAAACCAAGGTTTTCCAAAGTCTGTGCAGACTCAGTTATTTTAGCTACCAGCTCCTCCAAACCGGAATTTCCCACAGAACCCTGAAAAGTTCTTCGGTGATAACATACCTAAATGTGTTATTATAGGAACTGAGTATCCTTTGAAAGTGGCCATTTAATTTCTTGCTGAAAGTTGGCAAATTCCATCAAAAATATTACACATTCTTGTTTATCAGAATGCCTGTTCCACTGATAGACAAAATAACTCTCCAACTAAAATAAAGTTCAAGATGACATGGAAGAGATTTTTCTCAAATGAGGTTGATGATGTGAGGTATTGATTTACTTTCCATTCTCCAATCATAAGTAAATTTTCATTCCCTAAAATGGTCAAATGATTTGCACCCTAATTTTCATTATCCTCTCTCCTCCAGCAAAGCCAAATTAAGCTACTTGGGGAAGCAGTGGTACCTGGCGTGGAAGAGCTCACAAGCTCCCTCCTGTATTCACTGCATCATCCTGGCTCTTTCTTTTAACATCTCAGTGTCGGAGTTCCCTTCGTGGCTCAGTGGTTAACGAATCCGACTAAGAACCATGAGGTTGCGGGTTCGATCCCTGGCCTTGCTCAGTGGGTTAAGGATCCGGTGTTGCCGTGAGCTGTGGTGTAGTTCGCAGACGCGGCTTGGATCCCGCGTGACTGTGGCTGTGGTGAAGGCTGGCGGCTACAGCTCCTGTTAGACCCCTAGCCTGGGAATCTCCATATGCCATGGGTGCAGCTCTAGATAAAGGCAAAAAAAGACAAAAAAAAAATCTCAGTGTCTCAGTTTCCTTATCTGTCAGTAGGAACGATATAGAGAAGCTGTGATTTTTATATAAGCAAGTGTTATGGACTGAATGTTTGTGTTACTCTCCCTATTTATGTGTTGGAAGCCCATATCCCAGAGTGACAGTATTAGGCTATGAGCTTTTGGAAGCCAATTAAGCTTAGGCAGTTTCCATGAGGATGAAAGGCATCACTGCACTTATATTAGGAGCGTCCAAAGAGAGTGTAATTCCTAGCTTTCTGCCATGCGAGGATATGAGAAGTTGGCAGTCTACAGCGTGGAAGAGGGCCCTCACCAGACTTCAGCTGCCTTGCTTGGCTCAGGAACTGTGAGAAGCAAATATCTGCGTTTATGAGCCACACCATCTATGGTACTTCATTATAGCAGCCAGAACTAAGACAAATATTTAAAATTCGCTTAGAGCAGTGCTCGGCAAGGAGGAATCAGGCCTCTGCAAGTGAGATTTGTGGCTGAGCAGTTTTCCTTCCCTGAGAACAGCACAGAATTTGCCTTTTGTTGCAATTTGTCTGTTAACGCCACTTCCATGGAATGAAATAAGATAATGGATATGAGCTTCCGCTGTGACTCAGTTTTTTCTTTTGTCTCCTACACTGCCTGCCACACTCTCCTTGATTCTCAGTCTCCCTCCTCACCTCCACTTCCACATGAGGGCTATTAGGTCACTGTTTCTTTTCTTTTTGGTCTTTTTTTTTTAATTTTTATGTCCATATCTGCGGTGTATGGAAGTTCCCAGGCTAGGGGTCGATTTGGAGCTGCTGCTGAGGCATACACTACACCCACAGCAACACCGGATCTGAGCTGCACTTGCAACCTGTGCTGCAGCTTGCAGCAAGGCTGGATCCTTATCCCAGTGAACGAGGCCAGGGATTGAACCCATATCCTCATGGACGCTATGTTGCATTCTTAATTTGCTGACACACGACAGGAACTCCTGTTATGTTTCTCTTTCAAAGACCGTTTCAAATATGCCTTCCCTGTGTCACTGTCACTGTTGCTTAATTTAATGTTGTATTAGTTTCTGTGCTGCTGTGACAAGTTGCCTGAAATGTGGTGGGTCAAAACAGCGGAAATTTATCTTCTCACAGTTCTGGAGGCCAGAAGTTCCAAATCAAGTGTCAGCAAGTACCCACTCCTTCCAGAAGCTCCAGGGTTGAATCTGTCCCTGGATTCTTGCAGACACAAGTGGGTCCTAGTGTTTTTTACATGGTGGCAGCATCACCCCAACCTGCAGGGACAGTATCTTTTTTTTTTTTTTTGTCTTTTTGCCTTATCTAGGGCCACACCCGCGGCATATGGAGGTTCCCAGGCTAGGGGTCTAACAGGAGCTGTAGCTGCCAGCCTTCGCCACAGCCACGCGGGATCCGAGCCGCGTCTGCAACCTACACCACAGCTCACGGCAACGCCGGATCCTTAACCCACTGAGCAAGGCCAGGGATCGAACCCGCAACCTCATGGTTCCTAGTCGGATTCGTTAACCACTGCGCCACGACGGGAACTCCAGGGCCAGCATCTTTAGATCTCTCTCTGTTGGTCTTCACATTCGCCCTGCCTTCTGTCTGTACAGCCTCCCTGCTTTTCTCTTATAACATGTGTCGTTAGACTGAGGACCCACTCACATAGTCCAGGGTAATCTCCCCAAAGCAAGATTATTAACTGAGTCACATCT
The DNA here is from genome assembly GCA_004024745.2 of Catagonus wagneri. Classification (NCBI taxonomy): domain Eukaryota; kingdom Metazoa; phylum Chordata; class Mammalia; order Artiodactyla; family Tayassuidae; genus Catagonus; species Catagonus wagneri. The sequence continues at coordinate 7,915,465 of PVHT021183709.1, read as the reverse complement.
GCAAAGTCCCTTTTTTCCTGATAAGGCAACATTTAAGTATTCTATTGATTAGTATCTGAGATCTTTGCCTTCAGGTGGCCATTAGACTACTACATAAGTCGACTCTGCTTTGAATCCACAACTGTGTTGACATTTTTCTAATGGCGCTAATGTCATTTTAAAAAATAATTACATGGGAGTTACCGTTGTGGCTCAGTGGTTAATGAATCCGACTAGGAACCATGAGGTTGCAGGTTCGATTCCTGGCCTTGCTCAGTGGGTTAGGGATCCGGCGTTGCCGTGAGCTGTGGTGTAGGTTGCAGACGCGGCTCGGATCCCGCGTGGCTGTGGCTGTGGCGAAGGCTGGCAGCTACAGCTCCTGTTAGACCCCTAGCCTGGGAACCTCCACATGCTGTGGGTGCAGCCCTAAAATGACAAAAGGCAAAATAAAAGAAATTATATGCCTCACACATGTAGTCATCCACTACACTGTGTGTTGGCTGAATGGAAAAGTAAAAAGGTGTTTTTTTAATGTCAATTTTCTTTGTATTCTCTGTACTAACAAGTTCAGAAACTTGCACATGGCTATTGATTTTTGTTTAATTACATTTAATAAGTTTTACAATTAAAATATGACTTATAGTGACTGAAATTTAAAATATCATTGACTCATTTTTGATGTATTCTGAATCTTCTTTTATTACCTCCAACTGCCAGCCAAAATAAGAAGACCAGGTTCTTATATGCAGAGAGCTCACAAATTCATTGGAGAGATGAGTAAATGAAGAAACAACTACAAACTAATGTGAGGATGCTATATATGCAGAGAAATCAGAGGCACTCTCCAGGAGTCATATATCAGTTCAGAGCATATGTGGGCCTAAAATTAATCCTATTAAAGAGGTTATATCCAATTTGTATATTTCTGATGGATAAGTACTAGAATCTTGATTGATAGGCTTTGGATATTATTCACCTAAAATGTGTATGATACATAATTAAAATTTAACATTTCAGTAGCTGTGATCCTAGTTCTTTGAGATATTATGCAGAATAAAGTCCTTCACATTTTATTATTATTTCTTTTTCAAAAGCGTAATCCATTTGGCTACATTTTCTTTTTGTTCTTTGCTGAGATGATAAGCAAACATCTTATGTCATGGTTGATTGACTTATCTCAATTTTAAAAATAAATTGTACTCTCAAGGGAGAGTAGGATTGTCTTACAGTTTCAAACTTCTATACCCAACCTCACATGCAGATCCAAGTGGCCTAAAATAGCTTTGATCTCCTTCAGCCTGATCATCTGGTAATTGGCCCTCTAATGTGGGTAAATAACAGTAGCTACTCCTATCATGATAGGTGTCTTAGAATTTTTTCTCCAAGAGCCTAAAGGGCCTTGAGTTTAGCTCAGAGAGGCTGCAGAACTATGGAAATTATAGCCTGATTACTGCTGTATTTTAAGACAGGATAATTTTTTTAAAATAAATTTTGTTGGCATATTGTTGACTTATAAATTTGCGTTAGTTTCAGTTTCAGGTGTACAGCAAAGTGAATCAGTTATACATATACATACAGTCTTGCTTTTTCAGATTCTTTTCCCATACAGATTATTACACAGTACTGAGTAGATTACACTGTGCTATACAGTAGGTCCTTATTGCCCATCTTTTTATTTTCTTTGTTTATTTTTTCCCAAGAATTTTATTTTTTTTTAATTGCTTAATGAATTTTACTACATTTATAGCAGGCAGGATAATTTTATCTTTCAATAATTTATTCTGAAATATGTAGACAACAAAGATAATTTCTTACCCGTGGCTTTCAACCTTAGTTATACATCTTTCCCTCCTCCTCCTTTTTCTCCTTCTATTTCCCCTTCTCCTCCTTCCCCTTCTCCTCCTTCTCCTCCTCTTTTCTCTTCCTCCTCATCCTCCTCAACAACAGCACTTGTGGCATATGGAAGTTCCTGGGCTAGGTGTTGAATCAGAGCTGCATTTGTGACCTACTCCATAGCTCGCAGCAACGCTGGATCCTTAACCCACTGAGCGAGGCCAGGGATTGAACCTGCATCTTCATGGACACTAAGTCGTGTCCTTAAGTTGCTGAGCCACAACAGGAACTTCTTAATTTAATTTTTTTGTCTTTTTAGGGCCATATCCTTGGCAAATGTAGGTTCCCGGGCTAGGGGTTGATTTGGAGCTATGGCTGCCGGCCCACATCACAGCCACAGCAATGTGGGATCTGAGCCATATCTGTGACCTACACTGCAGCTCACAGCAATGCAGGATCCCTAACCCACTGAGCAAGGCCAGGGATCCAACCCCACAACCCTCATGGATACAAGTCAGGTTCATTACTGCTGAACCACAACAGGTACGCCTTAATTTTAAATCTTAATCCTGGTTTTTTAGTAGACTTTATAATACATATGCTCCCTTCACTAAAAAACATCTTCTATCCTCTGTGTCTCTCCTTGATACACTGTTCTTACTTGGGTCTAGATAACAGTAAATATAATAAACCAATTTTGTTTTGAACTTTCTTATTAAAGAATGACTTTTCATAATGCTTAGTAAAGGCAGTAAGGAAGACTTTATTCAAGAGGGACTCTTGCACTGGAGTGAGAGGTTAGGCTCAACTTTTAAAGAAGGAAAAGTAGGAGTTTACAGCCAGGATCAGCATGGGGGTCAATGAATGGAAAATTACTAAAAGGAAGCATCGAGAACAGGGGATTCTGGCCGAACCAACCCGACAGAATTCTTGCTGAAGGTAGATCAGATGGATCAGATGTTGAGGGTGGTCAGATAACAAGGGTGGACAATTCTGGCTAAAATTACTTAGTAGGATTCTTGCAAAAATTGGATCCTTCAAGGAACCCAAGGAGAGTTTAGGTGAGCAGAGGTCTCTGGGGGCATGACTAAAGTTTGATCAATAAGAGATTCTTCATATTTTTTGAACATTTATGAGGACACAACATATCTGGTAAAATCTTTCATCATTGCAACCCTGAAGGTAACTTATGGACACTTACTGATAGCCACATAATGCACTGGGTGTTCTATACACATTGTATGGAGCAGTTGATATTCTTATGTTAAAGATAAGAAGACTGAAGGTCAGGGAAGCTGGGTAACCTGTCCAATAGCCAGGAAGTGCTGAAAATGAACGCGTTTAGGAACTAGTTTTCCTACTCATCATTTCATTAGGCATACATTTATTGAATCCATGCTGTATGTCAAACACTATTTTTTTTAAATTAATTTATTGGAGTATAGATGACTTATGATGTTGTATTAGTTTTAGGTGTACAGCAAAGTGTATCAAATATGCACACACACACACACACACACACACACACACACACACACACACATGTATCTTTCTTTTTTCCAGTTCTTTCCCCATATAAACTATCATGGAGTATTGAATAGATTTCCCTGAGCTATATAGTAAGTCTTTGTTACCAATTGATTTTGCATATAGTAGTGGGTACTTGGACAGTGGAGAGAATGAGGTGAGCAGAAAACTTGTCTGTTCCTTACACAGAGGGTGACAACAGAGTACAGGAGATGGAGGTATTATTCAAGTAACCACATAAATAAATATAAGGTGTAATCTGTAAGATATGTTATTTTAGGAACATGATAATTTGTGTTATAAGAAAATTAAATGTACGGGAGAAATCATGGAAGACTTCCTGGAAAAAGCTCCTTAAGGTTTAGCTATAGAAGGGGGTGTTAAAGGCACTGCTATGGATTGCAACAAATTCATACGTTGAAGCCCAAATCTACTGCAAATGTGATGGTATTTGGGGAAAGGGGTCTTTGGGAAATAACTTTATATGAGCCCTTGAGGGTGAGGCCCTCAGAATGGGATTAGTGCCCTTAAAAAAGAGACACCAAGAGCAACTCTCTTCTCTTTACCTTCCTGAGTGCAAGAAAAGAAGAGGTTATGTGCCCACACAGTCAGATGGCACAGCTATAAACCATGAGCAAGTATCTTGCCAGAAACCAGCCATGCTGGCACCTTGATCTTGACCTTGATAGCCTCCAGAACCATGAAAAAAATGAATTTCTGTTGTTTATGCCACAGCCTATGGTATTTTGTGAAGGCAGCCTGAACTGATTAAATAAGCATATATGAGAAGAAGACTTCAGCTGCTTGAAGAGAAAGCGTGGTTAGTGTGCAGGTATAAGTAGTGTGGTTTTAAGTGAGGCTGAGGATCCAGGTAGGGCCAGAGCACACACATGGTCCTGAGAGCCACTTTAGGAAAATGAGTCTTTATTCTGAGAGCATTGGGTGATCACTGAAAAGCTCACTACCTGACATGCTTTTGTTCTGAAACGACCACTCCGTCTACTCTGCAGATTGTGGAGGGGAGATGGGGATGAGGAGGAACTGGGCAAAAAGGGAGAATGAGCCTCAGGCCTTGGCCTTTCACAGTTCAGTCCACTGAGGAAAGGATACTGAATTAAAAAAAATTAAAAGTGTTAGAAGAATGGAATGTGTGAGGCAATATATAAACCTATGTATAGTCTCTTACAGGCCAATCAAGGGAGCAGATTTGGAGTATCATTATAAGTTCTTTTTTGACATTTTGATTTTGAGATAATCTAGAAACATTCAAGTGATGATGGAAAACAGGGACCTGGTGTACTGGCCTGGAGCTTAGAGGAAAGGTCAGGGACAAAGATATATATGTATCTGTGGGCAATTGCTGCTTGATGGAAGAAATAGGGAGAGCATATTTTTTAAGAATATAGGAGGGTCCAAGACCAAATAAACCCCATACTCTAAAATATAGTGCTAGACAGAAAGCAGTGGGCTGTAGAGGTCATGCATAGAAAAAGCAAGATCCTTGTTTCCTCTCTCTTCCTGGTCTAGCAGAGAAATAGTGCTCTGCTACCTTTTTCATAAAGATCCGATCATTTTGAGCAAGATTGGAGAGTATAAGATGGGAGGAATCTGAGTATTTCATCCCGTATTGCTGCAATAAAAATTAGCACAAAATTAGTTGCTTAAACCCAACTTTATTATTTTCCATTTTTGGAGGTCGGGGGTCTGGAAAAATTCTCACTGGGCTACCGGCAAGGCTGTACTGCTTCTGGAGAGTCAAGGGAAAAGTTTATTTCCTTGCCTTTTCCAGCTTCTAGAGGCCCTCTGCATGCCTGAGATCACAGAACCTTCCTTATCTTCAGAGCCGGAAGAGCAGCATCTTCAAATCTCTGAGACTCTGACCCTTGCCTCTTTCCTCCTTCCATGAATTTTCCTGCCTCGCTCTTTCGCTTATGAGGATTCTTGTGATGACCCTTGGGCCTGTCCAGATCATTCTGAATCATCTCCTCATCTCAAAATTCTTAATTTAATAACATTTACAGGGTCCTTTTTGCTGGGTCAGGTAAACTGCACAGGTTCTGGTTTTAGGATGTGGACATCTGTAGGAGGCTGTTATTCTGCCCACCATGCAGCCCCTCTCCCTCATTCATCTGTGGATCCATCATCTGTCTGAATACCCTCCTGATGAGCTCTGGGTTCCTGCCAAGCAGAATCCATCTTGGTTTCAGCTCCTGCCTGGCCCTGACCTCAGGGCTCTGATGACACCACTTCCTGAAATGTGCTCTTTACGGGTGGTAAATGCTTCCTGACACTGCTAACCGTGGGTTGCCTCACCATCGCAAACATGGCTTTTTGGATCTACCATTATGCAGGTAACTGTGGACAATGAGAGAAAGGCAAGAAATGGTTTCTCTTTTCCTGGCTTGCTGGACATTGAAGGTGAGAACTAATGACAGCTTGGATTAAAATAGTGATAGAGGTAGAGCTATTTGCTCCAGTTTTGGTGAAATGATAAAATAAAATTTTTGATTGTAGGAGTTTCTTTAGGGTAAAGAATCTGACAGCGTCAGCCCAGATCGCTCCAGAGGTGTGGGTAAATATCCCCAACATGACACAGTGCATTAAAGGATCTGGCATTGACACAGCTGTGACTCGGATTCAGTCCCTGGCCTGGGAACTTCCATATGCCACAGGTTCAGCCATGAAAAAATAATTACTAATTTTAGGCTCCCTAGGTCAAAAATCCCTCTGTATTCTATCCCATTAGTTTTAAGAAATGTTACTTATTTCTCAATCATGAATCTGGAACAAGTGAATTGTGTTTATGGAGATTAGAGAAAAAATTGTCACAGAACTTCCTTTCCTTCTTTTATTAGGTAATTGAGAATGTATCATTAAACACTTCCATGAGCAGATGGATTTTTGTTATTTGGTTATGACTGAAGCAAGATTTGAAGTTGAAGGCTGCATTGAAGCCAACACTAAACATCCCAGAAAGGTAGTTTTTAATGGAAGGTTTAATCTATAAATGATACATTTTAAACAGCATGAAAGATGCTATTTTCCAGCGATAGATTCCAAACTTAATGAATAAAGTGTTTCCTTTGGGATGTGAGTAGCAAAGAACACCCAACAAAATTTTAAGATCCTTGAAAAGAAAACTTTATTAAAGCTGTTAACTTCATCCTGGAAACCTTGGCTTCTCTTCAGCATCATCATCTTGATAGAGCATATTCTCTGGATTTTTCAGAAAGATACTCACTGGAACAGCTTGATGAACCAGTTTCTTGAGTCCTGCCTGAGTTCCGTCCCAGCTCCATCATTCATTAGCTTTGCCATTGCCAATGGCTTAACCACTTTGAGCCTTGGTTCTTATAATCAATTCAGCCTAATTCAAGAGGTGGTTTGAGGATTAAATATAAAGAGTCTCTATCTGAGTAGGTTCAAAGGGTCAGAGATATTACTGGTATGACTTTGTGAGAGAAAATTCTAATTATAAAGCTATAGCTTTATTTCTTAACTCTCCTTGCATTCTCTATTCAGTATTCTTCTTGCGAATTTTCAGTGGAAATTTTTTTTCTTTTTTTAAATGGCTGCACTTGCAGTAAATGAAAGTTCCCGGCCTGGGGTCAAATCAGAGCTGCAGCTGAGGCTCATACCACAGCCAGGGCGACACTGGATCCAAGCTGCATCTGCAACCTGTGCCACACCTTGTGGCAATGTCAGATCCTTAACCCACTGAGTGAGGCCAAGGATTGAATGTGAATCCTCTTGGGTTGCCGTCAGGTTTGTTAACCGATGAGCAGAGAAGGGAACTCTACATCCCACCCTTTTTTAAACTAACACCTCTTTGCCTTCGAATAACTTACTTGCTTTAGAAACATTACTGCCAACACACTCTTCCGCTGTTTCTCTCCGTTGTTCTTACAATCTTCAGTAAAAGCTCTAATCAGCTTTTGTTTGCACCTCCTACAGGCAAGGGCAATCTTCTAAAGGCAGGCGGTGCTATTCAAATATGTTACTATAATTACTTTATTCTTCCACAATGAACTGGCCACCTAAGAACAGAACTATAGTGTATTAAACACTATTTATATTCAAAGAAATGTAATTAAATATTTAAAAGATAGAAATAGTAAAAAATGATGTATTCCTCTCACTGGCAAATCTTTTGTTTGATAAATACAAGGACAAAGGAGAGTCCAAATTTGAGACCTTGTATCTAACATTTAATGCCTTGTTTATACGAATACACTTCTTAGAAATTCATCTTTTCCATTAAGTAATCAGTTCCGGATTAAGAGTTTAGGGGAGTAAACTGAGAGAGGTATTACGACTGGAAACTAGGTAGTTTATATTCTTACTCTTTAGAAATACTCTCTGTTTTAAAACTAATTTTTAATCCAATGATTTATGAAGATTAAGTAATAGCTGCACACAGATTGATATACACCAAAGGAGACCTGTGCAAATATTTCCGTGGTGTTGGAGCTGGGAGCATTTCCTTTATTCCAGACATTTTGATATTTGGCATCACTGTGGATGGTTAGAAAAGCTAGGAGTTCTGAGAATGTGGGTTCAGATTTCATTTCTCATTTACTTTGAAGTGAAATCAAACATTGATGAAAATGCTCATGCAAATAGACCTGTTAACTTTTTGAATTAAAAGCACACATCCTGAGGCTAGAATCTGGTTTTTAAATACTCATACCATGAAAATCATTTGCTTATTCTCAGCACAAATCTAGACCCAGTTTAAAGTGGGAAATACTTAAAACTTCATTATAAGAATCAGAGTTTTTTATGTATAATTGTTAACCTTTACTGCTACATTAATGAAAGCGTGTCCCTATCTGCAAGGATGTTGAGAAAACTGACCAGGTATGGACTTGTATAAGTCTAAAATTTAAATATAAAATAAATATAATTATCATTTAATGCATAGAACATCAATCCTGCTCAAACTTGTCATTTTCATTTGAGATATCACAAAGGAATAACACTCATTTTTAATCTATTTTATAGAGATCACAGTGTAATCAGCTTAGTAATTCAGAAATTGCTATTAATGGTATAATTACTTTTTCAGCATTTAGCATTACATGACTTTGAACTTTATAAAACAAGAGACTTTAAATTGTTTAAAAAACTGAAACTTTTTTATTTTTAGCTTAAAAGAAAATTTCAGGAGAAAAACTGGAGATAGTCGATTTAAATGATCTTTTAAGAGTTTTGGCACAAATGGAAATAGAAAAATGAATGGTTTTTGGTGGAAAAGTATGGTTAAAAGAAGATTTTCCTTTTTTTTTTTTTTAAGATGACAGAAATAACTGCATGCTTGTATCCTGTTGGAGATAATCCATTAGAGGGAGAAAATTTGGTAAATAGAAAATAGAGGTTGTTTCCATGACCTGGCTATTGCATAGAGTGCTGCAATGAACACTGGAATACATGTGTCTTTTTGAGTCATGACGACCTAAATGCCCATTGACAGAGGAGTGGATAGGGAAGATATGATACATACACACAATGGAATATTACTCAGCCATTAAAAGGAACGAATTACCAATATTTATAGCAACATGGATGCACCTGGAAATTATCATGAGAAGTGAAACCAGTCAGACAATTAAACAGCAACACCCAATGCTACCACTTACATGTGGAAACTAAAAAGACACCATGAACTTATTTGCAGAACAGAGAATGACTCACAGACTTTGGAAAACCTTGGTTTTTCAAATAAGACAATCTGGGGGGCGGGGGGGATGCACTGTGGGTTTGGGATACAAAATCTATAAAATTGACTTGTGATGATTTATGTACACCTATAATTGAAATAAAAACCATTAAGAAAAAAAAAAAGAAAATAGAGGGAAGATTGCTGGTAAATAAGATTTAGTGCAGGTGTGGAAGAATTAGCTTTGGATATAAACACCAGTAGTTCACTAAATGCAGAGTTCATGGAAGAGATGCTGGTGAGTTGGAGATACAAAAAGGGCATCTGGAAATTCTTTTCTGGCAGCCTTGGTTTTCTAAGTTACAGAGGAAGAAGGTTCTTAACTGGGAGTGATGAAGGAGGGAGTGTATGAGGTTTGAAGTCAGGAAGTAGGGAGGGTCCTCAAGGGAGTGGTAGGGTGAACGCCAGCAACTTATGGCCCCTGCGATGTCCAGGGGTAGCATGGTTTCATGTTTCCCATCAACCACATTCAAATGCTCTGCAGTAGGTATGTTAGGATTACAGGATCAGACATTTCAGTAGGTTTTGAAGTCAGAGAACTGATGAGAAGTTGTGGCAAAGAAAGAACGTGTTGGCCAAAGAGCTGGTTAAAGGGAACTGAAATCACAGAGGGACTGTGTTTATTAGTGTCAAGGCTGAGGTAGTTGAGACAAGTGGAAGACCAGAACTTTAAAGGGGAGAAGTTTAGGCACTGAGAGTCCAGGGACTTGCAAGGGGATCTATGTGTATGTTGGTAACCCAGAGCCCAGACAAGATTGGGAATTCAGGAGGAAGTATTTGTGGTGTGTGGGCTTGAGAAAGCGTTTCTACAGAAACAGCCTCCGTGAGGGACAAGATTTAGAGATGCAGGGTTGTCCGGAGAAGGGAGGAGGGATGGTCTGAAAGCCACAGTAAAGAGAAAGTACAATGCCTACAACAACAACCAGCTGATGGAAACAGGGCTGCAGGGGAGAAAACAAAACAGAAGCCCTCATGCTTCTGTTCTCTGGTGAGAACACTTAAGAGCAAAGCTGCAATTACTGTCCTCAATGAAACTGTTAACTCTTTGAAAATGGGTCAGAGTTCGTATACATTTTTCTCCCCTAGTATCTAGAACAGAGCTTTGTGCTTCTTAGGAAATCTTTTTGGAATGGATTTGGTGTCACTATGCTATCATAGCTGGTTATACTGGAATCAGAAACAAAATGTGGGAGTTCCTGTTGTGGCTCAGTGAGTTAAGAACCCAGTGTGGCATAGGTCACAGATGCGGCTTGGATCCAGTGTTGCTGTGGCTGTAGTGTAGGTCTGCAGCTGCTGTAGCTCTGTTCGAACTTGCATACGGCCCTGGGAACTTACGTATGCCGCAGGTGCAGCTGTAAAAAAGAAAAAAACAACATGAAACTATAAGGCGAGTGGATATTTCATTTCAATCTGTAGAAATATTTAGTACACTGGAGAGGAAAGAGGAAATAGAAAATATGCATCTAAGGAAGGTATAGTTAGCAAAGCTACTGAAATGATTAGAAAGACAAAGTGAGACTAAATCCCTTGAAAAGTAGGACATCTTACAAGTTTTGTGGGTGGTAGGTGCATTGGATGGAGATAAAGATTGAGAGGGAATAAATTCTTCTCTGAAATCAAATATCATTTAAAACTGAATTACAATTTTGCAAATCCCAAGGATACTATTATGAGGGATCTAATCAAGTAGTGATTCTGATGAATTTGCAAAGGCACACACACCAGGAAAAATCTTCTTCGTTTTTGCCTATTGTACTGCTCTTTGAATATTCTTACTAACTGACTTGAGTAAATCTATATTATTGTGAAATATCAATGAGGAATATTTGAATACATATAATTACATTTTTCTTTTTTCCATCTTCTAGAAAAATTGGGTGGAGTTTGTATCCACTCAGGGCTTTCAATGGTACCTTCAGTGGCAGCTCTTACTTAAATGATGGTGTGAAGAGGATGCAAATGTGGAGGCATAATAAAAAGCCATTTGTGTGTAGATTTAAGAAAGAATGAGAGGAGATTGGATTAAGATGGCAGAATAGAAGGACTGGAAAACAACAAAACTACAGCCTTCAACCAAATGGACTGTAAACTTCCAAAAAAGTTATTCTACTCCAGAAGACAAAGAGGAGACCGCATCAAGAGGTAGGAGGGGTGATTACGTGACAGAAGCAACCCCATACCTCCCAGGTGGGAAGCCCCACAGACTGGAAAGTAACTGCATCACAGAGACTCAGCTATAGGACTGAGAGTTCTGAGCCCCACGTCAAAACCCCACGCCTGGGGATTGGGCACAGGGAGAAAGAGCCCCCGGAGCATCTGGCATTGAAGGCCAGCGGGGCTTGTGTGCAGGAGCTCCACTGGACTGGGGGAAAAAGAGACCCCATTCTTGAAAGGCACACACAGACTTTCACGTACACTGGGTCCCAGGACAAAGCAGTCTCCATAGGAATCTGGGTGGAACCTTACTGCAATTCTTGGAGGATCTCCTGGGAAAACAGGGGTGACTGTGGCTTGTTGTGGGGGAAGGACACTGGAGGTGAAGCTCTCAGGAATATTCATTAGCCTGCATTTCTCTGGAGGGGGCCATTTCTGGGAAAATCTGGTCCCTCCCATCAGTGCTGAGAACCCCCAGGCCAAACAATAATCCAGGTGGGATCACAGCCCCACCCATCACTAAACAGGCTGCCTAAAGACCCCTCAGGCACACAGCCAGCCTCTAATCTCATCCAGAGACAAAGCCCCACCAATCAGAGGGCTAGGAATCAACCCCACCTACCAGTGGGCAGACATCAGTCCCTCCTATCAGGAAGCCTACAGCAAGCCCCCTCCACACCAACTTTAGCCACAGGGGAGGCAAACGCCAGAACTAAGAGAGGCTACAACTCTATTCTTGGCAAAAAGGTCACCACACCAAAAACCTATAAAAATGAAAAGACAGAAAACTATAGCTCAGATCATGGAGAAAGAGAAAAGCCCAGAAAAACAGCTCAGTGATGAGGAGATTATCAGCTTCCCAGAAAGAGACTTCAGACTGTTGATTCTGAAGATGATGCAAGGCATTGGAAATAAACTGGAGGCAAAGATTGATAATTTACAGGAAACACTGAGCAAAGAAATACAAACTGTAAAAATTAAACAAGAAGAGATGCAAAATACAATAACTGAAATAAAAAATTCATTAGAAGCAGCCAACAGTAGAATACAGGAGGCAGAAGGATGAATCAGTGAGGTGGAGGACAGATTAGTGGAAATCACTAATGCGGAAGAGAAAAGAGATGAAAGATTGAAAGGAAATGAGCAGAGTCTCAGAGAACTCTGGGATAATGTTAAATGCACCAACATCCGTATTATAGGGGTGCCAGAGGGAGAAAGAGAGAAGGGGACAGAAAAAATATTTGAAGAGATAATAGCTGAAAACTTCCCTAATATGGGAAAGGAACCACTCAGACAAATCCAGGAAGTGCAACAAGTACCATATAAAATAAACCCAAGGAGGAACACCCCGAGACACATATTAATCAAAATGACCAAAATTAAAGACAAAGAGAAAATATTGAAAGCAGCTAGGGAAAAGAAACAAATGACATACAAGGGAACCCCAATAAGGTTATCAGCAGATTTTTCATATGAACTCTGCAGGCCAGAAGGGAGTGGCATGATATACTTAATATGATGAAATGGAAAAACTTCCAACCAAGATTGCTTTACCCTGCAAGGCTCTCATGCAGATTTGAAGGAGAGATCAAAACCTTTACAGATAAGCAAGAGCTAAGAGATTTCTGTAACACTAAACCAGCTTTACAACAAATCTTAAAGGAACTTCTCTAATGGATCACTGAGGAAATCAAAGAGGAAATTAAAAAATACCTAGAAGCAAATGACAACAAAGATATGACACTTCAAAACCTCTGGGATGCAGCAAAAGCAGTTCTAAGAGGAAAGTATATAGCAATACAAGCCTACCTCAGGAAACAAGAGAAAGCTCACATAAACAACCTAACTTTAAAGCATCTAGAGAGGGAAGAAGCCAGATCATGGAAACAACTTAAATGCTCATCGACAGAGGAGTGGGTAGGGAAGATATGGTACATACACACAATGGAATATTACTCAGCCATTAAAAGGAACAAAATAACAACATTTACAGCAACATGGATGGACCTAGAAATTATCATGCCAAGTGAAACCAGTCAGACAATTAGACAGCAACACCCAATGCTACCGCTTAAATATGGAAACTAAAGAGACACAATGAACTTCTTTGAAGAACAGACAATGACTCACAGATTTTGGAAAACTTTGGTTTTTCAAATAAGACAGTCTGGGGGGTGGGGGGATGCACTGTGGGTTTGGGACACAAAATCTGTCACATTGACTTGTGATGATCTTTGTACACCTATAATTGAAATACAATTCATTGTTAAAAAAAATGAAAAAAAACCCCATAAGCCAGTATTAGCAATATGTGAACATTCCCAATAATCCATATTTTAGCTAACATTTGGTATTATCTAACTTTTATATTTGGTGGCTGTGAAATTGGATTTTATAATGGTTTCAAGTTAACATTTCTCCAATTTCAGATGAACAAGAAAATATTTTCTTATGTTTATGAGTATTTATGCTTTCTCCTGAGTGAAAATAATGTTCGTTTCTTTATCCATTTTGCTAATTGAATTGTATTTTCTTATTGATTTACAGAAGTAATTTATATAGCCTCGATATTAAATCTACTCAATGTTTTAAAAAAAGAATGAGAAAATAAAGAGGAAAATAATTTTATTTTTCTCCTTTGTTTTCTCTAAGTTTTCCCTTCAATAAGAGCAATTCCAGAAATATTACATTTTGTCTTTGTCGATTTAATAGTAACTGCTCCATGCTGTCTAAAGGTTTGCTTTTTTTCTTTTTCTTTTTTTAGGGCTGCACTCATGGCATATGGAAGTTCCCAGGCTAGAGGTTGAATCAGAGTTACAGCTGCCGGCCTACACCACAGCCACAGCAATGCCAGATCTGAGCCGTGTCTGTGACCTACACTGCAGCTCACAGCAATGCCAGATCCTTAACCCACTGAACGAGGCCAGGGATTAAGCCCACATCCTCATGGATACTAGTCAGATTTGTTACCTCTGAGCCACAAGGGGAACTTCCAAGGTTTGCTTTTTTATAAGTACCTGTGGTAGGATAAATACTGGCCCAAAGATTTCCACATCCTAATCCCCAGAGCCTGTGAATGTTATCTTACGGCAAAAGGTCTTTGTAGATATGATCTTGGATAATCTAAATTAAGATTATCATGGATTATTTTAGTGGCTTTGATATAATCTCGAAGGTTCTTTTTTTTTTTTTTAATCCCTCCCGCCCTGACAGAAGTCCTTATAAGAGGAAATAGGAGAGCCAGTCAAGGAAAAAGGGGATGTGAGGACAGAAGCAGGGATTGGAGGGAGATAACTAGGAACCAAAGAATACAGCAACCTTTGGAACCTGGAAGAGGCAAAGAAAAGATTCCTCCTAGGATCTTCCAGAAGGAACCAACCCAGCCATCACCTTGACTTCAGGTCTAGAAATATTTATTTCAGACTTTTGACCTCCAGAGCTATCATGTGCTATTACAGGGAACTAAATTTTTGACAATGTGTTAAGGAAACTAATATCATATGTATTACTTTGAAATCAGAAAAAGTAATTTTATTAGAAATAAGAAATAAAAGGGGTGAAATATTCCCTATCCTTTTAAAGTAGTTTACATTAAAGTGTAACACTTATGGAAAATTTCCCTATGCACATATGTATCTGCTGTCAATTTGACCTATACTTTAAGATTCACTGAGTTAAAGGCTCAGAGCATCCATCTTTTTGCTCCCATACAAATTCCTAAAGTGTTTATCTTAAATAGCTTTTAAAAATAATTTCAGTAGGAACAGATTGTATCGTTTAGAGAGTTTTATTATTAATCAGTTGCTTTCATAATTTATTATCTAAACTAGATTTTGCATGCAAGCATCATACCAAGAAAATCTAGAAGATACTAAAACTAATTAATTTTCAAGTCTTTGACTAGATGCTTGTCTAAGCTTGATAATGACAGCGGTAATCACAAAAGAAAAAGACAGATTTGACGTCCTCAAAACTGAAATAAATTATTTATTTATTTATTTATTTATTTACTTATTTTGTCTTTTGTCTTTTTAGGGCAGCACCTGTGGCATATGGAGGTTCCCAGACTAAGGGTCGAATCAGAGCTGTAGCCCCCGGCCTATGCCAGAGCCATAGCAACTCCAGATCCGAGCTGTGTCTGCAAGCTACACTGCAGCTCACAGCAACGCCAGATCCTTAACCCACTGAGCAACGCCAGGTGTCAAACCCGCAACCTCATGGTTCCTAGTCAGATTCGTTTCACTGCTCCACGATGGGAACTCCAGAACTGAAAATTTTTATATGTCAAAAATCCCATAATCAGGAACTCCCGTTATGGCTCAGCAGGTGAAAAGCATGATGTTGTCCCTGTAAGTTTGCAAGTTTGATTCCTGGCCTTGCTCACTGGGTTAAGGATATGGCGTTGCTGTGGCTTAAGTCACAGATGATGTTTGGATCTGGCATTGCTGCAGCTGTGGTGTAGGCTGGTAGCTGCAGCTCACTTTCAATCACTAGCCTGTGAACTTCTTATCCCTCAGGTGTGGCCGTAAAAGGAAGAAAAAAAATCCCATAATCAAATATATCCTAAAAAAACAAAAATAAAGCAAAAATGATAAAAAAAATCATACAATGAAGAGTTAATGTATGTAAAATATAAAAATGGGGAAGAAATTTTAACCATGAATAGAGAATCGTGTTTATAAATTCATTAAAGATACATAAAACTAGAAAAGAGACATTATTTGTAATATTATGATGCTGGTCAAAAAAGACATACAAATTGGAATTCCCAGAGTGGTGCAACAGAAATGAATCTGACTAGGGGTTCGATCCCTGGCCTCGCTCAGTGGGTTAAGGATTCAGCTTTGCCATGAGCTGTGGTGTAGGTCACAGATGTGGCTTAGATCTGGCATTGCTGTGGCTGTGGCATAGGCCTGAAGCTGTAGCTCTAATTCCACCCCTAGCCTGGGAACCTCCACATGCTGCGGGTGTAGCCCTACAAAGCAAAAATTAAAAAATAAAAAAAGACATACAAATTTAAACATAAATATGGCAGCATTTTTAACAGTTAGTTAACCAGCTGTACAGAATAAATAGCAACCAATGTTAGCTATTAGTGACAGTTATATTTTCTTAAATTAATGGTAACTAGTTGGTATACCACCATTAGGAAATCAACATTATAATATCAAGAACAATAAAAAAGAAATATTTTACATAGTAATACCACTTCTAGAAATTGATCCTAAGGAAATAATTACAAGTAAGGGAAGTTATATTATTAACCAAGTGTAAATGGAAACACATTTGGTATTTCATCCATTTGTAGTAACCTCAGAAGAGTCCATCCTGTTCCTACTAAGAGATCTTGTTCTATTTAAGCAAAGTTCTTTTCTTTCTCCTCTTTTCTTGCTTTTAGTTTTTTAACAGTTACTATTCACTATGTTGATACCAACACAACTTGTTGAAAGGTGAAAATTTTAGTTAAATTTGAAATATTTCTAAAGCAACTCATCTAACTGAGTAGTTTTTTTCTGAGCTGAAAATAATAGTAATAAATGACAAGATATTCCTTCAGAGTTATAGCTATGTTCTTAATGATGATCAGGATAATATTTTGTAAAATATTTGCTTAATATCCAAAGAATGTTAGCTGGGAAGGGCTAATAATCTCAGAGTTAACTCTTTCTCTGAGATAAGAGAAAGATTTCCCTTAACTCAGTAGTAATTTATTTTTTTAAATTATTATTGAAGTATGGTTGATTCACAATGTTTTGTCGAGTTCTGTTGCGTAAAAAAGTGACCCAATCTTACACATTTCCCTGGGCTGTACAGTAGGATCCCATTGCCCATCCATTCCAAATATAACAGTTTGCATCCCCCAAACCCCCAGAATGTAGTCATTTCTTAGACTCATAGAACATTAATGATACAGGTGAATTAGTTATCCACTGAAAGAGGGGGTGAAGAGGAGTGAGGCAACTTGCCCACAGTTCCGCAACAAGGAAGGTGCAAAGGTAAACCCAGCATCAACATCTGACTCTTCTCCCACCTCCTTTATCATTCAGCCAATCATAGGAGAGCTCAAGGAAAAAGCATCTTACGGTGCTCCCAACTACAATGTCTTTTTCAGGTTAATGGAAATATACAGTCAGGCTGATTACTTTTCATGCACTATTTCCTGAATACAGAGAGAATCCTTTCAGGAGATTAGTGTTATGGCATAATGTCCACAGAGAAGATTAATGAATCGAGACTCAGAGACTTTCAGGTTACTTCATTCTGCCAAAAGTTTAGACTTACTAAAATAGGCATAATTTTAGAAACAGCACCTGGCAGTTTCTGTTATACTCAAAGCAAACATCATTTGGTATAATAAAAGTAAAGCAAATATATTTTACATTATTATTGTATTAATTTTTAACTACACAAAATGTAATATTTTCCTACCCCCCCAAATTTCAGATAATTTTGAGGTTGCTGTAAGTGGATATGTTTAGAGAGTTTAGCCTATAAAAATGAATTTATTGCCTTAAGCCTCCATATGAACTTGGAATAAAGCCAATATTTTGTTCTCTTACAAAACTCTTATTTTCATAATGGCCTGAATATGCCATTTTATTAAAATTGCTTTCGTGTGTTAATTGCTATCTACATGTGTGTTATTGTTTAAAAGCAGCAAATAAAGCTACGTAGGTACTGTCGAAAATAAGTGAGAAGTACCAAAATTATAGGGTTTCTTTGTTTTTTTCTTTCCTTCAAATACGCAATTTTTTTTCCAGAGTGTTTTTCTTAGTACAATCAGTGTCAATAGCATCATCAAGAAAAGCAAACAAAATAATTAGATTACAGACGTGTTAAGATCTACAACTTCTGAGGAAAAGTTGGTGGAAATGCTGATTCCCCAGTAGGTTTTCTGTCCCCATATGAACTATGGAAGAATTGATGGGCAAGCCTCATTCTTTTCAGGCCATATTACATGTGGGATGAAAACACTTCTGCAGTCTAGTAACCTAGATTATAAAAGAGACACACTGAAACATCGCTAAAATCATATTGGCCAGAGTCAAATGTATTTCAAGAAGAATATGAAACAAGCCTCCTCACACAACCATTTGCTATATTCATTACAAAGCATATCTAAATTATGAAGTTGTCTAAAAGCCAAGAATGAAAGAGTACTGTGTGTGTGTGTGCACGTGCGTGCGTGTGTGTGAGTGTGTGTATGTGCATGTGTTCCTTGGATGAATGTTTAGGAGGATATGTGTGTATTTCTTCAGCACCTATGTTAACAGTGACCAAACAGAACGGATTTTCTGGTTTCTGTACCATTTTTTGTTTTCAATGGTAGAAACTCCAGATGTTTATCCCAAGATTACTATGTTTCCCTTATTTTGGGGGTGATTCCAGGTAGAACAACAATAGCAAAACATGGTCCTGTCCCACTTCAAGTGTCTTTTATATGACATACTATTGTGAAAATTTCTAAAGAGCTCCTTTTGTTCTCTTCCAACAAATTCTAAATAACTACATGAAAATCTATTATCTAATGGAAAGCATCTTAATTATTGTAGATTTTTGGAAATCAAAAAATTAATTATAAATAAATAAAATTTATGATTTCAAATCAAATGAAAATTTGATTTTACCCAAT
>PVHT021183709.1:7878042-7895620 GCA_004024745.2 Catagonus wagneri | reverse complement strand
AAAAAAAAAAAAAAAAAAAAAAAAATCTCACCATAATACAGTGAATTTTTATTTTCCTTTCCCTCATGGAGATTCTCTCTTTTTTAAATAAGTATGATCAAAGTCATTCTTGATTAAATATAAATGGAATATTCCAGTTGAAATGATAGCTAAACTTATTTATTTTAAAAATATGATTTACCACAATTTGAGCTCCTTGAATTATCTTTTTTTTTAATAAAGTAGGTTATGGTGTGTACAGGTGAAAAATCTAGAGAACATGTAAAAAGAGCTGTGCTTTCTCTGAACACTTATGACAGGATTTACTTCTTTGTTTTAATTAAGGATTCTCTGACATTCTTATAGAAGATGGTTAGAAATTGAGATCCATATTACAGAAAGAGTTTATACAAAAAATTTAAAAGGTGGAGGACCATTTTAAGTGACACCAAGAGAATACAACTTACTGTTTTTTTTTTTAATTTTTCCATTATATAGCTGGTTTACAGATTTCTGTCAATTTTCCAACTGCACAGCGTGGTGACCCAGTTACACATACATATATAGATTCGTCACAAGTGATTAGACATAGTTCCCGGTGCTATACAGCAGGGTCTCCTTGCTTTTCTTTCCCAGAGGCAATAGTCTACAACTGTTAACCCCAGACTCCCATACCATCCCACTCCCTCCCCCACCCTCTTGGCAACCACAAGTCTGTTCTCCAAGTTCGTGATTTTCTTTTGTGTAGAAAGTTTCATTTGTGCAGTATATTAGATTCCAGATATAAGTGATATCATATGGTAATTGTCTTTCTACTTCTGACTTACTTCACTCAGTATGAGGGTCTCTAATTCCATCCATGTTGCTGTAAATGGCATTATTTTATTCTTTTTATGGCTGAGTAGTATTCCCTTGTGTATATATACCACATCTTCCTAATCCAATCATCTGTTGATGGACATTTGGGTTGTTTCCATTGTCTTGGCTATTGTGAATAGTGCTGCAATGAACATGCATGGTGCAAGTGTCTTTTTCAAGGAAATTTTCGTGCAGATATATGCCCAAGAGTGGGATTGTTGGGTCATATGGTAGTTCTATGTATAGTTTTCTAAGGTACCTCCATACTGTTTTCCATAGTGGTTGTACCAGCTTACATTCCCACCAACAGTGCAGGAGGGTTCCCTTTTCTCCACACCCCTCCAGCATTTGTTGTTTGTGGACTTATTAATGATGGCCATTCTGACTGGTGTGAGGCAGATTACTAAGTTTAGGATGAAGGGTGCTCTACAGAACAAACAGCTCATTTTTTTTTTTTAGCTCTACTGCCAATTTTTTTTTTTTTCTGTTTACAGCTTTACCCTCAGCACATGGAAGTTCCCAGACTAGCAGTTGGAGCTGCACCTGCCCATAAATGGCTTAATTTTTTCAATAATATATGCATGTTTAAAAAGTTGGAGGCTCTTGTTTAAATTAAGAGAGTCTTAAGAGATAACCAGGTACATTTTATAGCTCTATTCTAATTCTGATTGGCATAACCATCTTTAAAATACATTTTACGTGACAGTCAAGAAAAGTGAAATATAAAATGTGAGATAATATCAATAAATTATTATTAAATTTGTTGAATGAGATAATGGTGTTGTGACAATTTTTTAAAAAGAGCCATATTGGCTAGAGATACAAACTGGAGTAGTATGAGAGAAATACTAGATTATCCAGTGTTTACTCTAATGTATTGCTCTTTCACATAATCTGTGAAAAAATGGTCAGAAGAGTTGGGTAGATGAAACAGAAATGGCATAATATTGGTCATTTGGAATATGTTTTATACATGAGTATTTATACTATTTCCTTGCTAGAAATTTTATAGTAAAAATTTTAAGAAAAGGAAAGGCGTTGTATCAATTTGGTATTTTACTATATATCAAACCATCACAAAACTTAGTGGCTTAACACGAGTCATTCATTTACCTTATCATTCTTTGTGTTATAAATTGTGCCGGGCATGGAGGATTAGCTTTCTGGTCTCTGCTGGTCTCATACATCTGAATTCAGCTCTCAGGTCAGTTGGTTCCTTAAAAAAAGGAACAGAGGTGTTCCCGTCATGGTGCAGTGGAAACAAATTCGACTAGGAACCTTTAGGTTGCGGGTCCAATCCCTGGCTTTGCTCAGTGAGGTAAGGATCTGGCATTGCTATGAGCTGTGGAGTAAGTTGCAGGCTTGGCTCAGATCTGGCATTGCTGTGGCTCTGGTATAGGCCAGGGGCTACAGGTCTGATTTGGCCCCTAGCCTGGGAACCTCTATATGCTGCAGGTACAGCCTTAAAAAAGCAAAAAAAAAAAAAAAAAGCAACAACAGAATTTTTAATTTATATTGCTTTAAAAATTTTAAAAATTATAGTTGATTTACAATGCTTCCTCAATTTCTGCCATGCAGTAAAGTATATTGTTTTTTATTTGATCATAATTGAGTTCATATAATAATGAGAGGCTGCATCTCAATTAGAAAGCCATAGTCTTAATGGCTTTAGAATTCAGAGGCTCGAGTTCAGGGATGTCAAAGTAGCTAAAAATCGAGAGAGGAAATTCTGAAAAGGAGAGAGTCATGCATAAACTACATTTAAATATTCCCTTAAGTCTCAAAAATTTAACTGCCATCTATAAGAAAAATCAGCACTCATCAAAGGAAAAACAGAACCTATAGCCTCTTTAACATGTCAACCCAAATATCAAGTATAAAATAAAATAATACCAGGCACAAAAAACAACAGGAAAATGAGAACCAATGTTGGGAGAAGCAGTGAGTAGAATTCAACACTGAGACGACACAGATGTAATTAGCAGAAAAGGCATTTAATACAGCTGTTATAAATATGACCAAACACAAAAAGAATTACATAATTACAATGAATGAAGAGATATAAAATTGCATCTGTGAAACAGAAGCTACAATAAACGACTTCATGTCCATTCTAAAACTGAAATAGCAATATTCAAATGTAAGGTTTACTTAAGTTTAACAGCAGATTGAACAGAGCATAAGAAGGAGCCAGTGAGCTTAAAAGAAATCAGTAGTATTATCCAATCTGAAGAAAACAAAGGAACAAGAATGAACAGAATGTGATCTGTGGATACGAACAGACTGTGATGTGTGGATATTTTCAAAGAAATGAAAATACATAAGTGAATCCTAAAGGAAGGCTTCCATACTAAAAAATAAAAATAAAAAAAAGTGATACTACTAGGATACTGGAATCTGTGGAAGAATTAAAAAATAACTACACATGGTAAAAATATGTGTACATATAAAATGTATTTTATATTTTCTTACTTCTTAAAAAATCAGCTTAATGTAAAAAAGTGTTTAATATCATACAATGTGATTTCTAATACATGTAAATGAGTAATACATAAAAATAATACAATGTGGAATTGGAAAGATGTAAATGCAGGTACACTGGTTCAATATTTTTGTAATCCTTTTTTTTTTGTCTTTTTGCCTTTTCTAGGGCCGCACCCATGGCATATGGAGGTTCCCAGGCTAGGGGTCTAACAGGAGCTGTAGCCGCCGGCTGACCACACAGCCACAGCAACACCAGATCGGAGCCGTGTCTGCAACCTACACCACAGCTCATGGCAACGCCGGATCCTTAACCCACTGAGCAAGGCCAGGGATCGAACATGCAACCTCATGGTTCCTAGTGGGATTCGTTAACCACTGCGCCACGACAGGAACTCCGTGTAATTTTTAAAAATAGTATAATGTTAATTACAAAAGCACTATGAATTATTGGAGTTATCTTTGTGGCTCAGTGGTCAATGAACCCGACTAGTATCCATGAGATTGTGGGTTCAATCCTTGGCCTCACTCAGTGGGTTAAGAATCTTGTATTGCCATGAGCTGGCATTGCTTTGACTGTGGCTACGGGCTGGCAGCCATAGCTCCGATTCAACCCCTAGCCTGGGAATTTTTGTATGCCGTGGGTGCAGCCCTAAAAACAAATCAAAACAAAACAAAACAAACGCTATGAATTATTGCTGAAAATCCAATAGAAGAATTAAAATACAGTGCAAAGAGATTGCTTAACTCAAAAACAGCAAAGAAGAGCATAGGGACAAAAAACAAATAGGACAAACAACAAAGACAGCAAGATGATTAAACCAAAATCTAATCAATTAGTTATATTGAATGTAAATAGAATAAACATTATAACTGAAAGGCAATGTTTTCAGGCTGGATGCAAAGCAATACCCAACTTTATGTTAAGAAGATGAATTTTGCATAAAAGAAGAGTTTGCAAGAAAATAATGGAAAAACAGATGCTGTGGAACAATGAGCATACAAAAGTGGAAATAGATCTGATTAATATCAGAAAAATCAAGATAAAGACTATTATAATAAATCAATAAGGAAAGTTCATGGTGATAAAAGGGTAACTTGTCAGGAAGACATAACATTATAGATATGTATGCCCCTAATAGCAGAGCTTCAAAATACAAGAAATAGACCACAGTAAAAAAAAAAAAAAGAAATCCACAAACATACCTGAATAATTTTTATACTCCTTCCTCTATAATTGATATAAAATTGTAGTACAGGAGTTCCCGTCATGGCTCAGTGGTTAGCGAATCCGACTAGGAGCCATGAGGCTGCAGGTTCGATCCCTAGCCTTGCTCAGTGGGTTAAGGATCTGGCGTTGTCGTGAGCTGTGGTGTAGGTTGCAGATGCGGCTTGGATCCCGCATTGCTGTGGCTGTGGCGAAGGCCGGCGCTACAGCTCCTGTTAGACCCCTAGCCTGGGAACCTCCATATGCCGCGGGTGCGGCTCTAGATAAGGCAGAGACAAAAAAAAAAAAAAAAAATTATAGTACAAAAGTTAGTAAGGGTATAAGAGATGTGAACAACACTACTAATAGGCCTAATTGAAGATAATGAATTTTAACCCATCAAATAAAACAAGAATCTAAATTTATATTGCCATGAACAAATAATAAGATGAATAAAAGTCTTAAAATACCCCCTTAAGAACTACCTGTTAACTACATAGGAGAAATAGTTAAATTATGGTTGAGAATCTTAGTGGACACCTCCTTAAGGAGATGACAGATGTTAGCATCACCATATTGGGATGACAATATAATACAAAACTGACAGCAGGTGCCTGATAGGATACGATGCCCTGCTGCCCTGAAAAGGATACAGTATCACTTCCTGAATCTAATCACAAGGATCCATTAGGGAAAAGAAAATTGAGGGGTAATTGTTAAAATAACTGATCTATTCAAAACTATTAAGAGAAAGAAAGCAAACACACTTGTGGAAATATCTAAAAGGAGACGAAGGAAATATGACAATGAAACGGAATATACGATTTCGAATTGGATCCTAAACTAGGAAAATTAGCTTTATAGAATACTATTGGACAATCGGTAAGACCTGTGCCTTTTCCAACTTGTACCTCCACTTTTGGTAATACAGGAAAACGTCCATGTTCTTAGTGAATTATTTATAATTTTATCTTCCATTTTGAGCTCCAGGACCCTGACATAAATAGTATTTACAATTTCGTATGTATTATTCCACGGGAAGTACATTTATTTCCTGTGCCAGTGCAGAAGCCCTTTGGCACATATGTGAAAATACCTTTTTTTTTTTTTTTTTTTGCTTTTTATGGCTGCACCCACGACATATGGAGGTTCCCAGGGTAGGGGTCTAATCAGAGCTACAGCTGCTGGCCTTCGCCACAGCCACAGCAACGCCAGATCTGAGCCGCGCCTGCAACCTACACCACAGCTCACGGCAAAGCCAGATTGTTAACCCACTGAGCAAAGCCAGGGATCAAACCCATAACCTCATGGTTCCTAGTCGGATTCGTTAACCACTGTGCCATGACGGTAACTCCTGTGAAAATACATTTTAAATAAAAATGGCATCATATAATTCACATTTCTTGGGCATCACTCCATATTGACAAATGTACATATAACATTTTTTTTTTCTCTGCATTTTGGGGCTACACACGTGGCATATGGAAGTTCCCAGGCTAGGGGTCAAAACAGAGCTACAGCTGCCAGCCTGCACCACAGCCACAGCAATGCCAGATCCTCGCTGTGTCTGTGACCTACACCACAGCTCATAGCAAAACACACTGAACAAGGCTGGGTATCGAACCCACATCCTCATGGATACTAGGTTTGTTATCACTGAGCCATGACGGGAACTCCTAAATCTTTATTTTTAATAGCTGTTTAATAGTATGTCATGTGAGTATTTCTTAATTTATTCCAAATCTTTTTTTTTTAATGAGGATTCAGATTTTTATAGATATTTGCTATAAACAATATTGCAGTGAGTTTCTTATGTTCAAGAAATTTTGCTTCTTTTGGAGATATTATTTTTCCAAAGTCTATTTAGTAAACATTTAGTCTATTTAATAAATTTTAAAATTTTCAAGTAAATTTTGGCAAAAAATACATGTTGCAAAGAATGAATTTTCTGTCTTTATTACTTCAGTAAAATAACACAAACCTGGACCTAATTTTGTACCCTGAAAGCATCCTGAATATGTCTAACATCAAAACCTTTGTATTATAACAACCTAATAAGATCTAATTTTATAAAAAGTATAGGAGATAACAGTAAAGTGAATTGAGAAAAATGTTTTGGAACATGATATTTCTTTGTCCACATAGAAACAAATATTTTATTAATTTGTTTTATTATTTTATTTTACCTTGGCTTCTATGTTACAAACATGATCACTTGACTGGGATTTAAGCTGAAACATTCTTTTGTTTTGTTTTGTTTTTTTAGGGCTGCACCTGCTAAGCTGAAATATTCTTGAAAAACTGTTATTTTTATGTTACAGTATGAATTTTCACACTTCCCTTCTCTCCATGGGGAAGTGTTGTGGGTTGCATCATATTCATATGCTACAAGTCCTAATGCTTAGCACCTCGCAATGCGACCTGACATGGAATGTGAGCAATTTTGGCAGATGTAATTAGCAATGTTAAAATGAGGTCGTGCTGGAGAAGGATGGGCCTTTGTAAAAGGTGTGTTTATAGAAAAGGGAAATTTGGACACCAACATACACACAGGGAAAACATCACATGAAGAGGAAGGCAGAGATCAGATTAATGTTTCTACAAGACAAAGATCTCCAAAGACTGCCAGCAAAGCACCAGAAAGCTAAGTGACAGATAATGGAACAAATTTTCCCTCACAGGGAACCAACCCTGCCGATACCGTGATCTTGGGCTTCTATCCTCCAGAACAGTGAGAAAATAACTCGTCTCTTAGGCCACTCAGTTTATGGTACTTTGTTAAGGCAGCCCTAGCATACAAATAACAGGAATAAGGGACATCAAATTGTTTCCTCACGGGAGTTCCCTTCGTGGCTCCGTGGTTAATGAATCCGACTAAGAACCATGAGGTTGCGGGTTCGATCCCTGGCCTTGCTCAGTGGGTTAAGGATCCAGCATTACCGTGAGCTGTGGTGTAGGTTGCAGACGTGGCTCGGATCCCGCGTGGCTGTGGCTGTGGCGAAGGCCGGCGGCTACAGCTCTTGTTAGACCCCTAGCCTGGGAACCTCCATATGCCGCGGGTGCGGCTCTACATAAAAGGCAAAAAAGATAAAAAAAAATTGTTTCTCCATGTTTATGATTCCTAGTGTATATTAACAGTCAAGATACTAAATTGGAAAAAGTCAGGTACTATTACCAATACCATTAAAAATACCATACCCCCCCACAGATGCAAACTATGGATAAGTAATAAGGTCTTACTTTATAGCACAGGGAACTTTGCTCAGTCTCTTGGGATTGACCATGACTGAGGATAGTATAAGAAAGAGAATGTATATATATGAATGACGGGTCACTGCGCTGTACAGCAGACACTGCCTCAACACTGTAAATCAACTATGTGCTAATAAGAATACATTTTAAAATACCATACCTTAAGACATTTTTAAGAAACAGTTTTGTATTTGTACCTTGTCCTTATCTAGTCATCATTTTCGGTGGCAGCAACCCAAAGGCTTCCACAGAAACTACAGAAAATAAGAGTTTTAAAGTACACTTTTGGGAGTTCCTGTTGTGGCTCAGCAGTAATGAATCTGACTAGGATCCATGAGGTTGCGGGTTCGATCCCTGGCCTTGCTCAGTGGGTTAAAGGATCTGGTGTTGCTGTGAGCTGTGGTGTAGGTTGCAGACGCGGCTTGGATCCCACATTGCTGTGGCTATGGTGTAGGCTGATGGCTACAGCTCCTGTTAGACCCCTAGCCTGGGAACCTCCATATGCCATGAGTTCAGCCCTAAAAAGACAAAAAGAATTAAAAAAAAAGGTAAAGTACACTTTTGGCTATTAAACCACAGATAGCAGCTTAGAAAAATCACTGTGCTTTTTTAAACTTCTTTGGAAAATTAAATTTCTTGATTCTGTGGTTACCCACCCCCCCTCCCAATTGAGTTATGGCTTATGGAAGGGAGATGAGGAAACGATTTATAAGAAAGTTTTTTCATAGGTATTTATTTTCAGCATTTTGTTTGTTTGTTTTCTTCGGAACTTCTGTTCATTCTTCTGCGTTGGTGTTTATTAGTATTGTTTTAGATTTTATTTATTTATTTTTGTTTTAACCAAATGAATTTAATTACATTTATAGTTGTACAATGATCATCACGAAGCAATTTTACAGCATTTCCATCCCAAACCTTCAGACATTTCCTCCCCACCCTGCAACCTGTCTCCTTTGGAAACTGTAATTTTTCAACGTCTGTGTGTCAGTATCTGTTCTGCTAAGAAGTTCATTGTATCCTTTTTCGAGGTTCCACATATGTGATAGCATATGATGCTGGTCTAACTTCATTTAGCATGATCATTTCTAAGTCCATCCATGTTGCTGCAAATGCCATTATGTCATTCCTTTTTGTGGCTGAGCGATATTCCATTACGTATATAGACCACATCTTTATCCACTCCTCTGTCGATGGGCATTTAAGTTGCTTCCATGTCTTGGCTGTGGTTTATAGTGCTGCTATGAGTACATGCATCTTTTCAAGTCATGGTTTTCTCTGGATAGATGCCCAGGAGTGAGATTGCTGGATCAGATGGTAATTCTATTTTTAGTTTTTTGAGGAATCTGCACACTGTTTGTTTTAGATTTTAGTTTAGTAGTGTGCTGCACAAGTCCTAGGATTTTAGTGTATAACACAGTACATAACAGGTTGTCTTCTGCTAACGTGAACAAGGATTACTTTTATCTATCATACTCACATGTGAAAAGAACAAATTTCAGGAAAATGCTTTCAAATGAATTGCTCCCAGAATTTTCTAGAGGCCTGGGCTTTTATGAAAACTGATGGGGACAATTTGTGATGACAGGGAAGAAAAAAAGGAGTTGATAACAGGAAGAAAAAGAAATGAATAAATGATTTTCTCTTATATTTTGTGGAATTTCCATAACAACTCCGGGATTTATTGTGACAGAAGTTTACATTTCAATGAAACTATAGAGCTTTCTTCTCTCTATTATGTCTTCAAGATAACAAAGGGAAGAATCTATCATAAGTGATCTTTCTAAATAATCCCTAAACTTCTTGGTATGTGGTTAACTTCCTTCATTTTTGCTTACAAGGTTATCTCTAGTCTCCTTCCTAACTTACCTTTCAGAAGAAAATTTTATGAACAATGTCAAAGCCAATTTTTAGTAAATCTTATATGCAAAGTGTAATCTAGGAGGATTTATTTCAAAGGGAATATGCAGTTGACTATAGTCTCCTTTTGGGTCTCATTTAATTTTTGTAATCCACTCCATAAATCTAGAGTATATCATATTACTGACAACAAATTTTCAGTTAGAAACAGTGTACTCAACTGTGCTTGGGTTTAAGACGTTTTATCTTAAGTTCTGTACCCAATTCTAATGAGAGTGGGGAAGGATTCCCCCGCCCCAAGCATTTCTCAGACACCTGTCCCAAAAGACAGCTCGCACTCCTCACTTCAGAGGCCAATTGCAAACCCAGGTTGTCACCTGTGCTTCTGACCAATTGGCTCTAGGCTGGAGAATCCCATGGCCCAGTCCTTCAGTTTGATTTGCCAGGGCAGCTCACAGAGCTCAGAGAAATAGTTTACTTTCAGGATTGCTTGTTTCTTATAAAAAGATGTAACTCAGGAACAGCCAGATGGAAGAGATGCATAGGGCAATGCATGGAGAAAAGTTATGGAGTTTTCATGCCCTCTTCCAGCACACCACTCTTCCAAAACCTACACATGTTCACCAACTCAAATCTCTCCAATCTCTGTCCTTTCGGATTTTTATTGACACATCTTTAAATAGGGAAAATGGGTTAAGTCATTGGCTATTGGTGTTTAATTAAACTTCTAGCCCCTCTGCCTTTGCTGGAGGTCAGGGGATGGGACTGAAAGTTTCAATCCAGCTCCTATCCTTAGGTGAGGTCCAAGTCATCCCACTAACATTACAAAATAGTCCTTTGTTAATTTTTTTTTGTCTTTTTGCCTTTTCTAGGGCCGCACTGGCGGCAAATGGAGGTTCCCAGGCTAAGGGTCTAACAGTAGCTGTAGCCGCCGGCGTTCGCCACAGCCACAGCAACGTGGGATCCTAGCCGCGTCTGCAACCTGCACCACAGCTCACGGCAACGCCGGATCCTTAACCCACTGAGCGAGGCCAGGGATCGAACCCGCAACCTCATGGTTCCTAGTCGAATTCGTTTACCACTGAGCCACAACGGGAACTCCTCCTTTGTTAATTTTATCACTTAGGGTTGTAGGAGTTCTGAATTAGAATACGGGAGAGCAAATATATGTTTTTCTTATTATAAATCACAATATCATGGTACTTCATTTTGAAAGTCTCTCGAAATTGTTTCCCTATATTCACTTTTTCAGTGGGAATATATCAAAGCAATATCAAGAAATAGAAAAACCTCTCTAAGAATTAATTCATAATTAGAATTTTAATATAAGGTAAAACTAGGATAAAAGATAAACAGTAATTTATGAAAGATGAAGGAAAGAATATGGCTGAATAAGCTGTAATCACAAGTAGCCAGAACCGAAGAACACTGATTTTTATATATTTTTCTTTTCTTTTGACAGCTGCACCTGAGCATATGGAAGTTTCCAGGCCAGGGGTCGAATAGGAGCTGCAGCTGCCGGCCTACACCACAGCCAGGGCAGCACTGGATCTAAGCTGCACCTGCAGCTTGTGGCAATGCTGGATTCTTAACACACTGAGCAAGGCCAGGAATTGAACCTGCAGCCTCAAAGAGATAATACCTGGTCCTTAACCCACTGAGCCACAGTGGGAACTCTGACTTTTTACATTTTAAATCTTTATCATCAACAACATAACGATCAGGTCATGGACCATGTTCATAAACATGTGTTTATTGCAGTAGAACTTATTATTCTTCCTTTATGGGCCACGCCACTTTATATTGTGTCAGAAAATCTCTTCAGATGGTATCCTCTTTCTATAATAAAAGGTGTTTGGGGGGAAGATTCATCTTTACAAGCCCCGGTCATGAACCACCATCCATATTTTGGGCTCCTGATAAGTGTTATAGAATAGAATGTTAGTTGTATGGAAAGGACACTGAATAAGTCCTCAAGAAATCCAAGTTTCAGGGTGATTCTCTCCTGTTTGAATTTTATGTCTTTGTCTAATTCACCTTATTTCTTTAGTTCCATACCTGAAAAACAGAAGCGTGGACTAAATAATTTTAAGATATATCTGGGGAGTTCCCATCATGGCTCAGTGGTTAACAAATCCGACTAGGAACCATGAGGTTGCGGGTTCGAACCCTGGCCTCGCTCAGTGGGTTAAGTATCCAGCATTGCCGTGAGCTGTGGTGTAGGTTGCAGACATGGCTCAGATCCCACATTGCTGTGGCTGTGGCGAAGGCCGGCGGCTACAGCTCCTGTTAGACCCCTAGCCTGGGAACCTCCATATGCCGTGTGTGTGGCTCTAGATAAAGGCAAAAAGACAAAAAAAAAAAAAAAAAGCATATATATGCGGGTTCTAAATTCAATGTTCTGTTTCTATCCAGCTTAACATTCTTCTGAAAGCCTTTCTGGACAGACAGTTTATTTTGCTACCTTTCCCATTGCTTTGAATTTACATATCTTTAATCAAAGAAATGGAATATATATATATATATATATATTTGTCTTTTTTGTTTTAGGTCCTCACCTGCAGCATCTGGAAATTTCCAGGCTAGGGGGTCGCATCAGAGCTGTAGCTGCCAGCCTATGCCACAGGCACAGCAATGTGGGATCTGAGCCATGTCTGCAGCCTATACCACAGCTCACGGCAACCCTGAATCCTTAACCCACTGAGCGAGGCCAGGGACCGAACCTGAGTCCTTATGGATACTAGTCGGGTTTGTTACTGCTGAGCCATGACAGAAATTCCTGTGTATATATTTTTATCCTTTGTAATTGTCTGTGCTTAGTCTCTCTTCTGGTAAGAAAATTATAAGCTTTTATTCTCAGCTTAGCATTTGTGCAATCTGTTAAGTAAGGGTTAGTTGCCTTGGAAATCTAACTTGTTAGTTACCTGTATTTTTTCTTAAACTAAGGGAAGATTTTGCTAACTTGTTTCCAGGAGAATTTAGTATTTCAGATGGCAACTTTCCTGAGAGCAGTTACTCTATCTATAAAGCCTTTTATTCCAGACTTCATTTCAGAAAGTCACTGTCCTCAGAGGTTGTTTTAATGCTCAAACTGCCAGGGCGAAGGATGTAATTCACAGGATGCTGCCTGAGCTGGTAATATAATGCTTCTAGCTGGCAATGTGATAAATCATGTAGTGGATCTCTACAGCCAGAGGATGCTAAGAGCTGGAAGTGACCACCAAGCTTTTCTTTTCACTGATGAAAAAATAAACAATGCTTTCCAGCCTGGTAAAGTCAAAAACTGTTTTGCACAAACAGTATTTGCTAATTTTCATTCCTCTTTTAGTTATAAAATGTGTGTGAATTCTTGAAACAAATTAGCTTACAGTTTAACAATGCAATCACTTTGAATTTTACAAAGGATCATATATATATTTCATCAACCTCTCCAGGGTCTTTGAATGTGTTGGGGAGAAAAAAATTTTTTCCTCAACTCTTCTAGGTTCTTCTGGCTGATAATTAAATTGACTTGACACATATTAACAGGAGAGAATCAAATTTTAATTTCATAAATACAGGAGTTTACGGAAATACAAGACTCAAAGAAATGACCAAAGCATACAGCTTTTATGCCTCTTAAATAAATGAACAATAAACCTGTGAAGAACTGACAAGTCAAAGAGACTTAGGCTTGGGTGCTAATTAGAGCCCAAACTAAGCAGAGTTTGTTTATGTAGCCTTCTTGGTCCTGAATTCCCTAACTCCAGCGATAAGGATGTCCCTCTGTCTTCTGGTGCAGGAAGGGTATATTTCACTCGGAAGACTTATTTCCTCTTTTCAGGGTGACATTGAGGAGGGTCAGCATCCTTCTTACTGCTCCTTGAGTAACTTTTACTCAAAATAATCATTTTTGCCAAAGTGGCATATTTTACTCTGGCCTTTTCTGAACCTCGTCAATTTCCTTTTCTAAAACTTTCCAGAAAGTTTCATCCTTAAAAGTCGAATTGTGATGCAACAATTAGGTTAGTAGCTGAATTAATGGATTGTTCCATGTCATGTCTCAATGAACCAATCTCTTAGTCCTGAGAATAGATTAGTTCAGTTAAACAGTGGTGATTTATATTATTTATTCCTGACAGGTTAACTCTTGAGGAAACAAATCTAATAAATTACTTCATAACATGGCACATTTTAAGGTGGTGTCATGCAAATAACTCAACCTCACTGCTATCTTTGAGGGCCCCTTTACCAAAACTGAAATAAAGATAACCTTAAAGGACCAGGGATACTGTTTTTAACTTTTAATTTGTGCTCAGCATAACTTTACCAACTGCTTAGGTGGCAAGTCGAGACAACCGAGTCATAGGAGCAGACCAATGGTCCAAGTAAAAAAGATGTTTTTTGGAGTTCCCGTCATGACACAGCAGAAAGGATTCCGACTGGGAACCATGAAGTTGCAGGTTCGATCCCTGGCCTCACTCAGTGGGTTAAGGATCTGGCATTGCTGAGAGCTGTGGTGTAGGTCACAGACGCGGCTCAGATCTGGCGTGGCTGTGGCGTAGGCTGTGGCATAAGCCAGCAGCTGTAGCTCTGATTTGATCCCTAGTCTGGGAAACCTCCATATACTGCAGGCGTGGCTCTAAAAAGCAAAAATAAATAAATAAATAAATAAATAAAGTGTTTTTTTAAATGAAAGTTAAATTCCAGTTTTATGTAAGTACACTATTGATATTAAAGCTTATTTTTAAAACACTTGTATTCAAATTGATTCAATCTTGTCCAGCTTGCTTACACATAAAATTATTTTTCCCAAGATTTTTTTTTACAAAAATTTTATAATTTTTTGTCTGTTTTTGTTTCCCCTTTGTCCTTTGCCTATTCAGAAATAATAAGGTTTAATTTAGGAAAAAACTGCTTCCTCTTTCCTCAATAAAAATTTAGCTTCATTCTTCATACCTTTTCTTAACAAAAATACACATTCTACTTTTTTTGCATACAGAGTTGTTCTAGTAACTGTAAGTACGTGTATTAGAATTATTTAGCTTTAATTTCTACTGATATCTAATAAGTAAGCAATTGTGTAATGTCAGTTCTTTCTATACCAGTATTCTTTATATTGGCAAATTTATGGGTACGTTTCATAATTTTTAGAGATATCTGCTCCCTTACAGTATACTTTTTCAACGTGGCATAAATTATGTTTACTGAGAGATGCAAACATCTTTAGTCTCTGTAATAAGAGATCAAAAGTTAGTAATTTAGACTTATTTAACAATTAATGTTTCAGTATCTTATTTGGAAATAATCTGGACTTCCAGTGAATCCCAGTCATTTAATTTAACTTAGCAAAATTCTAAGAGTGAAGGTGAAAAATGATATTTGGAAAACTATTTAAGTAGAAATATCATAAAACAATCATTGCTAAAAATTTCCCTTAATACTTATCTTACTTACATCTATTCACTTGTTTTTAACAGCTATGCTCATGAACATTTTATAAGATATTAAAGCAGTTGGCCATCATATTATTTTCTTGCTGGCAAATTTTGTAATACATACAATGTAATCTTGTATGATTTTAGTAAACCTAGATAGGATAAAATATTCTACTTAATGTTGATCACTCTAAATGCATGTCTATATTAATGAAACCAACAAACACTTTTTATTTACTGAAAATTATCCTACATAATGTGAACTTCAAAAACATGTGAGTTGGTTTCTATTATATTTCTGAAACTTAGAGATACTTCATAAGTGCTTGTTTTTAAGCCAATTAAATAGAATTCTTTAAAATATATATTGGCAATACCATCCAGAGAAAGAGAAAGACCATAATTATAATGTTGATACATTAACATACATAGAGACAAACACAAAAAACGATCTTTTCATTTAAAAATATTAGTCGCGAATAAAATATAACAATATAAAATACAGGTTTATGAATAACAGTTGGAACAGTTAAGTTTATTCAGATGGCTAAAGTTTGTTTTTTTTTTTTTTTTTTTGGTCTTTTGTTGTTTTTAGGGCCGCACCGCGGCACATGGAGGCTCCCAGGCTAGGGGTCTAATCGGAGCTACAGCTGCTAGCCTACACCACAGCCACAACAACGCAGGATCCAAGCCGCTTCTGCAACCTACACCACAGCTCATGGCAGCGCTGGATCCTTAACCCACTAAGCGAGGCCAGGGATCGAACCCACAACCTCATGGTTCCTAGTCAGATTCGTTTCCACCGAGCCACGACGGGAAATCCTATTTTTTTTTTTTCTTTAAACTATTAGTGGCAAATACTTTTAAGATTTGTATTTGTTTTTGACATGTAATCTTAAGGAGGTTGTAAACTAGATTTTAGGAAGAGAGCGTTTTCTTTCTTTCTTTCTTTTTTGTCCTTTTGCCTTTATCTAGAGCCGCACCTGTGGCATGTGGACGTTCCCAGGCTAGGGGTGTAATCAGAGCTGTAGCACCGGCCTTCGCCACAGCCACAGCAACGCGGGATCCGAGCTGCGTCTGCAACCTACACCACAGCTCACGGCAACGCCGGATCCTTAACCCACTGAGCGAGGCCAGGGATCGAACCCCTAACCTCATGGTTCTTAGTCAGATTCGTTAACCACTGAGCCATGAAGGGAACTCCAGGAAGAGAGCTTTTTCAGTACTTTGTATTTTTAAAAGGCCAGTTTTTCTGTGTGTGTGTGTGTGTGTGTGTGCCTTGAACCTTCCTGACTGAGCTAGCCAGACTCAGTCTCAGCAAACTGTGAGTTGGATGTTTATATTTTAAAAACACAGTAAAACTTACAACTTCAAGGGACAGAGAAAAAATGAAAAAATTTCTTGACGTCTCTAACTTTGGTAGAATCTCCTGAAGTAAAGATAAGAAGTCTTTATAATTTAAAGAGTCTGTGGCTATCCAGGGACAAAATTTTTTATGGCAAGATATACCCACGAAGGACATTGCACAGGAAAGTCTTAAGCTAGCAGGGCATGATGGTAGAGCCCAGAAAAACAAAGCATATGTTTGAGACATACTGTCTGTTTTGAGTGCTTCTGTTAAATTTATTTCCTGGCTGCCAATATTTACATGAGTGGCTGGCATATCCTAGTTCCAAAGATTAGGCTGTAGTGCTCCCTATAAATCTTGTAGGGGGAGGGAACTTAAAATAAGCAGCTGGATGTTTACTGTTTTTTTCTGGGGAAAATGAAAGAGTTTGGGGAGTTAAGCGAACTTGCTGATGAGCTGGGTTCAGATTTCAAGAAAAGGCATTTGTGTTGGATGGGGACCTCGACTTTGTTATAACTTCAATTGCTGTGGTTTCATTTTGTTAAGAGAGTTCCTAAGCCTAGCCGTTACATTTCTTTCTCTCTTTTTAATTTGCTCTTTCCACACATACCAATTTGACCGTTTTTGATAATGAGAGCTCTGTACATTTTTTCTTTATTTTAAATAAAATCAGTTTGAAGGGTCCATCATCTAACCATTGACAAGTTGGATCTATTGATCTCAGTAGTAACTAAAACGAAAAAGCCTTTTTTTTTATGGCTTAACCAAGGGCTCAGGAGAGGTCCACAAGAGACTACAAGGTTTGCAAATTTCACAAAGATTTGTAAATTTCAATCCCAAAGATAGCCTAAGAAATAAAAGGCCTTTGTTGGACAGGTGAGAAGAATGGTGTAGTGAAAAAAGTGTCAGGTCTCGGGAGTTCCCTTCGTGGCTCAGTGGTTAACGAATCCGACTAGGAACCATGAGGTTGCGGGTTCGATCCCTGGCCTTGCTCAATGGGTTAAGGATCCGGCATTGCCGTGATCTGTGGTGTAGGTTGCAGACGCGGCTCGGATCCTGTGTTGCTGTGGCTGTGGCGAAGGCCGGCAGCTACAGCTCCTGTTAGACCCCTAGCCTTGGACCCTCCATATGCTGTGGGTGCGGCTCTAGATAAAGGCAAAAAGACAAAAAAAAAAAAAA
>PVHT021183709.1:7862524-7877042 GCA_004024745.2 Catagonus wagneri | reverse complement strand
GTAAGCGGTAGCATTGGGTGTTGCTGTCTAATTGTCTGACTGGTTTCACTTCTCATGATAATTTCTAGGTCCATCCATGTTGCTATAAATGTTGGTAATTCGTTCCTTTTAATGGCTGAGTAATATTCCACTGTGTGTATGTACCATATCTTCCCTATCCACTCCTCTGTCGATGTACACCAACTATTTTTTTATTTTATTTTATGACCCTACCCTCAGTGCATGGAAGTTCCTGGCCTAGGGTCTGAATCTGAGCCACAGTTGCAACCTATGCCACACCTGTGGCCACACCGACTTTAACCCACTGCACTGGGCCAGGGATCAAGTCTACACCTCCTTAGCAGCCTGAACCACTGTGGCCAGATTCTTCACCCACTGCACCACAGTGGGAACCACCTATGCCAACCTTTGAGGAGGAAAAAATTTGTCTTCTTTTCTAGATTCTTCTGGCTGGTTTAATAATTAAATTGATCCGGGACAAATTACAGAGGAAAATCAAATTTTAATTTCGTACTTACAGGTGTTTATAGAAATACAAGACTCAAAGACATGACCAAAGCAGGCAGCTTTTTTACAGTTGACCCTTGAATGACAAGTTTTAACTGTACGTGTCCACTTATAAAAATGCAGATTTTCCTTTTCAATAAACATACCCTCAGCCCTCTGTTTTCACCAGTTTAGCATCCATGGATCAGCAGATCACGGATCACAATGTCCAGTCATGGTTGGTTGCATCTAAGGATGAGAAACCTGGAGATAAAGGAAACTGCCACCTTTCATATAAAGGAGTTAAGCATCCATGGGTTTTGGAACACACAGTGACTCCTGCAATCAGTCCCCAAGTGACAACTGTAGCTTTTAGATAAAGAAACAATAATTTTTGAAGAATTGCCATGACAAATTTAGGCTTGGGTACTAAGTAGCGGAAGAAATAAATGGAGTTTTTTGTTTGTTTTTTGTTTTTGCATAGCCTTCTTGTCTCTGAGTTCCCAACCTCTGTCAGTTAGAAGTCTCTCCACCTCCTGGGGCAGGGAGATTAATCCTCTTCTCTCAGGACAATAGAGGCAGGCCAGATTATCCGTTTTGCACCGACTATTTCTAAAACAAATTTAATTCAAAATAGTAAATATGCCAATGTGGCATACTTTGGGGTTCCTTGCCCTGAACCTCATAAAATATCACTCATTTTTCCTGAGATAAGTGCATCTAGTTCTCTATTTTTCTACACAGATTGCCTAAGGAGAAGCCAAAGAAATTGTCCTTGGGAGTTCTCATTGTGACTCAGCAGTAATGAATCCGACTAGAATCCATGAGGACGTGGGTTCCATCCCTGGCCTCCTGGCCTCGCTCAGTGGGTTAATGATCCAGTGTTGCCGTGAGCTGCGGTGTAGGTCACAGATGTGGCTTGGATCCTGTGTTGTTGTGGCTGTGGCGTAGGCCAGCAGCTGCAGCTCTCATTCAACCCCTAGCCTGGGAACCTCCATATGCCCCAGGTGCGGCCCTAAAAAAAAAGAAAAAAAAAAACAGAAAAGAAATTGTCCTTGATTTCACCTGAGAGAAATGGTGAAGAAGGAAGGACAGGAAGAGAGAAAAGGGGAGATAAGAAAGTAAGGAAATGAGGGAAAGGTTTATATCTATTTAAAAATATATGGTCGGAGTTCCCTTTGGGGCTCAGTGGTTAACGAATCCGACTAAGGAATCATGAGGTTGCGGGTTCGATCCCTGGCCTCGCTCAGTGGGTTAAGGATCCGGCGTTGCCGTGAGCTGTGGTGTAGGTTGTAGACGTGGCTCGGATCCCGCGTTGCAGTGGCTGTGGCGAAGGCCGGCGGCTACAGCTCCTGTTAGACCCCTAGCCTGGGACCCTCCACATGCCATGGGTGCGGCCCTAGATAAGGCAAAAAGACAAAAAAAAAAACCCCAAAAAACAAAAAAAAGAATAAAAATATATGGTAAGAATGATGCAAGGGAGACATAATCCTGGAGAAATAACTGTATTTTGAAGTCTCAGTAATAGGTAGGCATATCTTTCTATTCTTTATTTTTAGGGAAATTATAGTTGCAGAAAACCACTATTCTTTGCAAATTTCCTGTATCCTTATGTATGAATATCTTATAACATCCATACATATATATTTCAACTGACGGTGTTTATGATCACGCCTTTTTTATGACTGCACCTATAACTCCAGTTCTGATACTGACAAAATAAGGTTTGTTATTATCTTAAGCTTGCAGAGTGGATACCCACAGTAAGCTTTTAGGTAATACAGAGTCACATGATTTAATTTAGAAGTGCATTTAACTTCCCTCCCAAAGGCCATTCTGATGGCCTTATGTTGATAGCAATCAGCTTTTCGAGGTAAGGAAATGATACCTTTAATCGCTGTTCCTAAAGATTCAGCTCAGTGACCTAAACTGATGAAGACTGGAGAAGGTTGTGGGCATCATACAACATTTTGTCAGTGATAAAGACACAGAGCAGTTTGGGATTGCTCAATTATAGATAATTTGCTCAATTATAGAGATCATGGGTGCCCGGTGAATCCCAACTACTATATTATAGAAACTTACTAAGCAAAAAACAAAAACAAAAACAAAACCAAACAAACGAAAAAAAACAGTGAGGAGAAACTTCACTTTGTTGTTTCAGAATTTTTATATTCAAAGAGAGCATGAATGTGTGTTCAAAAAATACAAACATGGAACTAAAGAGATTTTCAATATACTCGTAAGACATGTGTCTCCAGTGTTTGCGCTGTGATTAAAACTTACTCCTAGACAGACTCTTGTTTTTTAAGTTTCATTTGGAAATCGGCATCATTTTCCCCCTGAGGTTCATTCTTATAAAGATACCTGGCTGAGCCCTTTCCACAGTCTGGAGCACAGGGCACATCCCGGTGAGATGGAAGCATCTTTTTTTACCGTATCTCTTTCAGCACCAAAAATCTAAGATAATACTTTGGGAGCAATTTGGTCACTTGCATGCCTAACATTAGAGATTTTTCCATATGTTAAGCCAAAAAGAGCCAGCTTGTAATTTACACACTTAGGTCTTGGTTTTGCTTGCCAAAACTGTGGAAAAATAATTTCAATCCTTCTAGATAGATGACTGACCTTTGAATATTGGTCCAGAGAGCAATGGTCCTTTATTTCATATTTACACACTCATGTAGATTAGAGTAGTTCCTGTTTCTTTTGATCATCCTTTCTATGGGCATTTCCAAATTATTTCTGTGTCCATCCAGAAAACAGCCCATTTAGCAGGTGTGGTTCTCAACAACAGAGGAAATGTCGCTTACTCTCAGTCTGTGCATTTATTAATAAACCCTGAAATAGCAATTGCTTTTTTGAGAGCTTCTTCATTACAGTAACTTATTTTAATCCTAAAATAAAATGTCTCTAATTCTTTGCCATAAGCCCTACTCTTAGACTGCTTTTCTTGAGTCCGTATTTATCTAGAAGATTGTGTGACCTAAATTTAGGGCTTTATATTCACCCAAGCATTTCTTCCCGATTTCATCTTCTTTGTTTCAGCTATCACTTCAAGCTATTTGTTCAGTGATGGGAAATCTGCAATTTACTTCCAACCATGTAATACAGTAACAATTGCAAACCTCCCTGTGGAGTAGCAGTAGGAGATCGTTGCCCTTGAGTCTTTGGCCCTCTGTGGAGATTAGTGCACTGTTGGTGCCAGAAAGTGTTAGGCAACATGAAAAAATATGATTTAATTATTAAAAATGTCTGGATGCACACTAAGACTTTCTTGTACTGAGTTGTAACTGTTTCTGTGGATGCTTATAAACATAAAAACTGAGTTTTCAAGTCTTTTCTTTTTTTGCTTTCATGAGATTGTAGAGGAATCATCATTTCTCATTACTTTTATTAATTTGTCTTTCTGTTCTGATACCCAAAGCTA
The DNA here is from genome assembly GCA_004024745.2 of Catagonus wagneri. NCBI lineage: Eukaryota > Metazoa > Chordata > Mammalia > Artiodactyla > Tayassuidae > Catagonus > Catagonus wagneri. The sequence goes on along the minus strand of PVHT021183709.1, from coordinate 7,873,126 downwards.
AAGGGTATGCTGTAGAATTATGGGATGGCTTTGCTGGATTCTGACTCATGCCCTAAATTAAGAGATGGCTCCAAATGTTCTCTCAAGGGTAAGTTCTGCTTCTGCATTTGAGCTACAAATTAAAAGACAGACTGAAAAAGATGCTAGCGCTTGAAGGACATTTTCAAGGGCAGACATGTAAAAAGACAAGCTGTTGCTGATAGATTCAAAATGAGATGTAAATACTGGTCTACAGGCAATTTGTCCTTCACAGGGGGAAAGTGCAGAAAAAAATCCTCTGGAATTCAAGCAGACCTTAGGGAAATTTGCAGGTTTTTTTCTTTTTCTTTCTTTTTCATATTGTACTTTCAGCACTTTAAAATGTTGTGTGGCCCAGATTTTAGCCACTTTAATTAAAGCAGCTTACCTGTGGTCTTGATTTAGTTTCCTCTGCTTTTGTATGAGAGCTATTGTGTAAGAGCAGAGGTTTGGCATCCTGTTTTTATATTCAAGCGTCTCTGTGTTTAAAGCCTTTCTTTAAAACCCAGCATTTGAGACTCTGGGTGGGTTGTTAAATTTAGTCCTGGAAATTATTTTTCTCTATCTAAAATGGACTTTCTTTGAGTGGCAAATAAAATAACATATGTGCAGCACCTGAAAGGATGTTTTGTTCATTGCAAGTATTTGCAATTTTTTGTCTTTTTGTCCTTTGTTCAAGAATTCTCACAGCGCTCTCTTCCTATTTTACTCTCAAGATGAATACAAGAGATTTGTTTTAAAGAGCTTGTTGCAAAATTTTAGTAGCCTTACTATCATATCACTGATGATTCTGTTTAAAGTAACAACTGTATTCCCAGTCCATATCTGTTAGATTTCTTTTTGTTTTGTTACTTATTTATTTGGCATGATTTTGTTTCTCAGTAACAGAAAGAACACTAATCTTCCTTTAAAAAAAAAAGGGATTTGTCTGACTAGAGGTAGAGGTTTACTTACATTGAAATGATTTACATACTGTTTTAGAATATATACTAGAAGGAAACTGCCTTCTCCTTGGAAGGAGGAAGACAATAAGATTAATCAAAGGGATTAAACAAGGATAATGGCTATTCATCGATGATAGAGGGTATGGATCAATCACTGCTGTTACCCTGCTTTGGAAATAGAAATATCTGTGGCTTTCTTTTTTTTTTTCCATTGCTTAATGAATTTTATCTGTGGCTTTCTGACGAACTTTAGTGGAATAAAGAAGAGAGAGAAGCTACCTACCAGGATTTTAATATTTTGGAGTTGATGTCCAGAAAGGGCAGACCCAGTAATTGCCTTCACCATGAGATATCTACTTGAAAGTCTAAAAATAAGCTAAACATTATTTCACTCTGAGTCTTGAGCTATGAATTAAAGATAAAATTAGACTCTGGTGACAAGTGACATTTTGTAAAAGCTACTTAATTATAATGGCATAAATTCTAAGACTAATTTCTGACACCTCTCTTCTTCTCCTAAGGTTTTACATCACCAGAAATGCTCCTTTCCTCACTATATTTTCTGTCCATATTCTAAAAGCAACTCCTGGCAGCATTGTATATGCTATGATCTCAGCCCATATAGATATGTCCTCTCCAGGGGCTTGGAAGAAAATTTCTGTCCTTGACTAAGTAAATGAATTTTGTTATAAAATCCCAGTTTTTTTTCCTTTGTCATGATACGATTAATAAAAGACACAGGACTGTGGTTCTACATAATTATGGTGGGTGATCCTAATCGTTATTCAGTTTCTCTACATGGAACAGAAATGATGATAGCTACTGGCCAGTACAGTCAAGTCCTTTGGGGGCCTTTCTCTTCTCTGTGATGGTCCTCAGTGTGTTATGCTCAGGTCATCCTGCCTCCATACACATCTCTCAAGACCAACCTGATAAATATATTTTATTTTATTTTTTAGGCTTATGGATTTTTATTTTTAAAATTTTCACTACAATTGATTTACAAGTTTTGTTAATTTCTGCTGCACAGCAAAGTGACCCAGTCATAAATACATACATACATATATATATATATATATATAAATATATACATTCTTTTTCTCATATTATCTTCCATCATGTTCTATTCCAAGAGATCGGAATTTAATTCACTGTGCTATAAAGCAGGACCTCATTGCTTTTCCATTCTAACAGTTTTCCTCTACTAACCCCAAACTCCCAGTCCACCCTACTCCCTCTTCCTCCCCATTGGCAAACACAACTCTGTTCTCCATATCTATCGGTGAGTCTGCTCCTGTTTTGTAGATAGGTTCATTTGCGCCATGTTTTAGATTCCACGTATAAGTGATATCACATGGTATTTGTCTTTCTCTTTCTGACTTATTTCACTTAGTATGAGAATCTCCACTTCCATTCATGTTATTGCAACTGGCATTATTTTGTTCCTTTTTATGGTTGAGTGGCATTCCATTGTGCATAGGTGCCACATATTCTGAATCTATTCATCTGTTAATGGACATTTAAGTTGTTTCCATGTCTTGGCTATTGTGAATAGTGCTGCAATGAACATAAGGGTGCGTGTATCTTTCTGAATGAAAGTTTTGTCTGGATATATGTCCAGGAGTGGAATTGCTTGATCGTATGGTTGCTCTATATTTAGTTTTTTGAGGAATCTCCATACTGTTTTCCATAGCAATTGTACCAATTTGCATTCCCAACAGTGTATGAGGGTTCCCTTTTCTCCACACCATCTCTGGCATTTGTTATTGTAGACTTGTTAATGGCAGTCATTCTGGTTGGTATGATGTAGTACCTCATTGTAGGTTTGATTTGCATTTCTTTAATAATTAGCGATGTTGAGTATTTTTTCATGTGCCTATTAGCCATCTGTATATCTTTGGAGAAATGTCTATTAAGGTCTTCTGCCCAGTTTTCAAATGAGTTGTTTGTTTGCTGTTGAGTTTTATGAGTTGTTTGTATAGATAAGCTCATTTTCAGTTACTAGTAAAGCTCTGAGTTGGGGAATGATTTTGCGTTTATATATCAAAAGAATCCTATTAAATTTAACTCATTGTGAAACATCATCAGGTTCTGAATATTTTTAAGGCTAATAATGGATCTCCCTCTCACCAAGGACACTCCTGGAAAAGCAGTGCTCCGGAAATGTCAGATTCAGTCCCACAAATTTACCTGGCTAGCGGCGCTGCTCCTCTTGGGTCCTTAAAATGCCCCTAAGCTACATCTATTACATAATCTACTAGAGAATTTGCAAGGGCTTTTTCAAAGAGTGAAGTCTGCTTTCTAGGACTTAATATGATGGTTTATTCATCAGCTTAACCCAGATAAGAAGTTGTTCTTAACTTTTTTGAGTCATGGACATTTTTTAAAGATGTAGTGCTAATTGTAAACTTTTTTTTTCTCAGAAAACCACATACATGCACATAGACAATATTTTAGTGAATTTTGCATTGACAGTGGACTACCTAGGGTATGTCCCTGAGATGCAAATGAAGCGATCTCTCAACTATTACAGAGACACAGAGAGCTTGCATCTAGAGCAGGTAGCTCTGACCAGATTAGCTCAGGGGAGGCAGAGGGCTGATGTGCAAACACAAAGCAGGGCAGGCTGTTCACTATCAGTGACTGTAGGATTGTCGAGCATTCATTCTGATAATGCCTGATTCTGTCTGTGCCTGTGCCTTTCTATTTTGGGGTGTGTTAATTTTGTCTGTGTACACAGGAAATATCTTTGAATGAAGAAGCTTGGGCAGAAAGACCAAAGATGAGAGAATGGTTGGCACCATGGAGGATAGAGAAGAGTTAGAGAGAATAGCTCTACTCTCAGCCACCTGAGAATTGCCTTGGGACCCAACTTTGCAGCTGTGACTCATCCTCAGAAGGAACATGCATTAAATGTTGGGCTTCAGGGAGGTCCCATCATGGCTCAGCGGTAATGAACTAGCATTCATGAAGATGTGGGTTTGATCCCTGGCCCTGCTCAGTGGGTGAAGGATCTGGCATTGCCATGAGTTGTAGTGTAGGTCACAGACGTGATTCGGATCTGGTGTTGCTGTAGCTGTGGTGTAGACTGGCAGTTGCAGCTCCGATTCAACCCCTAGCCTGGGAACTTCCATATGTCATTGTGTGGCCTTAAAAAAATGCAAAAAAAAATACAAAAAAAAAGAAACAAGAAGAAATTGGTCTTCAGGTCCCCAAGTGTGCTATATGGACTGTGAAAATAGCCCTAATTTCCCATTCCACCCCAACACCCTGCTGTAACCATATTCTTTGCAATGTGGTTTTTCACTTTTCCAATCACAAAGTGGAATCTATTTTTACACTCCTTAAATTTGGCTGGAGTGACAATGAGCCAGTTCTGAGACTAAGCCCCAAAATGTCTTCCCATCTCCCACTCTCTTTGCCCTTTTCCTCTCTTCCTTCCCTGCCAAGAAACTATCCCCAGGCCAGCCTGCTGGAAGATGAGACATGGTCGGCTGTCTCAGAGCCTCAACAGGAAAGAATGCACATCTGAGACCTGAGAAACTACCCAGCTAACCTGCTGCTGACCATGGATACATGAATGAGCTTTGCTGAATCCAGTTTAGATGCCTAGGACCACCCAGACGACTTACAGATATAAGACCCTAAACAAGTGTTTATTGTGGCTTGTGCCTCTGAGGTTTCCTGGTTGCTAGTTACCTAGCATTATTACAGAATTAGATAACTCAAGACATCCAGGCTCAATGGATAAAGAACTAAACACTCAAGAGGATCTCATCTTCCTCACACTCTTGATGCCAGGATCATGCAACATGAAAAATTGGGAGTAATTTTTTTCATGAATGGCATTCCCAGGTTCAGCATGCTCCAGCAGAGCGTTCACTCAGAAAGATTAAGCCAGGAATTGCATTTAGGCCTTGAAGACACAGTGGGGAACATGACTAGTTCTGAGTTACCTTCTGGAGGGGTTTAGGCTTGAATTTACTTCAGGCCTGAAGTCCTGCTTCACTGAAGCCAATTGTCATGCCTCACAAGTTTGTGAATCCTCTGTTCCTAACCAGAAGTGTACTTCACTGGCATTTTTGGAATGATCTCCTGGTCAGTCAGTCTCGGTGGAAACAAAGTTATATGAGTAAAACCTCTTCAGAAGCTTCACACTTCACATGAAAGTGAACTCCAGAAAGAAAATCCCAAAAAGGAAAGAAAGAGCTGCCAACAATGTGATGGTTTGACAAAGTTGTGGCTATATTTCTGAGCTATGATTTATTTAGATTTTGTCAGCCCTTATCTTTTTCCAGGTTTTAAGCACTTTGATGGTGATTCATGTGAGGTCAAATGTTGTTTCTTCCAAAATAGAAAACTCTTGGGTAGAAGGTACAGAAAGACATGGTGCCAGGTTTTCTGATCTTTGATCCAATGCTCTGCCTCACAGTTATGTGACTTAAGAAAAATGATTTGACCTCTTTGATTTGGTTTCCTCATGGGAGACATTTCACTGATGATGATTTGATTGCTTCATACAAGGAGTCATGGAGAAAACAATGCTGTTAAGAACTTTGAGATTTACAGTATTATGTCAATTTCTGCTGTGCGGCATGGTGACCCAGTCATAAATATATATACATACACATATATACATTATTTTTCTCATATTATCTTACATCATATTCTATCTCAAGAGATTGGATAGAATTCCATGTGTCATACAGAACGACCTCGTTGCTTATCCATTCTAAATGTAAGAGTTTGCATCTAGCAGCCCTGAACACTGTAACTCAACTATGCTTTAATAAAAATAAAACTTTAAAAAATTTAAAAAAGAATTTTGAGAGATCTGTCTCACTCTGAGCAGTAGTGCTAATTCCTCCCAAATTAAATTAAGTGTTTTTTTCCATCTGCAGAAGTAAATGGGACCGATGGCTGGTTTGGCTCTCCAGATCTTACTAGGTAGGGATCACACACACACACACACACACCACCGCTTGCCACTAAGGACATCTACATTCACTTTAAAATTACATTTGAAGAGTAAGACATGGTGCTCACCTTCTCCCTCAAAAAAAAAAAAAAAGCTACATGTAGAACGATTTGCACAGAACATCTACTGCACATTGGCAGAAGACCTTAAACCTCCAAAAATGGTAAGAAACCCTCCACATAACTGGGTAGAACAGAAGAAAAACAGAGAGAGCTAGAAGAGAAGAGGAAAAAAAAAAGAAAAAGAAAAAGGGAATCAGGATGGGACCAGCATTCCTGAGAAGGAGCTGTGAAAGAGAAAAGGAACCTGCACCCTGGGAAGCCACCTAACTGACAGGGAGATCAGCTGAGACAGAAGGACCTCACAGTCTCAGAGAATGGTTCAGTAGCTGGACTCAGGAGGGCAAAGAAGAGAGAGAGAATTACAGACCATTAGTACCACTTCCAAGGACATCACAGTCTGAGATGCTCAGAAGGGGGTTGGATGCTGACTCCAGCTCCTGAACTAAGTTCCAGGGAGAGGACTATGGTTGGCTGTGTGGAGACAGCCTGAGGGGCTAGGCAGTGGTGCCTCAAAGGCACTTCTGCAATAATTAGTGATGTTGAGCATTTTTTTCATGTACCTGTTGGCCATCTGCATGTCTTCTTTGGAGAAATGTCTATTCAGGACTTATGCCCATTTTCAATTGGGTTGTTAGTTTTTTTTGCTATTGAGTTGTTTGTGTGTTTTGGAGACTAAACCCTTGTAGGTTTCATCATTTGCAACTATTTTAACCCATTCCATTGCTTGTCTTTTTTTTTTTTATGGTTTCCTTTGCTGTGCAAAAACTTGTAAGTTTCATTAGGTCCCACTGGTTTATTTTTGCATTTATTTCAGTTGCTTTGGAAGAGTGACCTAAGAAAACATTTGTACGGTTCATGTCAGAGAATTTTTTGCCTATATTCTTCTCTAGGAGTTTTATGGTATCTTGTCTTATGGTTAAGTCTTTAAGCCACTTTGAGCTTATTTTTGTTTGTGGTGTGAGGGTGTGTTCCATTTTCACTGATTTACAAGCAGCTGTCCTGTTTTGCCAGCATCACTTGCTGAAGAGACTGTCTTTTTCCCATTTTATATCCCCTTGCCTCTTTGTCAAAGATTAATTGACAGATTAATTGATTAATAGGTGTCTGGGTTTATTTCTGGGTTCTCTACTCTGTTCCATTGATCCGCTCTATGTCTGTTTTGGTACCAGCACCACACTGTCTTGATTACTATAGCTTTATAATATCGTCTGAATTCTGGGAGAATTATACCTTCTGCTTGGTTTTTGTTCCTCAGGATTGCTTTGGCAATTCTGGGTTTTTATGGTTCCATATACATTTTTGGATTGTTTGTTCTAGTTCCATGAATAATGTCGTGAGTAATTTGATAGGGATTGCATTGACTCTGTAGATGGCTTTGGGTAGTATGGCCATTTTAACAACAGTCTTCCAGTCCAAGGGCATGGAATATCTTTCCACTTCTTTGAATGCTCTTTAATTTCCTTGATGAATGTTTTGTAGTTTTCAACATAGAAGTCTTTCACCTCCTTGGTCAGGTTTATTCTTAGGTGTTTAAATTTTGGGAGTGTTATTTTAAAAGGTATTGTATTTTTATATCCTTTTTCTAATATTTCATTGTTAATATACATAAATGCAACCAATTTCTGAATGTTAATCTTGTATCCTTCTGCTTTGCTGAATTCCTTGATCAGTTAGAATAGATTTTGTGTGGAGTTCTTAGGTTAGTCTATGTACAGTATCATGTCAGCTGCATATAGTGACATTTTTACCTCTTCTCTGCCAATTTGGATACCTTGTTTCTTTTGTTTGTCTGATTGCTATGGCTAGGACTTCCAATACTATGTTCAATAAAAGTGGTGAGAGTGGGCATCCTTTTCTTTTTCCATATTTTAGCAGGAAGTCTTTCAGCTTATCTCCATTATATTATATTATATTATATTTGCTTTTGGTTTGTCATAAGTGGCTTTTATTATGTTAAGGTATGTTCCCTCTATACCCACTTTGGTAAGAGTTTTACCATGAATGGATGTTGGACTTTGTCAAATGCTTTTTCTGCATCTGTTGAGATGATTATGTGGTTTTTACTTTACTTTTGTAAATGTGGTGTATGACGTTGATTGGTTTCCATATGTTGAACCATCCTTGTGAACCAGGGATGAATCCCACTTGGTCGTGATGTATGATCTTTTTTATATGTTGTTGGATTCGGTTGGCTAAATTTCTGTTGAGAATTTTTGAGTCTATATTCATCAAAGATATTGGTCTATTATTTTCTTTGTTGGTAGTATCTTTGTCTGGTTTTGGTATTAGGGTGATGGTGGCTTCATAGAATGTCCTTGGGAGTGTTCCTTCTTCTTCAAACTTTCAGAAAAATTTAAGAAGAATGTGTATAAATTCTTCTTTGAACGTTTGGCAGAATTTACCTGTGAAGTCATCTGGTCCCAGACTTTTGTTTGTAGGGATTGTTTATTTTTATTATCAATTTAATTTCTAGTTATAGGTCTGTTCAATTGATCTAAATCTTCTTGATTCAGTTTTGATGGGCTATATGTCTTTAGAAAGTTGTTTGTTTCTTCCAGGTTCTCAATTTTGTTGGCATATAATTGTTCACAGTATTATCTCTCTCTCTTTTTTTTTTTATTTCTGCAGTATACATTGTGATTTCTCATTTTTCCCTTTTTTTTTTTTTGGTCTTTTTAGGGCCACACCTGCAGCATGTAGAGGTTCCCAGCCCAGGAGTTGAATCGGAGGTTCACTTTTTTTAGGGCTGCACCCACGGCATATGGAGGTTTCAAGGCCAGGGGTTGAATTGGAGCTGCAGCTGCTGGTCTGTGCAACAGCCACAGCAATGCGGGATCTGAACTGCATCTGTGACCTATATTAGAGCTCCTTGACCCACTGAGCAAGGCTAGGGATAGAACCCACATCCTTGTGGATACTAGTTTGGTCCATTTCCACTGAGCCACAGTCGGAACTCCTATCCATTCATCTTCTGATGGACATTTAGGTTGTTTCCACATCACAGCTATTGTGAATAATTCTGCAAAGGAACAGAATAGAGACCAGAAATAAACTCATGCATATATGGTCAATCAATATTTTTTAATAGCTGTACCCATGGCATATAGAAATTCCTGGATTTAATCTGAGGTTCAGGTGCGACCTAGCCATAGCTGTGGCAACACTGGATCTTTTAACCCAGTGTGCTGGGCCAGGGATTGACTACGCACCTCTGCAGTCATCCTTGTTACTGCAGTCAATACTTTATCCACTGTGCCATGGCGGGAAGTCTGACCTATTAATTTTTGACAAGAGTGTTCAATAGGTAAAGGATGGCTTCTTCAACAAATAGTGTTGAAAAAACTGATCCATATGCAAGAGAATGACAATGTAACTTTATCTCACACTATACACACAAAAAATCAACTGTAAATTAATTAAAGACTTGAATTTTGGAGTTCCATTTTAACTCAGTGCATTAAGAACCTCATAAGTATCCATGAGGATGAGGGTTCAATCCCTGGCCTCACTCACTGGGTTAAGGATACTGCATTGGTGCAGGCTACAGTGTAGGTCACAGATGAGTCTCGGATCCAGGATTGCTGTGGCTGTGGCACAGCCCTGCAGCTACAGCTTCAATTCAACCCCTAGCCCAGGTACTTCCTTATCCTGCAAGTAAGGCCCTAAAAAGAAAAAAAAAATTAAAGTCTAATCATAAAACCTGAAACTATAAAGCTTCTAAGAGAAAACAGAAAGAAAGTTTCATGGTCTTGGCAATGATTTTATGGATATGACACCAAAAGCACAGGCAAGAGAAGCAAAATAGACCAATGGCATAACATGAAATTAAAAAAAAAGGAAAGGAGGATTGGATTAAGATGGCAGAATAGAAGGACTGGAGCTCAACTTCTCTCCCGAAAAACAGCAAAACTACAAACAAATGCCAAGCAGCCTTCAACCAACTGGACTGTAAACTTCCAAAAAAGATATTCTGCTCCAGAAGACAAAGAGGAGACCACATCAAGAGGTAGGAGGGGCGATTACGTGATAGAAGCAACCCCATACCTCCTGGGTGGGAAGCCCCACAGACTGGAAAGTAACTGCATCACAGAGACTTAGCTACAGGACTGAGAGTTCTGAGCCCCACATCAAAACCCCACGCCTGGGGATCGGGCACAGGGAGAAAGAGCCCCTGGAGCATCTGGCATTGAAGGCCAGCGGGGCTTGTGTGCAGGAGCTCCACAGGACTTGGGAAAACAGAGACCCCATCCTTGAAAGGCACACACAGACTTTCACGTACACTGGGTCCCAGGGCAAAACAGTCTCCATAGGAATCCGGGTGGAACCTGACTGCAATTCTTGGAGGATCTCCTGGGAAAACAGGGGTGACTGTGCCTTGTTGTGGGGGAAGGACACTGGAGGTGAAGCTCTCGGGAATATTCATTAGCCTGCATTTCTCTGGAGGGGACCATTTCTGGGAAAATCTGGTCCCTCCCATCAGCACTGAGAAGCCCCAGGCCAAACAATAATCCAGGTGGGATCACAGCCCCACCCATCACTAAACAGGCTGCCTAAAGACCCCTCAGGCACACAGCCAGCCTCTAATCTCATCCAGAGACAA
>PVHT021183709.1:7836214-7861524 GCA_004024745.2 Catagonus wagneri | reverse complement strand
AAAAAAAAAAAAAAAAAAAAAAAAAAAAAAAAAAAAAAAAAAACAAAAAAAAAAAAAAAAAAGGAAAGGAAAAAACTTCTACACAGCAATGGAAACCTACAGAGTGGAAAAAAAATATTACCAAACAATATATCCTATAAGAGGTTAATGTCCAAAATATATGAAGGAACTTCTACAACTCAACAGTAAAACAAAACAAAATAAAACAAAAACTATTGCAATTGCATTTTTAAAATGGGCAAAGATCTTGGATAAGACATTTCTTCAAAGTCATTAAAATGACCAATAGGTGCTGACCAATATGATATATGCTCAGCACCATTAATCAACAAAAAAAGTAACAAAATAATGATGAAGTATAATTTTTCACTTATTAGAATGACCATCATAAAAACAATGCAAAACCAAACATTCAAAACTCAAAAAGCAAATCTAAATCTAACAGATATCGCTGAGGATGTGGAGAAATTGGAAAGTGGGCATTGTTGGTCGGGATGTAAAATGGTGCAGCTGCTGTTGAAAACAGTATAAAGGATTTGCAAAAAATTAAAATTAAACCTACCATATAATAAACCAATTCTATTTCTGGGTATCTATCCAAAAAAATTGAAATCTAGATCTTCAAGTCATATATGCATTCTCACATGCCTTGCTTTATTCACAATTGCCAAGATGTGTGTTTTCAAAGTCATTAGTATGTCAAGCAAAGTCTTTAAAAGTATCTTTGCTAGGTAAAGGCATAATGAAAGGAAGTTGTGTCTCTCAAGTTATTTCAACCACACTTTACTAGTACAAAAGTTTCTGAATTTCTTCAAAGTAAACATATTAAACAGAAATACAACAGCAAAATAGTATAATTGGAATTTAAGCAGAAATACAACAGCAAAATAGTATAGTTGGTTTTCACATCAAAACATCATTTCCAGTTATATTCTCCAGTGTTTTTTTGTATTGAACTCGATGTTTGATTATATTACAGAAAGAGATCCTTTATTAAGAAGAAACTACAAACTATTCAAATGTCTTATTTACTTAAAAGTCAGGCTTCAAACATGATAACTTTGAAAATTAAATATCAGTGTCCTAAATTGTACCTTGATTCTGCTCAAAAATGAGAGAAGAAATAACTATGTAATGGAGAAATTTATTGGTCCTGTCTCGATGCTCAAAGGAAATTGAAGATGGAGGCAGTAGCACAAATTATACCCTAATGAGACGAAACCAATTTTGGTGGAGACTTTTGATTGCTTTGCCAATATCTATGCCAACCCTCCATATTCCTTCTTAGTTTGAGAAGTCAGTTTCCAGCTGAGATCCTTTACAGCTTATAATCAAATGATTAAGTTCTTGATGGTGAGATATAGGCATATGTGAGATTTCTGGAAGACTTGCTTATAGAGAATCTACTTCTCTAAAAGATACTTCTTTAGTTCTCTGAGTTTTCCCCTACTGTCTGATCTGCAACTCAGCCATGGTAGCTCAAGTTCCAGTAGTTACCCTGCACCATGAGGGGGTTTTGAGGGTGAGAACTATGTGGTAGGATAGTAAGGGACAATGACTGGCACTAACATACTAACTCTAGACAAGCTTTCCCCAAGTTTACTGTGCTACTATCTGCCATCGTTACCTTCTCAGCATTCTTCATGCAATTATTTAAACGTTTCTTTCTTTCTACCCTCCTTACATATACGAACAACTCATACAGCTCAATAGCATATAAAACACCCAATCAAAAAATGGGCAGAAGGCCTGAATAAACATTTCTCCAAAGAAAATATACAGACGGCCAAAAAGCACATAAAAAGATGCTTGACATTGCTAATTATTAGAGAAATGCAAATCAAAGTCACAATGATTTTGGTCAAAACCACCTCACACCAGCCAGAATGACCATCATTAAAACATCTAGAAATTAAAAATGCTGGAGAGGATGTGGAGAAAAGGGAACTCTCCTACACTGTTGGTGGGAATGTAATTTGTTACTACCACTATGGAGAACAGTATGGAGTTTTCTAAAAAAACTAAAAATAGAACTACCATATGATCCAGCAATCCCATGTTTGTGCATACATATGTAGAAAAACGTAATTCAAAAAGAAGATACATGCACCTCATTGCTCACTGCAGCACTATTTACAGTAGCCAAGATGTGGAAACAACCTAGATTCCCATCGATAGATGAACAGATAAAGAATATGTGGTAATACTACACAATGAAATATTACTCTGCCATAAAAAATGAATTAATGTCATTTGCAGCAACATGGATGGGTCTAGAGATTATTGTTCTAAGTGAATCCCCAGAGAGGAAGACAAATATAATAGGATGTCACTTATATGTAGATTCTTTAAAAAAATGATACAAATGATCTTATTTACAAAATTGAAATAGACTCACAGATGTAGAAAACAAACTTATGGATACCAAAGGGAAAGGGGATGGAAGGGATAAATTAGGAGTTTGGGATTATCATATACAAACTACTTTTTTTTTTGTCCTTTTAGGGCTGCACCCTTGGCATGTGGAAGTTCCTAGGCTAGAGGTCTAATCGGAGCTACAATTGCCAGCCACAGTCACAGCAATGCGGGAGCCGAGCCGCGTCTGCAACGCACATCACAGCTCGTAGCAATGCCGGATACTTAACCCACTGAGCGAGGCCAGGAATCGAACCAACATCCTCATGCATGCTAGTCGGGTTCATCAACTGCTGAGACATGATGGGAACTCCTATACAAACTACTTTATATAAAATAGATAGACAATAAGGTCCTACTGTATCACACAGAGAGCTATATTAACTATCCTCTGATAAATTATAATGGAAAAGAATATGAAAAAGAGTATATATTATATATAACTATATATACATGTTACCTATGTATGTTATATGCATATATATGTATATGACCACTTTACACCTGAAACTGACACAACATTGTAAATCAACCATATTTCAATAAAAATTAAAAAAGGAAAGATTAAAACATGGATAAATGAAAATGTGATACAAATGATAAAACAATGTAATCAGGACAAATCTAAAAATAAGGCATCCTTAGCTTTGTTTACCTATTAGATTAGTGCCATTGAGCAGTTTGCTTACTTATGAAAAAACAAGTTGTGTGTAAATATGGATATGTACACAGTACTTAAACATACTTTGAATATTGTCTTCAAATCAGCTTGTAAGGAAATGTTTATTGTTTGATTTTTGTGTGTTACATTTTTCAAATGACTTTTCAATAATTCATTACAGACGAAAGTAAAAAAAATCTACAGTTGCTTCGAAATCCCATGGTATTGCCTGTGTCATGCTGAAAACAATTTTGAAAATGTCTTCAAACTTAAAATAACATTCTTTTGAAAAAATCATAGGCGGTGTCAAATATTTATTCTTCTGAGTAGGTCTGGCATGAGAACCAGCCTTCAGTCATATATCAATGACAGAAATGTTACTCAGGAAATCAGGCAGGTCTGTTAGTGTAGGTGTGTACATGGATGTGCCTTGTAAGAGAGCTCTCAAGTTGCCCTAAGAAATGAAAGCATTTTAGAATTAGTGTCTGGCTCCTAAGATTATTATTTTGAAGAAAGATACATTTATACTTTATCAAATATTGTGATATACATTTGCATGAGTGATTTACAAATATGGTGGTTAAGTATCATTTCCTTAAAACAGTACTTTATGCTGCAGACTTTTCCTCTGCACTATTTCAATGCCTCTGTTTACAGCTACCTAAGCCTCAAAGACTTTCCTGTCTGGGGCCTTCACCCCGTCCCAGTTACATCCAACACAGGTAGTTACATCAGAATGATCAGCATCACAAACTAGTGAAGACTTGAAACTAACCTGGGTTAGTCTGCCCTCCTCTTCTCACCTTTTCTCTTTCAGAATTGATCTGATCTAGGATCCTGGAATTCAGAGTTAGCCATCACAGGATCGTATTGTCTGCATCTATAGCTCTTTCTTCTTTTCCTAAACTTTGACTTATGCATGGGGTTGTACATTATACTACTTCCCATTCCTACAGTGTACAACTTCCAATGCACCTCTCTGGATTGAAGGTACTTCCTTGACTTCTCTGTGAATAAAAGTTCCATGGCCCTATTTTATTTATGGCAGTGAACTCCTGGAGCCCAGAGCCCTGTCCACATATCCCAAATGAACGCCGATCACGTGATGGCATTTATTCCTAGAAATATAACTGAAGCCCCCTTTGTTCAATGTCCCCTCTCTTTCATGATGCTTCGAGATAAAGAGTGTGTGTCTCATACAGTATGTAATGTCTTCCCTTCACTGCTAACTGCTTAGACCAAAAAGTCAGAGACTTTCTTTTAGAAACAAAATAAAATCCAGATTCCTTAGTAAATTCTACAAACCTGTACATGATAATTCCTCCTAACTCTTCAGCCTGTCTCCTTCCATACTTCGCTTTACCCAGTCCAGCCACTCTGACCTTCTCTCCCGCTGCTGGAACACATGAAGCTCATCCTCAGGTTTAGGATGTGACATTCACATGTTGTCTTTGAGAAAGGTTTGATTTTCAGGTTTCCACCTGGTTGCCTCTCCCAACATTCAGATCCCAGCTCTCACCTTCTCTAACCCCTGTGAGTAAAGTGACTTCTGGTCTCTAGTCTTCCTTTCTCACATAAATGAGAGGAAAGACAGATACTCACTTTAATATCTTCTTGGAGTTGTCTGGCTGCTTCTTTCCTAGAATTCTGAAAATGACAACTTTGTTTTCTTCCCATATTTGGACTTTTCTTTTTTTTTTGTCTTTTTGCCTTTATCTAGGGCTGCACCCGCGGCATACGGGGGTTCCCAGGCTAGGGGTCTAACAGGAGCTGTAGCCGCCGGCCTTCGCCACAGCCACAGCCACGTGGGATCTGAGCCGCGTCTGCAACCTACACCACAGCTCACGGCAACGCTGGATCCTTAACCCACTGAGCAAGGCCAGGGACCGAACCCGCAACCTCATGGTTCTTAGTCAGATTCATTAACCACTGAGCCACAAAGGGAACTCCCTGGACTTTTCTTGATTTTTTTAAATCATTCATGGTTTTGTAAATTGAACTCCTTAGCTTAAATATCTGGTTCATAGAAGCTGGGCAATTTTCTTGAATTCTGAACTTCTTTGTTTATAAACACTGCGTGGGTTTGTTTACGTGGTTGGTGTGAGCAATCAGGCTACAGCACAGCTTCAAGAAAGTGACTCTTTCTCTCTGTCCCACTCTGGGCTCCAGCATCCAGCTCCTCAGTAGGAATCCTGATGAGGCAAACCTTTGGTGTCATCTAACAACCTTCTACTCGGTGCAAGAGATATCCCTTTCACCTCTTACTAAGAGGCCATCTGGCTTCTCTTGAGCCATGCTCTGGTGATTTGAAATTCACTGTTTCACCAACCAAGCCATTGCAGCTTCAAAAAAACTCCAAGACTTCTTCATTATTTATCTCCAAAAGTTTCCTGGAGACCTCTAGAGAATGATTCGAATTCTGCATTTTCGATCACGTAGAATTACATTCTTGTCACATGGTGACCATTTGGCTATGTGATTAAGTATGAACAGGATACATTTATAACAGGGAGAAGAGCATAAGGAGATAAAGGCAGGGGATTGAGAGGTGAGGAATAAACCCATATAAGCAAGAACAAGTGACTACTACAAGGTCACTAATGTCATGTTGTAGTGGTCAAGACGCCCTGGATCTCTTTCTTCATCCTGTCTATGGATGCCATTTATTTTCCACTGAGAATTCAGGAATAAATAAGACTTTTACCTCTAAAAGGAGCGAGGCTTTCAAAAACTGTTGAAGGGTGAACTTAGGGACACAAATTTTAAATCTTTCTAAAAGTAATCTGTGAGATCTTCAATACCTGCTCTTTTGGACAGAAAACAAATTATAATTTAATATTTCTATTTCCCAGAGTTTGGAGGCCTACCACCTGGAGCCTCAGTGCTCAATGGCCTCTGATCAATGTCCCCAAATAAATTCCCCAACAAATTTCCTCTGTGAGTTCTTACAACATAGGCTTTGAATAGCTTTCCTTTGAAAAACCAGACATCCGTACCTGCCTTTCCTTTTTCCTTTGCTGTGACATTTATTGCATTTAAAATGTCAAGTTTCTAACTGTCCCTTGTGGTGTTAGGACTCAGATGTTGGTAGTCTCTTTCTCTTCTATGATAGTGTCTTTACTCACCGTGCTTACGTGCAGGACTATTTCCAACTCAGACAGAGGGAGTCTCAGATACAGTGTTTAAATTATAGTTGATATACAATGTTTCTTCAGTTTTTTGTCTCAGTCATACACAGTTCACTGTGCTGTGCAGTAGGACCCTGTTGCCCATCCATTCCGAATGTTAACAGTTTGCATCTACTAACTACAAACTCTCCATCCATCCCACTGCCTCCCCACTCCTGCTGGCAAACACGAGCATGATCTGCCTCTGTTTCATAGATAGGATAATTTTGTCACATTTTAGAGTCCACATATAAGTGATATCGTATGGTGTCTGTCTTTCTCTTTCTGACTTACTTCACTTAGTATGAAAGTCTCTAGTTCCATTCATGTTTCTAAAAATAGCATTATTTTGTCCTTTTTTATGACCGAATAGTATTCCTGTGTGTGTGTGTATGTGTGTGTAGCACATCATCTTAAGCCATTCATTTGTCTGCGGACATTTAGCTTGTTTCCGTGTATTGGCTCTTGGGAACAGTGCTGTGGTGAACCCAGGGGTGTACGCATCTTTTTGAAAGAAAGTTTTGTCTGCATATATGCCAAGGAGTGGGATTGCTAGATCATAAGGTATTGCTATTTTTAGGTTTTTGAGGAATCTCCATACTGTTTCCCATAGTGATTGTACCAATTTGCATTTCCACCAACAGTGTATGTGGGTTCCCTTTTCTCCAAACCCTCTCCAGGAATTGTTATTTGTAGAATTATTAATGATAGCCGTTCTGATCAGTGTGAGGTGGTACCTTATTATACTTTTGATTTACATTTCTCTAATAATTAGTGATGTTGAGCATTTTTTTCATGTGCCTACTGGCCATCTGTATGTCTTTGGAGAAATGTTTATTTAGTTCTTCTGCCCATTTTTCATCTTTTTAGGGCCGCAACCACAGCATATGGAAGTTTCCAGGCTAGGGGTCAAATTGGAGCTGTAGCTGCCTGCCTACACCACTGCCACAGCAACACAGAATCCAGTCCATATCTGTGACCTACACCACAGCTCAGGGCAATGCCAGATCCTTAACCCCCTGAGCAAGGCCAGGAGTCGAACCCACATCCTCATGGGTACTAGTAAGGTTTGTTAACCACTGAGCCATGACAGGAACTCCTTGGGTTTTTTTATTTTTTTGTGGGTTTTTTTTTTGCTTGTATATTTTGGTGATTACAACCTTGTCTGCTGCTTCGTTTGCAAAGATTTTCTGCCATTCCATGGCTTGACTTTTCATTTTTTTAATGGTTTCCTTTGCTGTGCAAAAGCTTTTTAGTTTAGTTAGGTCCCCTTGATTTATTTTTGTTTTTATTGACCTTATTCTAGGAGGTGTATTAAACAAGATTTTGCTGTGATTTATGTCAAAATGTTCTGCCTATGTTTTACTCACAGAAATAGATTGCATTTCTATATACTAATAATAAAAGATCAGAAAGAGAGACCAGGGAAACAATCTCACTTACCATCACATCAAAAAGAATAAAATACCTAGGAACAAACCTATCTAAAGAGACAACAGACCTGTACTCTGAAAACTGTAAGATGCTGATGAAATCAAAGATGACACAAGCAGATGGAAAGACAGAAGATGCTCTTGTATTTGAAGAATTGATATTGTCAAAATGACTCTACTACCCAAGGCAATCTGCAGATTCAGTGCAATTCCTATTAAACTACTAAGGGCATTCTTCACAGAACTTTAACAAAATATTTTATGGTTTCTTTGGTTGTTGTTGTTCTGTTTTGATTTTTTATTTATTTTATTTTATTTTATTTTTGCTTTTTAGGGTCACACCTGTGGCATATGGAGGTTCCCAGGCTAGGGGTCAAATCAGAGCTACAGGTCCCATCATGGCTCAGTGATTAACAAACCTGACTAGTATCCATGAGGATGTGGGTTTGATCCCTGGCTTTGCTTAGTGGGTTAAGGATCCAGCATTGCCATGAGCTGTGGTGTAGGTTGCAGACACAGCTTGGCTGTGGCACAGGCTGGCAGCTACCGCTCTGATTCAACCCCTAGCCTGGGGACTTCCATATGCTGGCAGGTGTGGCCCTAAAAAGACCAAAAAAAAAAAAAAGCCCAGAAATAAACCCAAGTGTCTATGGTCAACTAATCTAATGACAAAGGAGGCAAGAACATACTGTGAAAGAAAGATAATCTCTTCACTAAGCTGTGCTGGGAAAACTGGATAACCACATGTAAAAGGATGAAATTAGAACACTCTCTAACACCATACACAAAAATAAACTCAAAATTAATTAAAGACCTAAATATAAAACTTAGATATAATTTATACAGTAGATAAATGTTAGCATACAGCTTCTGGTCACTCATCTAGCTTAAAAGGTTTACACACATTACATAACCACTTTCTGGGTGTGCTCTCCTGTGTGCAAATCTCCAATTGATGGTTCCTTGACTTTATTTTCCTGCTAGTTAATTTTTATTTTGAACCCTGTAGCATGAGACTCAGTTTTATTTTTTGGTCTCTTTAAGTTCTTAGAAGAACAAAGCTATGTCCTGGGACTTGAAACTCAGGGGATCCCCTGAAGGCAATGTGAAACTGTCCTCCACAGTCACCTAAACAGAGACAGAGGATAGAATGCCTGAGAGCATCTCATTGGCAATTTTGTATTCATCCTCTATTTTCTTTAAGAACATAACATTCTAATCTGTCCAATCGGTAACATATTTCTAGCCCCAGTGTCATATATTGAATACCATCCATCTTGCATCTTATTTCCATTATTCTTCATACCTTTCTTCACTACAAAACTACTAGCTCCTTGGGACAAATATTTTGCTTTAACATCACTGAATTCTAATGTGCATCCCAGGGAGAAAGTGAATTAATACACTTCTAAAACTCCCAATGGCATCTGCACTTTCCAGCATCAGCATAGTCTTCCAAAATCACCTTGGCACCCTTTCAGCCTCCTTTTTCTGGAAAAGCACTTGCATTCTTATCAAAGTATAAGCATGCATATCAATAGTCAGTAGACTATGTTTTATCTGGTTTGATGTGACCTACTTACACCCACAGGTCTCTCCTTCATTTATAATTCAAATTATTTGGTTCAAGCCAGAAGGAATATCCCCCCCTTCCTTCTCTTTCATCTGCACCACCTCACCTTTAACATACAAAGTTCCAAAGTCAGAGACATTGAGAAACTACTCTAACTGATCAAGGAATTCAGCAAAGTAGCAGGATATAAGATTAACGTTCAAAAATCAGTTTTGTTTCTATATACTAACAATGAAATATTAGAAAAAGGATATAAAAATACAATGCCTTTTAAAATCACACTCCCCAAAATTAAATACCTAGGAATAATCCTGACCAAGGAGGTGAAAGACTTCTATGCTGAAAACTACAAAACATTCATCAAGGAAATTAAAGAGCATTCAAAGAAGTGGAAAGATATTCCATGCTCCTGGACTGGAAGACTGTTGTTAAAATGGCCATACTACCCAAAGCCATCTACAGAGTCAATGCAATCCCTATCAAATTACTCATGACATTATTCACAGAACTAGAACAAACAATCCAAAAATGTATATGGAACCACAAAAACCCAGAATTGCCAAAGCAATCCTGAGGAACAAAAACCAAGCAGGAGGTGTAATTCTCCCAGATTTCAGACATTACAAAGCTACAGTAATCAAGACAGTGTGGTTCTGGTATCAAAACAGACACAGAGCAGACTAATGGAACAGAATAGAGAACCCAGAAATAAACCCAGACATCTATGGTCAATTAATCTTTGACGAAGGAGGCATGGATTTAAAATGGGAAAAATCTCTTCTCAAGTGGTGCTGGCAAAACTGAACAGCTTCATGTAAATCAGTGAAATTGAAACACACCTTTACACCACCCACAAAAATAAACTCAAAATGGCTTAAAGACATAAACATAAGACAAGGGAGTTCCCTTCTTGGCTCAGTGGTTAACAAATACGACTAAGAACCATGAGGTTGTGGGTTCGATCCCTGGCCTTGCGCAGTGGGTTAAGGATCCGGCGTTGATGTGAGCTGTGCTGTAGGTTGCAGACGCGGTTCGGATCCCGCGTTGCTGTGGCTGTGGTGAAGGCTGGCGGCCACAGCTCCTGTTAGACCCCTAGCCTGGGAACCCCCATGTGCTGTGGGTGCAGCTCTACATAAAAGGCAAAAAGACCAAAAAAAAAAAAGACATAAACATAAGACAAGACACCGTAAAACTCCTAGAGGAGAACATAGGCAAAACACTCTCTGACATGAACAATACAAATGTTTTCTTAGGCCATTCTTCCAAAGCAATAGAAATAAATACAAAAATAAACCAATGGGACCCTATCAGACTTACAAGCTTTTGCACAGCAAAGGAAATCATTAAAAAGAAAGACAAGCTACGGAATGGGATAAAATAGTTTCAAACAATGAAAATGACAAGAGCTTAATCTCCAAAATATACAAACAAAACATACAACTCAACAACGAAAAAAAAAAATTGAAAAATGGGCATAAATCCTGAATAGACATTTCTCCAAAGAAGACATGCAGATTGCCGACAGGCACATGAAAAAGTGCTAAACATCACTAATTTATCAGAGAAATGCAATTCAAAACTGCAAAATTTCACCCTGGTCAGAATGGCCATTATTAGTAAGTCTACAAATAACAAATGCTGGAGAGGGTGTGGAGAAAAGGGAACCCTCCCTCTGTTGGTGGGAATGTAAATTGGTACAACCATCTGGAGAACAGTATGGGATAGTTCAGAAAACTAAATACACAGCTACCATGTGATCCAGCGATCCCATTCCTGGGCATATATATGGACAAAACTTTTTTTTCAAAAAGATACATGCACCCTTATCTTCATTCCGGTATTATTCACAATAGCCAATACATGGAAACAGCCTAAATGTCCATCAACAGATGACTATATTAAGAAGATCTGGTATATACACAAAATGGAATACTACTCAGCCATAAAAAACAAGATAATGCCATTTTCAGCAACATGGATATAACTAGAGATTCTCATACTAAGTGACTCAGAAAGAGAAAGACAGATACCATGTGATATCACTTACATGTGGAATTTAATATATGGTACAAACGAACCTATCTACAGAAAAGAAACAAACTCATGGGCATGGAGAGCAGATTTGTAGTTGTCAAGGAGGAGGGGAAGGGAGAAGGATGGGTTATTATTTTGCGGTTACCAGATGAAAACTATTTCATTTGAAGTGGATAAGCAATGGAGATCCTGCTCTATAGCACAAGGAACTGTATCTTATCACTTGTGATGGAACATAATGAAGTAATAATGAGAGAAAATGAGTGCATATAAAAATGTATAACTGGGTCACTTTGCTGTACAGCAGCAAGTGACAGAACATTGTAAATCAACCATAATAATTTTTTTTAAAAAAGAAAGGCTAGGCAAAAAATTACATATAAGTAAAGTTTTCCTGCAACAGTCCAAGGAACTGGAGTCATTTCCTAAGAAACTTAAAACATTGGACCCAAGTTGTCCTACCAAAAATCTTTAAACTCTGGGAATTAAAAATTAGTGGTTGAATTTATTATATGCCTAAGGTCTGCATCTTGTCACATGAATCATTTCATAAGGGGAAGAGAAATGTTTAAAAAAATAAACTTGATTAAGCCAGAAAATTCCCACCAGATGTCAACATGTTTGCCCATTCTATCAGTACTCAGAGTGGGGTCCCCTTAGTTGTATCTGCTCCATCTCTTCACTCTCCCCTTCATCGGACACTAAGACAAAACTCAACACAGTTGCTAAAGCAACTTTTATTTTGACAGCTTTAGTATTTCATCATCATGCCTTTGTTTCAATGGAAAAATGTCCTCCCACGCCCTTAACTGAAGACTTTCTTATTAAGCCAAAGTTTTTGCCTCTTCTTTCATAACACTTGTGTACACAACCCACCTGCTTCTGGGTTACAATCCATCTGTTCTTCAATACAAACCCTGAATGTAAAAATTTTTTCCTCTTTTTGTAGACATTACACTCAATCATAATTAATTTGGGTCATCTTTTTAGACAAAAATATGCTTCAGGAATGTCATGACAATTTGTTTACAGAATATTCTTGTTATAAAAGGGTAATGATTCTATTTATTTTATTTATAAGGGAATATTTCTGATAAGCAACGCGTGATTTAGATTTTATGCTATTTATTCACTTGGACTTAAATTCAGCAAAAAAAAGGGAGTTTCTTCCTCAATTATGACTCAAGTGGTCTCAAGTCATATAGCCTTGTCAGATTAATGGGGGCGTTCGGAGCATTTAGTGTGTTCCTAGCCCAAGACCCCTTTGAGTATTTGAAAAGAAAGCTGGGGACCCTCTTCCCAGCAAATGCATATGCATCCACGAGTTTTCGTGCTGTGTCAGGGGCTCTTCTGTCCTCTGAGACCACAAATTACAACCTAGGCCTAGAACACATGATTTAGTCCAACTCTGCTCAGGTCTGATGACAAAGAAACTGAAGTTGATAGAGGCAAACTGATTTATTTAAGTTTCTAGTTATGCAAGCCTGCGTCCTGACTATTGGCGTTTCCTATCCAGTCTTGGTGTCCTATCCAGGTTTAAAAGCTTAGAGATCATGTTATCTATTAACAGAACAACTATTTTCTTACTCTAACAGATTGTGTTTTCTTATTTAAATGATCTGTTTGGATATTACTTCTGCTTCTTTTATGGATGAATACGCTTATGACCTTAAATTCAATCTCTTTTATAGTTAAGGAAACTGTATCCTAGGGGTTAACTGGTCTTCTAAAGGTCAGTTACCTATGGGGAAATATTCAGAATATCTTTCAAATAGTCTATTTTATTAGCTTGTACTTCATGTTTCAGTGATCTTGGAACTTAAGATAATAATACTTACAGTTATTATTATCATGGCTACCTTTATCATTTTACTTTTTAATAAAGAATTTAGAGAGGCCACAGGGCCTTCAGATCAATGTCTCCAAAAGCAGCATTGATTATAATCTTCTATGAAGTTGTCTGCTCTATTTTTCACTGTTGGATCACAGACAATAATAGAGGAGAAAGTGCTTGGAAAAGGGCTGTAAGAAAAATGAGGTGAAAATTATAATTTCACAGCCTTTCTCGTTTCCATTATGTACATAGTCTAATTCCTGCCTTTCTAACATGAGGTTGTACAGTGATTTAGGACCAGTTTAATCATTTTAATGTTCTCATTCATTTGTAGGGGGAAATGAAATAGCTGAATTTATACTAAAAATAAACCACACAGATTTGCTGGATTGCCCAATATTGAGGGTAAACAACTGTCCTCGCTCTTGGAAAGCTAATCCTTCCTGGCTTTTGACTTTCCCAAGAGATTGTTCTAATAGATTTTTTAAGCTTCATGTTGAATAATTGTTTCCATAACTAGCACAGATTGGTTTTCTCAAAAGAAAAAATGAAAATGAAAGTTCCATCCAACTTAAAAAAAAAAAAAAGGAGCTATTAATACTACGCTGTGCTGGAAAGAAAAACTCTGCTCTTCCAAAACCTGTGAAGTTTATGGCAGAAACAAATTTTCATAGCAGCTGAAAGAGTTGTGAAAAAGTAGAAGTTTTATGAAGAACTAGGAAAACATGCAATTTAGCTCTTTTTAGTTGGTGTACAGGAGAACATTAACATGCCTGACAGAGAGGAGTAGGTGATTTCCATGGGGTGATTTCCGTGGGGCGCCTACCACCACATGGAAGATGGTTCAACAGAGAATGTCCCATCTTTACTCCTGCGGTTTGGTTATTTATGCCCTATACCATAGAGTCAGCCATGTGATAGAGTATCTAGATTTAGAGTAGTCTTTATTTCCTGATCCGACAGGTCTTCCTTGCAATAATTTGTCTCTTTGCTTTTGTGAACAATGTGCTCCGGAATGTCTGACTGTTAGATAATCTAACCATGCATTATTATTAAGCCCACATCAAGAAAAATGCCTATGTGACTTTATATTCAAGCTATAAGGTTGGAGATTGCCGTCGAATAGCGAAGGATGCTTCCGTGAGTCCGTGAACTTCTATTACAGCAGCCCACTCGTAGACATTCTGGTGCAAACAGACCAAGAGACCTAGAGGGACACATCAGTATCAGAATAAAAGTCCTAAATGTGGTAAGTAAAGTTGAAAAAGACTAGAAGGAAATAAGGGGAATATATTTATGACACCACAATTGGAAAACATTTCATTGAGAAAAGAAGACACCCAGTAGAAAAATGACTGACTTCACTGCATGTATGGTTGTTGCAAAGGGGACGCTTGGATAGCTGCCCAGTGTAAGAGGTGATTACTAACACTGGCAATGGGGATAGTGCAAGAAGCTTTGCTGATTGAGCAAATGCAACCAATGTGGAGGTTTAAATAATACTGAAATTTGGCAAGGACAGAAGAGAATGGTCATCTGACGCACATCTCGTGGGAATGCAAACTGGGCTCAAACATTCTGGAGCTCAACCCAGCTTTACTTAGTGAAAAGAGTGGAATCTCCCCAATAACAGAAAACAGGTATTGAAACAGTCTTCCAGAAAACAACGCCCCCATTTCTCTTTGAGACGTGTCTATATCTTAGGATATTCATTAGCACCTTGGCAACAGAACGTGAGTGATGAAAAATTGGAAGGAGGTTAAATTAAGTAATTCATGCACAGAACTTGGCATACAGTATCGTCTCAATAAATACCGACTACTGTTTGAGGATTCTGTTAAGAATATACTTGTTACTGGATTCTTCTTAGTATCCTACCTGTATCTGAGATGGATGGATTTATTGCTCCCTCTGTTGATCATGCATGCATCCAAGCTTCTCCTCCTACCTGGAACAATCTTCCCCCATCCACTCTCCAAAATTTTTTTTTCTTTCTATCTTTCACAGTTCTTGAAATTCATGTATTCTATGCAGATTTCTTGAAAAGCAAATACAGGGGAACTTTGCAATATCTGGTCAATTTCTAGGAAAAAAAATTTTCTGATCATACTGTATTTTTATTAATAGTATAAGAATATGGAAGTGTTTGAGTAAATGCTGCTTTTACTAGGGAATGCAATAATTGCATAAGATATGCTTTATTACAGAAACATCCATACATAATCTATTTATTTATTTATTTATTTATTTATTTATGCCTTTTTAAAGGCCGTACCCAGGGCATATGGAGGTTCCCAGGCTAGGGGTAGAATCGGAACTGTATCTGCTGGTATGCCACAGCTATGGCAACGCCAGATTCAAGCCACATCTGTGACCTACAGCACAGCTCACGGCAATGCCAGGTCCTTAACCCACTGAGCGAGGCCAGGGATCAAACCCTCAACCTCACAGTTTCCAGTCGGATTCGTTTCTACTGAGTCAAGACGGGAACTCCATACATTCACTTTAATCTGGAAAGTAGCCATAGAAAACAGCTGACCAGATTCTATCATTTTTACAGTCACTAATGTTCCAAAATTAATGTAAGAAATGAAAGCTTACAATTAAGCTGAATCAAAGGAACTAATTCCATCAAGAGCTTTCCATTATTTATGGAAATAAACTTGATAGGTGTTCTTCTGAG
This sequence comes from Catagonus wagneri, assembly GCA_004024745.2. Classification (NCBI taxonomy): domain Eukaryota; kingdom Metazoa; phylum Chordata; class Mammalia; order Artiodactyla; family Tayassuidae; genus Catagonus; species Catagonus wagneri. The sequence goes on along the minus strand of PVHT021183709.1, from coordinate 7,845,724 downwards.
ACAGGAGAATTGTACTCTTTATAGAAAGAGAAGGAGTTAAGCATTTTTAGAATTTAATAGGGTAAGGAGTGTATGTGTGTGTGTGTGTGTGTGTGTGTGTGTGTGTTAATGTTTAAACTAAGAATTAGCAGATTGATGAGTAACACCTGAAGGAATAATCACAAACTCCTTAACCAAACCGCATGGAGGTGGCTTTGCCAAGACCATTATTTTTTGCAGAGCGATGTCACAGTGACTCTGAACTTTCTGGGTGCTATTGAAATCTCTCTGTTTGCAGTGTGCATTTGTGCAAGCTTTGTCTTTCAGGAGCATTGTGTTTACTCATGGAAGCACACACTGGAAATACCTGTTCTGGGACAGAGTTTGTGCTGAATGGCCCATTGTGGGTGTTGATGTGCATTCATTTCCCTGAAAATGCCCTCTAGATGAAGTGTCTGCTGGAAAAGCAACCCTGTGCTACATTCTCAAAATAAGCTAGGGCTTATTCTGAAAAACCCCAAGTTACACTGTTCGTGTTAGGATATTTAACCAGGCCATAGAAATTCCCTTTAAAAACTGAAGATAAACCTGCACTTGTGGATTCTGTGTACCCTTTTCTCTGGTGGTATTGTGTCTATATCAGTGCTGATTTCTTAGAAACTGAGACTTGTCAAATAATGCCAACATTTTTTTAATGGCCTCACCCTTGGCACGTGGAAGTTCCCTAGGCAGGATTGAATCTGAGCTGCAGCTGTGACCTACACCCCCAGCTGTGGCAATGCTGGATCCTTAAGCCCCTGTGCTGGGCTGGGGATTGAACCCACGCCTTCAGAGCAACTGGAGCCACTGCCATCGGATTCTTAACCCTTGGGTCACACCAGGAATTCCAACCCCAATGTTTAGATTGACTGATTTTGATAACATATATCTCTGGCAACATCATCAAGCCTCAAGCTGTTCTCATCCTCCACGTGACTGTGACAAGTCTTCCTCACACTGCTCCTGCCCATCCACTTGCCTCCGTCTACCCATCACTGTGCTGTAACTCAGTGAGGGAAGAAAGGGCCAGGCATTGTCTGACCCACTCAGACGGCAAAGGCTGAGGAAACTGAACAGGGGGCCCTGTCAGAGGAAGATTTTCAATAGAACGTCACATAAGGACATAAGACTAAGAAAAGGAATCTGAGACTGACAGTGTTTCAGTACTTTAAGCTGTGATCTGAGCATCTGTACCACCTGGACTTCAGTTCTGCCCCCCATCAAGTAGCCAACTTGGAAATCCTGCTGACAGAGGCTTGGCAGGGAGTCAGGACGCTCTCTGATTTGGGAAATCTTGAGAGTAGGCCTCTGAGTCCCAGGCCCTCTTCTGGTGGATTAAAAGTAAGAAATTCCCAGGAGTGGGATTGCTGGATCACATGGTAGTTACAGGTATTTTTTTTTTTTTTTTTAAGGAATCTCCATACTGTTCTCCATAGTGGTTACGTATATCCAGAGAAAACCAAAACTTGAAAATATGCATGCACCCCAGTAGTCATCACGGCACTGTTTAAAAGAACAAAGATAAGAAGGCAACCTAAATGTCCATCAGCAGAATAGTAGTTAAAGCAGATGTGGTACATACACACGACGGAATATTTCTCAGCCATAAAAAAGGAAAAATAATGCCATTTGCAGCAACGTAGGTTCTCATACTATTGCTGCAATACTATGAGAGTAGCAATCTCTATTGCGACAATAAAGATTTCCATACTAAGTAAAGTAATTTGGATAGAGAAAGACAAATATCGGATGTTATCACTTACATGTGGAATCTAATAAAAGGTGATACAACGGAACTTATTTGTAGAATAGAAACAGACTCACAGATTTTGAGATCAACTTAATGGTTACCATAGGGGAAACCATGAGGAGGAGCCATAAATTGGGAGGATGGGAATGACCTACACACACTAGTGTTTGTGGAATGGATGTCTTACAGGGCCCTACTGTTTGGCATGGGGAAATTCACTCAGTATTCTGTAAAAACCTATACGGGAAAAATAATGAATATTATGTGTGTGTGTGTGTGTGTGTGTGTATAAAACTGATCCACTTTGTTGTACACTTGAAACTAATACGACATTGTAAGCCAACTACTCTACAATAAATTTTTTTAATTGAAAAATTTAAAAAACAAAGGTGAGAAATTCCAGTAATTTTATGTAATTTGATTTCGTATGTGACAGTGTCTGGTGAGGGAGGTGAGGCAGCATTCTCAGTGCAGGACAAGACTTGGCTTGAAGGGGACTACTAGTGGAGAACCAGAGAGTCAGGATTACAAATCTTTTTCATCTCCTTTGTACACCTCAGGCTCAAATAACTCTTTGATCTTTCATTGTTTTCTACAGATGTGAGATTACTCATTTTTATAAGTACTATTTTTCCTCAAATGCTCCACGCCATGGTCTGAATTGTGTCCTAGGAGTTCATGCTGTGGCTCAGTGGGTTGAGGACCTGATGTCGTCTCCGTGAGGATCCAGGTTTGATCCCTGGCCTTGCTCAGTGGGTTATGTATCCAGCATTGCCACAAGCTGTAGTGTAGGTTGCAGATGTGGCTTGGGTCTATTGTTGCTGTGGCTGTGGTGTGGGCCTGTACCTGCAGCTCCAATTGGACCCAACTCCTAGCCCAGAAACTTCCATATGTTGCAGGTATGGCTGTAAAAAACGAAACAGAAACAAAGAACAAAAACAAAAAGAAAGAAAAAAAGGAAAAGAAAGAAAATGAATTGTGTCCTTCAAGTGATATGCTGAAATGCTAATTTCCAGTACCTCTGGATATGATCTTATTTGGAAAGAGGGCTGCTGCTGATGTGATCAGCTGAGAAGAGGTTATACTGGCATAAGGTGGGGTCCATAACCCACCTTAGGTGAGGATGGGTGCCTCGGAAGTAGCAGAACCCTTCCAACACTCTTTTCCCAACGTCTAGTCTCCAGACTGTGAGAGAACTCACTGCCATTGTAAGTCGCATGGTTTATGGTGATTTGCTATGCAAGCCCTAGGAGACTCATGGAGCCCACAGGGAGGCGGGTATGAGATCACATTCCCCTGTGCCCCCACGGCGCAGCCCAAAGATGAATGCAGCAGTGCTCTCTACTAACAGGCAAACAGGTGCCAGCATTTCCTTCCCTTCTGCTAGACTGTAAATTCCATGAGGCCAGAAACTATGCCTGATTTATCTTAGTCACCTCGGGAGAGAGTGTCCTTCCTAAACTAGCTGTTGAGTGGGAACATAAAGGATCTTAAGTTTTATGTTTTTATAATAGCCCATTTTTTTTTCCCCCAAAGAAAGTTATGGGTAGGTAACGGAAGCAGTCACGCCCAGGAAATCCTGTTTCAGTGTATTTACACAGCTTCCGAAGTTTCATCCCCAGGTAGTGGATAACTTCATATTTATTACTCTTCCCAGAATACTGAAAAAAAAAAAATAGGACAATTCACACTTGGGCTGCTCCTGTCTGTGAGAATACGCAGTGTTCTCACAGTCCTCAGCTGGCTCTTCACTGGTTAGTGTCTAAACTCTGGAAAGAAACGTCCAAGTTTGGTTTACGTTAGCAAACCCTGTTGCTTCCTGAGTGCTTTCCTCGCCCCTTTGAGCCATTTTTCAACAGGAAAGCCAACAAACAGCTCTTTTATTGCTCGAGCTGCTCACAGTTACAGTGGCATAACCAGTTCACTCGAAAAAGTTTATTACGCACTAATAATAACAAAAAAGAACAAAAGAAAATCCTCAGGGGTGAGGCCATCCATCCAGTGTCAGCATTGTCATTAGTCAGAGAACAGAAGCGTGGTGCTGCCATTATCATAAACACATCTCCTTTTTACTGGCAGATGTTTCACTTAAACACACATAATCAGGATTTGGGAAGAGTCACCTTGGCAGCGCCTAAAATGCATGACTATTCACTAATCTTCTCGTGTCCCAGTTGCTCCTCCAGCTGCTGTGGAAAAATGTACGTATGAGGGGTACTGAAGAAGGCAGGGGAGTCTGACAAGCCTCTTTTTTCTTCCAAGTTGTTCACAGCTTCACACACAGGAGGAGGCGTTCGTGTTCTTTTTCACTTCCCTCAGGTTCTATAAATGTGCCTAAGTACCTCTTTATTTCATAGTACTCTATAGTCCCTCCAAAAAGTGCTGGTTCTAAGTGGAAGGTACTAGCAATTTTATGAACCAGTCACCTAAATTTTGAGTTCCCTGTGTGTGCATGATGAGGTGATATTGTCATTTTAGTTATCAAAAACTAACCTAGAGGAATTCCAGTTGTGGCTCAGCAGGTTTAAAACCTGACTAGCATCCGTGAGTCTGTGGGTTCAATCCCTGGCCTCACTCAGTGGATTAAGGATCTGGCGTTGCTGACAGCTGTGGTGTGGGTGGCAGACGAGGCTCGGATACCGCATTGCTGTGGCTGTGGCTGTGGCACAGGCTGGCAACTGAAGCTCTGATTCAACCCCTAGCGTGGGAACTTCCATACACCAGCAGGTGTGACCCTAAAAAGACAAACAACAAATAAACAAAAACCTAACATAGGAATATTTGCAGGGAAGAGAAACTCACTCATGCTCACTCTATAAAGTCAGTGGGTTGTGAATGGGGTTGGTTGACTCTCCCAGACCTCAAGGGCAGGGTCTGGAGATCCTAAAGAGCCTCAGCATCTCCTCTCTGACCCGCATCCCTTTCTCTGCACGCTGTCCCTCTGTGCTCTTTCTTCACGACGGCCCCAAATGACTTCCCTTGTTCCCGAGTCTCTGTGCTTCCAATGTCCAAGGACCACCACAGACTGATGCCAGGCTTCTGTGCTTCTCAGTCCAGTTCCTGAGAGAGACAATCCCAACAGCCCAGTTCAAGGACCACGCTGTCCAAACCAGCAAATGGGACCGCTAAGCCCCAAAGCTTTCATTGGCCTGTAGAGAAGGGGCAGATTGAGAGCAAGTAGGCACCTGGAATGGACTTCAGAAAGTGCCCTAAAGATGTTTAGCATGCATAATCCTTTTTTGTTGCAAAATGTAAGTTGGGCGTTGACTTGATCACGCCTTTGGTTTATCCAGCAATTGTTCCATAATTCTAATATAGTAGTTTCTAAAACCTTACAGTTTGTATTGGCTTATAAATCAGTGAGCAAAATGTTGTTTCCTTTAGCACTCTTTCACTTGGTAATTAGTAGTTATATGCTGGTGATGGTATTATTTCTGTAAAAAGCAGACTGAGAAGTTCTCATGATGCTTGACTATTAGGATTCTTCTGGTATAAAATTTTACTCGTCTTACCTCTATAAAAGTCACAAATTCACGAGTTGCTGTTCCTGAGAAAATTTATTTCCCCTTAGAAAATTGATTTATTTTATATACTAGGTCGCCTTTGAATTTTTCTCTATGGTATCATTGTCAAACTCTATTTTGTGTCTGTAAAATAAGGACAGACAATGACTCCTCTAGAAAAATGTTTCCCTTTATTAAACTCTGTTCCTTTCTTGAGATTATCTAAAGTAATCCACTCAGATTATTCCTCTTTGGTTTGTATGCTGCACACAGAGACAAGAGCAGATGTACATTTTTCATTAAAGAGATCCAGACTATTCGAATCTGAAGGTCTGAATGAAAGAAGTCATCTGTAAACCTTATACCGATCAGAACATAGAGAAACCAAAATACAAAATGTCTATAGAAATAGAAAACACAGAAAAATGATGCTGCCTCAAGGACTTATCAGTGTACAGTTCACACTAATAGCTTACTGAAAGCCTCGATTATAATCTCATGTATGTAATGAATGGTTTATTAACCATTGCATCTGTCTAATAGGGTGCCTGACATCTAGTAGGTACTTGGTATTTATGGAATAGATGTAAGGGTATTATTTAGGAGCTGGACTGGGACTGCACAAACAGAATAAGACCACAACAGACTTTCTATTGAAATCCATCTGCATTGTCAAATAAGGTAATCTGCAGACTCTGGCATTAATGTGGGGGCTGGGGTTTAAAATAAGATCCCAGGGTAAGCAGAACCTGCATCGGCTAGGAAGTGCTCGGACAGATACTCGCCCCTGGGACCCTGGATAATGGACTCAGCAGTAAAAGGCTCAAGTCTGCAGAAAGTGCCATTAGAAGTTCTCATTCATACCATGTGATATCAGGCATATGTGAAACATAAAAAGGTGATACGGATCAACTTATTTACCAAGCAGAGATAAACTCCAGACAAAGAAAACAAATTTATGGTTACCAAAGGGGAAAGAGGAGAGGGCTCTATTAGGATCTTGGGATTGACATGTGCACACACACTATGCAAAAAAGATAAACAGCAAGGACCTACTATACAGCTGTATAGCACATGGAACTGCAGTCAGTACCCTGTAATGACCTATAATGGAAAGAATCTGAAAAAGAAGATATATATTTACCTAAATCACTTGGCTGTACACTAGAGACAAACTGACTACTGTAACTTGGACTAAACTAAATTTTTAAAAGCTCACATTCATAAAAGACTGGGGAAGGTAAAGCCAAAAAAAAAAAAAGAAAAAGGGAATGTGCCCCATCATGACACCCACCACCATGGATATCAAGGATTGTGTAGTCACTGCCCAGAAAGAGCAGCGTTTCCTACTCTGGCCTTTCCATGACTTTTGATTGCACTTAGTACAAGGTCTCCATTAACTTACTGTGTCACATGTCAATCTCCTTCCCATCCCTTAAAGCTCACAGAAGCCTTCCCTGCCTACCCCCCGCTTCAAGTGAAGGACCACACAGCTGGTTGTTTGACTTCTTTTTGACACATACCCTTTATTTTGTTTCCATTTCCTTTTTCTTTCTTCTCGCACCTCCAGATAATATAAGCACCATGACAGTAGGTATTTCTAGCTTGCTTGTTATTGCAGCCTTAGTTCTTATCACTATGGCATAACATAGAGGCTTAATAAATATTTAATGAATTAATGGAGAAATTAACAACAACGTCTTTGAAGGCGGTAACTGTACACATCAGTTATTCCTGCTATCATGCTGTGTAATAAATGATCTCCAGACTCAATAGTGTAGAACAAGAAGCATTCATTCTTACAAATTTGCAGATTGGGTGGTTTAGCTCAGCCTTATGCAGCTACGGTGGCTCTACTCACACTGAGCCTCTTTAAATCAGGAACTACTGGGTCCTGTTCTGTGATTGTGACAGAGGCTTATGACATCAAGCCCATTATGAAGGTACTCCGCAAATTATGGTAATAGTACTTCAAATAAATGAGTCACACAACAGAGCTGAAAGTCAAGGGGTGAGGAAACACACCTCACTGACTCTCCAACATATCATCAAAGCTAGGATAAAAGCCCACATTATTGAAGCCCTGTTCCTTTTACTATATTACTCTTTGTTTTGATCAGAGCAATATCTTGAGGTCGCATTGACTTTATCATAACAATAACTATTATTATTGTCATTATCATTGGCATAGTCATTAAGCTAAAAATGTCTTCTACCCGAACTATGCATTAATGTTAATATGGAAGTCCCAGTTGATCTAATAAAACAGGAAAAACAAAATAAAGATTAAAATCAAAATGCCTAAAACCTGAGGTGAAGAGAAACAGCTTTCAAATCAGTCAGAGAGAAAAGACACATAAGTACAGATGAACAAATTAAAGAATAACAAGATACTTTCTGTTGGAACCAACACAATCCAAACAATGGAGCAGCATTTAAAGCATTAAAAGGTGATAAAGAAAAATATTGGTAATCTGGAATTCTATGCACAGAATGAAAAAAAAAATCTTTTAATAATTGAAGGTGAAGGAGTTCCTTTCGTGGCACAGCGGTTAACAAATCCAACTGTGGATTCCATGAGGTTGCAGAGGAACCATGAGGTTGCAGGTTCGATCCCTGGCCTTGCTCAGTGAGTTAATGATCGGCGTTGCTGCGAGCTGTGGTGTAGGTTGCAGACGCAGCTCGGGTCCAGGAGGCCGGCAGCAGTAGCTCCGATTAGACCCCTAGCCTGGGAACGTCCATGTGCAGCAAGTGTGGCCCTAAAAAAAAAGCAAAAAAAAAATAAAGAAATGAAGACAAAATAAAGACTTTTTTAGGACATTAAAAAAAAAGCTGAACAAATTTTAACAGTGGACTTACACTGTTACAAAATTCTTCAGGCAGAAGGAAAGCAGTGATGGAAATACGTCTCTACACCGAATGAAGTGCTATGGAAATGGTGACTGTGTATAAATATAAAATGTATTTTTAGATATCTTGAACAAGTGATTTTTTTTTTTGGTCTTTTGTCATTTTAGGGCCACACCCGCGGCATGTGGAGGTTCCCAGGCTAGGGATCTAACAGGAGCTGTTGCTGCCGGCCTACAACAGAGCCACAGCAACGCAGGATCTGAGCCGTGTCTGCAACCCACACCACAGCTCACGGCAACGCCGGATCCTTAACCCACTGAGTGAGGCCAGGGATCGAACCCACAACCTCGTGGTTCCTAGTCAGATTCATTAACCGCTGTGCCATGACAGGAACTCCGAAAAAGTAATTTTTAAAGGAAAATAATAACAATATATTGTGAGGTTGTCTTATATGTAGAAGAAAATACATGACAACAGAGGGCAAAAACTTGATGGGAATCAATGAAACCTCTTGATGTAAGGTTTCTTTACTGTTAATGTAGTGGAATAACATGTGAATTAATCAAGAAGACATGCCCTATCAGAAATTAAGATATGTTATCAATATAAAGTTTTCAAAATAGTATGGCAATGGTAAAACATAAATTACATAAATGGAATAAGAGTAGAAATAAATAGACCAAAGTACCTATAAGAATTTAGTTTATTATAAATAGTTCATTCTACATTAGTGAGGAAAGAATGCATTATCCAACAAACAAGTTTATAACTAGGTAATCATTTTGGAATCAAATGGTATTTTGTTTCTTTACCAAAGTTGTTATTCCAGATAAATGATTAAACATTAAAAAAGTAAATCATTTGTGGAGTAAAGAAAAATATGGGCAAATATTTATATAATTGTCTAAAATTATCTACCTTATTTAAGCATTCCACTAAAGAAAGAATCTGTAAAGAAAAGGAATTAATGTACACTGAGGGTTTGGGACGCAAATGCTATCAAATTGACTTGTGATGATTTTTGTACACCTATAATTGAAATAAAATTCATTAAGAAAAAAAGAAATTAATGTAGATTGTATAAGTGAACAAACTGGAAAGACAAATTTTAAGCTGGGAATTATTGGAGTCATGAATATCTGACAATTAAATTCTTAATATGTTGATTCCTTAAGAAATGATAAGAAAGAGAGGAGATTGGATTAAGATGGCGGAATAGAAAGACTGGAGCTCAACTTCTCTCCCGAAAAACAGCAAAAATACAGCCAAATGCCGAGCAACCTTCAACCAAATGGACTGTAAACTTCCAAAAAAGATACTCTGCTCCAGAAGACACAGCGGAGACCACATCAAGAGGTAGGAGGGGCGATTACGCGATAGAAGCAACCC
>PVHT021183709.1:7815159-7829302 GCA_004024745.2 Catagonus wagneri | reverse complement strand
ACACCACAGCTCACGGCAACGCCGGATCCTTAACCCACTGAGCGAGGCCAGGGATCGAACCCGCAACCTCACGGTTCAGATTCGTTAACCACTGAGCCACGAAGGGAACTCCAGGAACTCCTGAAATTTCTTAATCACAGTCTGATTTGTGTGATCAATTTGAAATGTTGTTGACATTGTTTCTAAGGACTAGTCTAAATGTGCAACTTATTTATTCAATATATCGTTATGATGTAACCTTATTCTATTTCTCACAGTGAGCACAATTACTTTAGTAAATATTACCCCATCCCTGCGAGTGGTATGACATTTTATGACATTATCTACCATTATCTACCATTCATTCATTCAACAATTTTTTTTTTTTTTTTTTTTTTTTTTTTTTTTGCTGAACTCGCGGCATATGGAATTTTCCCAGGCTAGGGGTCAAATCAGAGCTGCAGCTGCTGGCCTACACCACAGCCGCAGCAATGAGGGATCTGAGCCTCGTCTTTGATCTGCACCACAGCTCATGGCAACACCAGATCCCTGACCCAATGAGCAAGGCCAGGGATCAAACCTGAATCCTCATGGATACTAGCTGGGTTCTTAACCCACTGAGCCACAATGGGAACTCCCAACAATTTCTTTTTTGGGGGAGTAATAACTGTGCGCCAGATTTTTCTAGGTACCCAGAATTTATTAGTGACCAACTCAAAGACTCTATTCCTCATAAAGATTATATTAAAACAGGGAGAGAGACAATTAACAATAACTGTAAGAAACAAATAGTTTAGTAGTTGGTGATGTGTTATAAGAAAAAAAAAATTGTCCCACTGTATAGCACTGGGAACTATATATCTGGTCACTTACGATGGAGGATGATAATGTGAGAAAAATGGATGTATACATGTATGTGTAACTGGGTCACCTGCTGTACAGTAGAAAACCAACAGAACACTGTAAACCAGCTATAGTGGAAAAATCAAAATCGTTGTAAAATTTTTTAAAAAATTGGAGCAGGGCAAGGGAGATTTGGAGTGGGACAGGTAGTTCTCACTGACAAAGGGATATTTGACAGTTGAAGCAGGCTAGGGATTTAGCCCCACCGTTATCTAAGGAAGTGCATTCCTAGAAGAGGGAAGAGCCAGTGCAAAGGCCAAAGGCTGCCAGAGGCTGTGTGGGACTGGAGCAGAGGGAGCAAGAGAAGCCTGAACGGAGGAGCCCCATTTTACCTCCCTGGGAAGTCCTCAGTCTTCTTCCGCAGTGAGATGCAGTGTTTAAGCCCAAGGGTAGCATCATATAACTTGCCACTTAAAAAAAAAAAGAAATGCACTTTCAGTGTTGAAGGGATCAGAGGATCAGCCTCTCCGCTGCATTGAGAAGGAATTCAGGAAGACGGTGTGTGTGTGTGTGTGTGTGTGTGTGTGTGTGTGTGTGTGTGTGTTTACAAGCAGGGAGGTGATTACCCAGAAGAGAGATTCTGGGGACTCCAAAGAAGTTGTAACAGTGGGCGTGCTTGGAAGTGGCTGGATCAGGGATGTACCCTAAAGGAAGGAACCACAGGAATTTCTGGCAGATTTGCATGGGATGTGACAGCACATAAGCTCGTGCTTCTGTTTCACAGAAAATTACTGTGAAGGGAAACACTGCATTTTTATTTTTTATTTATTTACTTTTTAAATTACAGGGCAGTCGAGTTGCAATATTGTGCCAGTTTCTACTGTACAGCAAAGTGACCGATCATACGTACATATATGTACATTCCGTTTCATACGTTATCTTCCGTCATGGTTTATTATAAGAGACTGGATGCTGTACAGTGGATCTTATTGCTTATCCATTCTAAATGTAATCGTTTGCATCTGCCAACCCTAAACTTCCCATCCATCCCACACCCCCCCCAACTTATCAACTATAAGTCTTTTCTCTATGTCTGTGAGTCTGAAAACATTTCATTTTAAAATTTAAACTCATATAATTTTATTTGCTCCGAGTGTATGCTTTCTCATTGTATATGGTGAAACTACATGCATAAAAAATGAAAGTTTTATTATTATTATTATTATTTTTTAATGTTACACTATGGGTCTTGGGAAGAGAGGTGTCTGCAAGAGAGTCTTGGATGCCTGGTGGACGTGCCTGCCACGCCCCTCTGCTCAGACTTTCAGAGATGACCTGGTGTTGGATGCTTTCAATCTTTTATTTCCTGTGACTCCTTATTCTCCCTTGCAATCTTTGCCAGGCTGTCTTAAGAACTTCATATGACTGTCAAGAGAGAAAATTACCTCCAGTTCTTTCGTATGTCAAAATCCTGTCATCACTGCAGGTGTGGCTCATTGTGACTCAGGCTGAGGGGTGAGGCTTTGATTTTATTGTCACTTTCTTTTCTTTTGATAATCTGAGAGCCTGCCTCCCCCATTACTTCTTTATGCATGTGTGTGCCACAGTGGGTATTGTTACATAATTGCTTTTAATGCAGAATGTGAGATGTTTTAACCTCTTAAATTCTACTTGTCAAAAAGATAATTCGGCAACAAAACTTTTTCAGTCCCTAAAGCTTTTCTTTGACATTTTAATAAATGGGTCATAAATCGTGGGATATTTGAAATTCTTCTTGAAAATAAATAAATAAATAAATGTTAAATGATTGATTGGTGAGAGGCTGTGTCTCTTTTTCCTAGGGGGCTCCTGGGACCGTTAAAAAAAAAAAAAAGATTGGTTAAGGAGGAAATATATGAATCTTCCAGACTTTAACCTAAGGTATAAGGTTATCGCTTACTCTTTTGCAGTGTCTATTGTTAACGCTTTTTACTTTGTTCTCCATAAAGACAATGCACGGCGCCTCCTTTGAGAACTATGGAAAAAATTCTTAAATCCTGCAAGGAGTAACCGATTGTGCGAACCTGTGAGAGCTATTTATTGTGCTTTGCATGGGCTATAATTTTATCGGTATCAGGTTGGAACATAAAGCTATTTTCTCTTCCTTCAGGGAAAACCATCTCTTATCTCTCTTTCTGAGGGCGGCAGTATTCTCCCTTATACACAAGGGTGTTCTTAGAAGAGGTCCCATCATTTCCCACACCTCCTATAGCTCCAGGCTCTGTCACTACCAAGCAGTCTGAGGGTAGAACCTGGTGACCCCAAGAGACACACAGGCCAGTAAGGGAAGCTCCACTGCACTTTCTTTCCACTTCTTTGCAGGTGCGGCCATAAATAAATAAACAAATAAATAAATAATTTTTTTTAATTGAAGTATAGTTGATTTACAATGTTGTGTTTATTTCTACTGCACAGCAGAGTGACTCCCTTATACCTATGTTTCTTTTCTCATATTCTTTTCCACTACGGTTTATCATAGGACATTGAATATAATTCTCGGCCTTATAGAGGCGGACTTTGTTGTTTATCCCCTCTATGTTTAATCACTTAGATCTGCTAACCCCAGCCTCCCATTCCATCCCTCCCCCAAGCCCCTCCCCAGTAGCTACCCTTGTCTGTGTGTCCTTTTCTGTTTCATAGATGGATTCATGCCTGTCATATTTGAGATTCCACATAAATGATATCATATGGTATTTGTTTCTCTTTCTGACTTACTTTGTTAGCTGCATCCACTTTGCTGCGAGTGGCCTTATTTTGCTCTTTTTATGTCTGAATAGTATTCCATTGTATATACTGCACCTTTTTGAAATTTCGGATGCTTCTAAATCACTCATTCCTGAGAGTAAGAGATAAACAGTCTGTTAAGTTGATTTAATCTAATTTTGAGAACCAAGTGGCAACTTGTTGAATAGTTCTGGTTCTTAGTTGACGCGTCTTTTACAGAATCCAGGTTTGAGTCCTTTGTGGAAGGCTGTGCCAGGGAACGAAGCACTGGAGCACAAGTCAGGAGATCCAACTTGCCATTAACTGGAAAGGCAATTTTTTCATTGGAGGAGAACACCACCTTATCAACTAGAAGTTCTCTAAAGTTGCTTTTATATGATTCTGTTAGATTTTTCTGTAGCAGTCTTACTAGATAAATATGTTATTATAAAGGGAATACATCGATCCAGGATCTTCTGCAGCATTAATATATTTTTCTCTCTTTTTAAAACTCTGTTTTAAGGCAGTTTTAGGTTTACCACAAAATTGAGGTAAAGTACAGAGCTGTCTCATACACCCCATACTCACACTTAAGTATACCCTCCCAACTGTCAACCTCACTCATCAGAATGGTACTCTTTTATAATCAAAGATGAACCTACAGTGACACATTACATCCACTTAAAGTCCTGGTTTACTTTAGGATTCCCTCACGATGTTGTACATTCTTTGGGTTTGGACAAATGTATGATGAAAGTACCCATCATTACAATATCAAATAGGATATTTTCACTGCCCTAAATATCCTCTGTGCTTTGCCTCTTTATCTCTTCCCTCTACCATCCCAGTAACCACTGATCTTTTTAATGTCTCCATAGTTTTGCCGTTTCCAGAATGTCATGTATTTATTTACAATCATTAATGACATAACAATCACTAATTACATGGATTTCTTTGCTTCGTAATACATGTTTAGGATTCCTCCCTTTATTTTCATGGCTTGATAGCTCATTTCTTTTTTCTTTTTCTTTTTCCTTTTTTTTTTTTTTTTTGGCTTTTTAGGGCCGTACCTGTGGCATATGGAGGTTTCCAGGCTAGGGGTCTAATCGGAGCTGTAGCTGCCAGCCTACACCAGAGTCACAGCAAAACCAGATCTGAGCCGTGTCTGCAACCTACACCAGAGCCACAGCAATGCCAGATCATTAACCCATTGAGTGATGCCAGGGATCGAACCCACAACCTCATGGTTCCTAGTCGGATTCGTTAACTGCTGTGCCACGACGGGAACTCAGCTCATTTTTTTAAAATGCTGAATAATATTCCATTGTCCGGATGTGCCAATTTATCCTTTCACCTATTGAAGGATAGATATCTTGATTGTTTCCAAGTTTGGCATTTAATAATAAAATGAATAAATTGTGCAGATTTTTGTGTGGACATAAGTTTTCAACTCCTTTGTGTAAACATCAAGATGTGCAATTGCTGGGTTGTATGTTAAAGAATGTCTAGTTCTGTAAGAAACTGCCAGATTGTCTTCCAAAATGGCTGTACCATTTTTCATTCCTATCAGCAATGAACGAGCGTTTCAGTTGCTCCACATCCTGGCCAGCATTTTGTGTTGGCAGTGTTCCAGACTTTAGCCATCCTAATAACTATATTATGGTATCTCACTGCTGTTTTAATTTGCATTTTCCTGATGACATATGATGTGGAGCATCTTTTCATGTGTATTTTTGCCATTTGTATGTGTATATATTTTTGGTGGGGTGTCTTTTAAAATGTTGGTCTGTTTTTAAATTGCATTCTTTTTCAATAAAGTATTCATAAACACATTTGTCAGATATGGGTTTTTTTGCAAATATTTTTCTCCCAGTCTTGTCTTCTAATTTTTTTGATGTTGTCTTTCTCAGAGCAGAGTTTTTCACTTTAATGAAGTCCAGCTTATGGACTATTTCTTTCATGGATCACGTTTTTGGTGTTGTATGGCATTAACATAGTTTAATCTTCCTAGATTGGAAGAACCATGTGGACATTTGGGTCTCCTTTTTACTGCCTAGATTCACGAATGTGAACAGGATGTTCCTTGAACGTGTGTTGCAATGTCACAGTGACCAAACTAACTGGGTGTTTGGTCACCCAGTTATAACAATAACAATCTTATATTCAGGAAAAAATTTTCAGCCAGATATTTAGATTTCCTGACTCCTTTTGTACCAAAAAAAAAAAAAACCCAAAGAATCATTGTTATATCCCAAAAAATAAAGACACTCCTCCAGAAAAAGTAGTCAATATAAGGCCAACATAAACAATAGCAACCTTGTTAAAAAACAAAAAGTGGGGAGGAAACTGCTTGCTAAAATAAAGACAATGGAAACAAAGTTCACTCTTGTCAGAATATCAAGGAAGACTTCCCCTGGAGGAGGGAGTGGAAGCATTATATAGCTGTGATTTTCCTAAATAATATGGTGAAACTATGGAGAGAGAAAACTTCAAATTATTGTTTTCTGAAACCCTCTAATTTTGAGGGGGAAAGATAGAAATGTGGTTTTGGTTATCACCATTTCTTTCTACAAGGCAAATCTGAGTAGGGTTCTTTTCTGGGCAGAATATGGGTAGCCATTTTCCTTCCAGGTATTGTGCACCTGACCCTGTGTTGTACTGGAGCTGAATTTTTACACAGACAAGATAGCCAATTAAGCTCACATACTACAAACCCCCTGTTCAGTCACATCACGTTGATCCCTTAAGATCAGTCATGGTGGGAGAGAATTTACACCACAGAAATTGGCAAACACCGAAATCAACCCTCTACGCCTGAGTCCCTTGTTAAAGATTTACTAGCACACCATTCAGCTTGATCCTCTAAACTCTGACACCCATGTACCACTGCTCACTCCATCTTCACACAGAGACGTCATCTACTTAGTGATCCTGGGTGCAGAGTGAATAAACCACTGACATTTTATCTGGTAAGAATTATCTTCCCTGTAGTACAAGTATGTTTCTTCTGCCGAGTAAGATAGTTTGTGCATAGTCTCTTTCACACTTTATTTTCACAAAATTCCTAGGTACAATGATTATGATTCTATTTAAGATATAAAGAAAATGAAGATGAGAGAGACTGTCAGTGGCTCAAAATTAGAGAACTCAGTTTATTGCCTTTTGATATCTTTTTTCTCTACTGACATTATATAGAAGGACAGAAATATTATTCACATAAGGATCTTTTTAATATGTTAACTATAAGCTTAATCTTTATAACAGTTTATCTTTGATGGTTTTGAAATGCAAACTCTTTGCTATTATTATTGCTTATACCACTTGACAGTTTTTTTACATAATGATAGTAATAGCTACATTTGGACGCTTATTATGTGGCAGTGCTGTGCTAAGCACTCTGTCTACATAACGTTGTTCAACACTCCCAGAATATCATAAACACCAATATTTATATAAAGGAACTGGAGTTTGCAGCAAACATTTGTCCTAGATCACATAGTGATAGGCAGGATTTGAAGCGTGGCTCTGATGCTAAAGTTTGTGGGTTTCATCACTGTGTAAATATTGCTTCAGCTTCTACCTGGTGCTCCATTTACAGTTCTTCTTAGTACAGATTACGTTAAATGCATTCTAATTTTGTGACCACACATCTTTAAAACAATTCACATGCCATTACTCTTTTTTTGGGGGAGGGGCATATTTTTAGCACCACACCTGTGGTATATGGAAGTTCCCAAGCTAGTGGTTGAATCAGAGCTGTAGCTTCTGGCCTACATCACAGCCACAGCAATGCCAAATCTAAGTCACGTTTGCAACCTACACCATAGCTCACAGCAACGCCAGATCCTTAACCCACTGAGTGAGACCAGGGATTGAACCTGCGTCTTCATGGATACTAGTCAGGTTTGTTTACTGCTGAGCCACAATGGGAACTCCCTGCCATTACTCTTAACTTTAATAATCTTCCTTTCTTAATGGATTTTGTCAATTTTATGTTGTTCAGTTATATATTTTTCAGTGAAAAAGGCAATGTCCAATTCCTTTTAAGTGCACTGACTCTGAAATCAGACTTTATAAAATGGGACTCTTCATATTTAGTTTAAAGAAATTGTTTAGAGGACTCCTTCTCAACCTTTTGTTGCAAGTCAGGACAAGTGCAGAAAACAGTCGTGGAGTTTCTGTTGTGGCTCAGTGGGTTAAGGACCTGACATAGTCTCCGTGAGGATATGGGTTTGATCCCTGGCCACACTCAGTGAGTTAAGTAAGGATACAGCACTGTCACAAGCTGTGGCAGAGGTCACAAAAGCAGCTCAGATCTAGTGTTGCTGTGGCTATGGTGTAAGTCTGCAACTGCAGCTCCAATTCAACCTCTACCTGGGGGACTTGCATATGCCACAGGTGTGGCCATAAAATACAAAATTTTAAAAATATACAAAAAAATCGCATTTGAGATTATCTCAACCTCTGAGCTCTCTGGTTCTCAGATCATATTTAAACCCACCTGCCCCCCATCCCAGCCCCCCAGGGAGAAGCACGCAGTGTTAGTGCTGATGGATGACAGAGAACCTGACAGAAGACACCATGTTAGTTCCACTTGGTTAGCTTAAATTAATGAGGCTTTACTGCATTTAATGATAACTCATGAATGTTAGAGAGCCTGAGTGGTGTCTGCAGCTGTGTCATTTTTGTCACTGTTGCATTAAGCATGATTCTTTATCCCGCTCCCTACCCACCATTCATTGCCGTGGTCGAGGAAATTCAATAATCAAGGCTTTGAAATTACCTCCAGAATCCAAGTCAGGCTAGGCGTGGAAGTCTCCCATTAGGAAAATCCAGGAAATGAATGGCATTAAGGGGTGGGAATCACAGCAAACGAAGCCATGGTGTTACTTCCTCTCCTTGTTAAGGACGACTCTCCTGAACAGCCTGAACATCTCCTGGCTGGCTCTTCTCCCGCACACTCCAAGGCGGGCTCTGTTTCTTTCCTGGATGCCCTCATAGTGAATAGACCTCACCCTCTGGCTTTCAAAATCTGACTCTAGGAGTTCCCTTCGTGGCTCAGTGGCTAACGAATCCGACTAGGAACCATGAGATTGCGGGTTCGATCCCTGGCCTTGCTCAGTGGGTTAAGGATCCGGCGTTGCCGTGAGCTGTGGTGTAGGCTACAGACGCGGCTCGGATCCCTCGTGGCTGTGGCTGTGGCGAAGGCTGGCGGCTACAGCTCCTGTTAGACCCCTAGCCTGGGAACCTCCATATGCCGCGGGTGCGGCTCTAGATAAAAGGCAAAAAGACAAAAAACAAATCTGACTCTAGTTAGTAATTAAACATCTGCTACTAAGGTGTGAGGATCTCCTCCTGAGAGCTGGCTGGACGCCTGCAGTGGGGATGGGCTGCGGTCGCTCTCTTCTTCCCTGATTCCCCCGGACCCCAGCCCTTCTCTCGTGGAGCCCTCACAGACATAGCACCCACCTCCCCTGACCAACACCCCTAATTTCCATCTATGACTCCTTTCTCAGCCCCTGGCCATTCATTTTGAAACACCTCTGGCATCCTTTTTTTGGGGGGGGGTCTTCCTGCCCCTTGAGATAACCCTTTAACACAAAATGTCAGACAACCCCCCCCCATCCTGCTCAAGCATGGCACCTAGGCCCACAGGAAACGCACACCTTAGAAATGCAATCGGGGCCGGTGCAGTTTCTTTCCAAAACGTAACACTAACTCTGCTAGAAAAACTCCCTTCAGGCAGCTTCTGACATTTGAGATTTCTCAGATAAGAGCCATTAGTTCATTTATTTGGTCCTTCAAGTGCCCAGGACCCATGTAAGTTCCTTTGGTGGTCGGTTCAAAGCCCGTCTTCAGTCTTAGTGAACAAACAGCTCTCATTCCTCGCTGTGGCTGTGGGATGTGATGGAGATGGGCCCGGGCCCCACCTCTCTCCAAAGAAAGCCTGGTGATCACCCAGCTTTCCTAGCCACTTCAAGTTCAAACCTTGTATACTTGGCAGTGAGTGCCTAAGGTTCGACAGTAAGTTCTGGAACCGGAGCATAGACTGGCTTAATGATCATCGTGTTAAATCCATCATGTTAAATCAAATCAGAATTACTAGCTGTATTTAGATAATCTACCACCATCTTTAAAAAGGAAGTTTTCCTGATTTTAAGCCAATTTTATTTCACCTGCATAAAGATCATGGTTCATGTAGAAACTCTCCCAGAGCTGATAGTATAACTGGGGACAAATTCATCAGTAGGTTAAACCATGAGCACGTAGAGGTTTAAGTTACGTTAAAGAACATAATTACATTTTAGATGATGTGAAACTGGAAATAGTGTTTACAATTTTAGTATGTGAGACTAGAATCTGAGGCAGTCCTGATAGGATATTAGAGGAGAGATAAGTAATTATTCCTATTACTCTAATCCTGGGAGGTCTGCCAATTTCCAGCTGATGATGCTGCAATCACGACATCCTGGTGCCTTGGTTGCCCAGCAACCATCCTCTTCCCATTTGTTTTTTTTCTCCTCCAGAGGTGCAGGATATACCATTTGAGAATGAAGTCGGCGGATAAGAAATTCAATCTCATTACATCAGCCAGGGCTTGTTTGGTGTGGACCCAGCCTGGGCTTTAATATCAGACAAATCCCAATTAAAATGTTGACCTTGGAAAAGATAATTAACCTCTTGGAGTATGCTTTAAACTGGATATAGCTTTCCCTTTTGTAAGCCAAATGATGTAAAGTAGCATTTACCCTAGGACATCTCTTGCTAGTAGCAGCGCAAAACAAATCAAGATAAAGTACAGATGCCCACAGACACAGTTCAACGTTCTGGAGGCTAGATGCTCACAGGCTGAGTGTAGTTCTGGTAGAAGGAGCTTGGCAGGACCACTCTCTTTGCTTGCATTGTAAGCTTCCTCTGTAACACTTCAGCTCACTGCAAACACTGAACATTATTTTCGTTTCCAGCCTTTTTGCTTTTTCATAAAAACAAAATCCTTTTCAGATTCCTTCCCATGGAAAAAACAGGTGCTAATGCAGATCTTTCCTAAAAGCAAAGTGGCATAAAGCAAACTTTCAAAAAGGGCTATCTGTACTTAGTCAACTAATTGATTCTTTTTTTTTTTTTTTCATTCAAAAAATAGCTATAGAGTGCCTCTTATATGTTTTATAAATTGTGCTGGGCAGGAGGGATTTAATAGTGAAGGGGAAAATGATCGTTGCCTGCATGCAGCTCACAGAGTGATGGATGTGATGACAATACATGAGTAACTAGGAATAAACAAGATGCTGCCAGAAGAGGAGCAAACGGAGAGGGATGGGGATGTTTAGATAGAAAATAACAAGAGGAGACCTAACTCTGGTAGCGAAATTAGAGAAGTTCTCTTAACATTTAAGATGAGACACTAAGGTGCCTGCTAAGAAGATGCTCTGAGGTGGGGAAGGAATTGGAATGGATAAAAAATATTACAGCACCAGGTAGGATTGAGCGATGCTTAAAGGGATTAATATATTGGGTAGATTATGGAAAAATCCACAGTTTGGCTGGTTGAGGAGCTCTGGAACCCAAAGTTCCCAAGAGGCCCCTATGGGAGTGGTGCTCAGACAGCTCGGGTTTCCAAAGCTTCATCTGGAGATGGGCTTAGTGGTCTGCAGTGAGAACCTGGCGAAAATCTGTCCCATTCTATTTCTTTTCAAAGCCACTCATGTAAAACTCCATAGGAATGTGCCAAGACCCAAGGATGTTAGTTTCTTTTTTTTTATTTTATTTTTTTATCTTTTTGCCTTATCCAGGGCCGCACCCGTGGCACATGGAGGTTCCCAGGCTAGGGGTCTAACAGGAGCTGTAGCCGCCGGCCTTCGCCACAGCCACAGCCACGCGGGATCCGAGCCGCGTCTGCAACCTACACCACAGCTCTCAGCAACGCCGGATCCTTAACCCACTGTGCAAGGCCAGGGGTCGAACCCTCAACCCCATTGTTACTAGTCGGATTCGTTAACCCCTGAGCCATGACGGGAACTCCAAGGATGTTAGTTTAGAGTGAAAAAAATCTTAATGCAAAATGGACTCCTCAGTCCCTTAAGAATATAAGAAGAGTGACTTCCTTTCTCTGTCTGATTTACTTCACTCAGTATGATGATCTCTAGGTCCATCCATGTTGCTACAAATGGCTTATCCTTATATGTGGAATCTAAAAACTGACACAAAATAGCTTATTTTAAAAACGGAAACAAAATCACAGATTTTAAAACCAATCTATGGTTACCATAGGTGAAACTGTTGTGTGTGTAGGGGGGATTTGGGGGGGGGATAACACGTGCACACTACTGTATAAAATAGATGATTATGTGGAGTTCCCTTCATGTCTCAGTGGTTAACGAATCCGACTAGGAACCATGAGGTTGCGGGTTCGATCCCCGGCCTCGCTCAGTGGGTTAAGGATCCGGCGTTGCCGTGAGCTGTGGTGTAGGTTGCAGACGCGGCTCGGATCCAGCGTGGCTGTGGCTGTGGCGAAGGCCAGCGGCTGCAGCTCCTGTTAGACCCCTAGCCTGGAAACCTCCATATGCTGCGGATGTGACCCTAGATAAGGCAAAAAGAAAAAATAAAATAAAATAAAATAGATGATTATCAAGAACCTGCTGTAGAGCACAGGAAAATCTTCTCAATAGCTTGTAATAACCTATAAGGGAAAAATTGATATAATTATATATAGGCATACATTATATATATGTGTAGACACACACACACACACACACGTATGTATAACTAATTCACTTTGCTATACACCTGAAACTAATACAGCATTGTAAATCACTATACTGTAGTAATTTTCTTTTCTTTTTTTTAAGTATTCATAATTGATTTTATTTCAATTATAGGTATACATAAATCATCACAAGTCAATTTTATAGATTTTGTGTCCCAAACCCACAGTGCATCCCCCTCACCCCCCAGATTGTCTTATTTGATAAACCAAGGTTTTCCAAAGTCTCTGAGTCATTCTCTGTTCTGCAAATAAGTTCGTGGTGTCTTTTTAGTTTCCACATGTAAGCAGTAGCATTGGGTGTTGCTGTCTAATTGTCTGACTGGTTTCACTTCACATGGTAATTTCTAGGTCCATCCATGTTGCTATAAATGTTGGTCATTCGTTCCTTTTAATGGCTGAGTAATATTCCATTGTGTGTATGTACCATATCTTCCCTATCCACTCCTCTGTCGATGGGCATTTAGGTTGTTTCCATGACCTGGCTATTGCATATAGTGCTTCAGTAAACACTGGAGTACACGTGTCTTTTCAAGTCATGAATTTCTCTGGATAGATGCCCAGGAGTGGGATTGCTAGATCAAATGGTAATTCTATTTTGAGTTTTCTGAGGAGTCTCCATACTGTTTTCCACAGTGGTTGCACCAATTTGCATTCCCACCAACAGTGTAATAGGGATCCTTTTTCTCCACACCTTCTCCAGCACTTACTGATTGCAGATTTTTTGATGATGGCCATTCTGGCCAGTGTATTGCTACTCCGGCTTTCTTTTGATGCCCGTTTGCATGGAATATTTTCTTCCATCCTCTCACTTTCAATTTGTATGTGTCTCTTGAAGTGAAGTGGGTCTCTTGAAGACAGTATATATATGAGTCTTGTTTTTGTATCCATGCAGCTAGTCTATGTCTTTTGGTTGGGGCATTCAGTCCATTAACATTTAAGGTAATTACTGATATGTATGTTCTTATTGCCATTGTATTAACTGTTTGGGGTTTTTGTTGCTCTTTTTTTTTTTTTTTTTACCCTGAAGTTTTGATATAGGAGTCTATATACAAATGTGATTGTTTTAAGTTGTTGGTTTCTTAATTGCACGTGCGTCTCCAGTGACCTGCATTTGTGCTCTCTTCTCATGATTTCTGATTTTGGTAGCATAACTGCACATGGATGATTTAGTATCTTTATTGTATATATGCCTTTAGTGGTGAGCCTTGTCATTTGTGGTGTTTTTATTTCTGGTTGTGGCCTTTTCTTTTCTGTCTAGAGAAGTTCCTTTAAGATTTGTTGTAAATCTGGTTTAGTGTTGCAGAAATCTCTTAGCTTTTGCTTATCTGTGAAGGTTTTGATCTGTCCTTCAAATCTGAATGAGAGCCTTGCAGGGTAAAGCAATCTTGGTTGGAAGTTTTTCCCTTTCATCACATTAAATATATCATGCCACTCCCTTCTGGCCTGCAGAGTTTCAGCTGAAAAATCTGCTGACAACCTTATCGGGTTTCCCGTGTATGTCATTTGTTTCTTTTCCCTAGCTGCTTTCAATATTTTCTCTTTGTCTTTAATTTTGTTCATTTTGATTAATATGTGTCTTGGGGTGTTCCTCCTTGGGTTTATTTTATATGGTACTCGTTGAGCTTCCTGGATTTGAGTGAGTGGCTCCTTTCCCATATTAGGGAAGTTTTTGGCTATTATCTCTTCAAATAGTTTTTCTGTCCCCTTCTCTCTCTCTTCTCCCTCTGGCACCCCTATAATACGGATGTTGGTGTGTTTAACATTATCCCAGAGTTCTCTGAGACTCTGCTCATGTCCTTTCAATCTTTTATCTCT
>PVHT021183709.1:7792471-7814159 GCA_004024745.2 Catagonus wagneri | reverse complement strand
TGATGTGGTCTCCTCTTTGTCTTCTGGAGTAGAATATCTTTTTTGGAAGTTTACAGTCCATTTGGTTGAGGCTGCTCGGCATTTGGTTGTAGTTTTGTTGTTTTTTGGGAGAGAAGTTGAACTCCAGTCCTTCTATTCCGCCATCTTAATCCAATCTCCCTTTTTTTTTCTTTTTAGGGCCATACCTGTGGCATATGGAGATTCCCAGGCTAAGGATCCAATCGGAGTTACAGCTGCCGGCCTA
This sequence comes from Catagonus wagneri, assembly GCA_004024745.2. Taxonomy (NCBI): domain Eukaryota; kingdom Metazoa; phylum Chordata; class Mammalia; order Artiodactyla; family Tayassuidae; genus Catagonus; species Catagonus wagneri. The sequence continues at coordinate 7,813,915 of PVHT021183709.1, read as the reverse complement.
TGCCACAACCACAGCAATGCTAGATCCCAGCTGCATCGGCGAGCTAAACCACGGCTCATGGCAATGCCGGATACTTAACCCACTGAGCGAGGCCAAGGATAGAACCCACAACCTCATGGTTCCTAGTTGGATTCATTTCCGTTGTGCTACAATGGGAACTCCTCCAGTGATTTTTTTTTTTTTTAGAGTGATTGTTTACTGCTAAACCTCAACACAGCATTGGGAACATACAGCAGGTGCTCAATAAATGTATGTAAAAATCTGCAAGATATGAATCAGTGAATGAATTAGTCACTAAAGAATGGCGTAACACTGAGGTGTTTATTAAAACCACAGCAAATCTTTTCCTTTTTTTTTTTTTGGCCATGCCCATGGCGTGCAGAAATTCCTGCATCAGGGATTGAACCCGTGCCCCATCTGTAACCAGAGCCATGGCAGTGACATGTGAGATCCTTAACCCGCTGAACTGCTAGAGAATTCCAGCAAATCTTAATTATTGTTTAAAATGACTGCATGAAGCCAGAAAAAAATGATTCTACGAAAATAATAATAATTGTTGTTACAAAGTCTACAGACTCTATAAACACATATCATCTCTGCCCCTGAGTGCCTTCTCTTAAAATATTTATTCTTTCACTGTTATTTCAAACTTACTTATAATAAGCAAATATGACAGTTTATCGTTGTTCGTAAAAAAGGAAGAAAATTGCCTGTAAACCATGCCTCTGTCATTAACTTTATGACCTCCAAAGCACAGAAGGGAGTTCTCATGATAAATTAACATGCAGGTCATTTGGATGAGGCGGATAAGACGGTGTGGGCGGCTGCAGTGGATAACCGCCCACAGAGCCCACTAGCTTCTAGGAAAGGATGGATTCTACCTGGTGGACACAGGTGGAAAATATGTTTCAAACCTTAATTATCTTTTTCTTTCTTATGCTGTAGAGCTCATTTACCTCAAAAGTATGTCAGCCCCAACTCACATCCCCACCACTCATAGTTAGTTAATTGACCGTTCGTGGCTATAATTACATTTATTGCATGTATGGATATTTTTCAAATTCTCTCTTGATAGTAACAAACACTAATACTTATGTTTTAAACTTAAAACTCTTTCCAAAGCAACACAAGCTAACCAAAATAAATATAATAGTAGTTGAGTAAAAGAAAAGCACATGTCAGCCCCTCCATCAAGAGATAAACAAGGGAGTTCCCAGTGTGGCTCAGCAGAAAATAATCTGACCAGTATCTATGAGGATGTGGGTTCGATCCCTGGCCTCATTCAGTGGGTTAAGGATGTGGTGTTGCTGTGAGCTGCAGTGTAGGTTGCAGGGGCAGCTCAGAACCCATGTTGCTGTCGCTGTGGCCTAGGCTGGCGGTTGTAGCTCCAATGTGACCCCCCAGACTGGGAACTTCCATATGCCGTGGATGCAGCCCTAAAAAGCAAAAAAAAAAGAGTGAGAGAGATAAACACAGATAAACACTTCGTGTAAATGTTTTTAGACTTTCTGACTTTCCTCCACTTTGTGAGTTTACATATTTCGTATTTTTAACGTGATATGCCATCCATGGTTTTCATCAGCCACTTACCAGCATAACTTATCCACTTATTATAATTATAACTTATAAGGTAGATAAATCATTTTACGTTTTTAATAACCAAATATATTTGTACACAACACACATACATACACATATCAGAATTTTATCAATCTCTATTTCTTGACCAAAAAAACTAGTTTTAAGTGTTTAATTCTTATAAGTAATGTCAAGATAAACAACACCCCTAACTAAATTTTGCATGTATTTCTGACTACTTATTTAGAATTTGGAAATGGAACTTATTAATCAAGGTTTTATACATTTTTAGGCATAAGATACCATTGCGAGTTGCCCTTCAAAAGTGTAAAAAATGTGGAGTTCCCATCGTGGCTCAGTGGAACTATATCTGACTAGCATCCATGAGGACTCAGGTTCAATCCCTGGCCTCACTCAGTGGGTTAAGGATCTGCATTGCTCTGAGCTGTGGTGTAGGTTGCAGACACGGCTTGGATCCCACATTTCTGTGGCTGTGGTGTAGGCTAGAAGCTACAGCTCTCATTAGACCCTTAGCCTGGGAACCTCCATATGCCGTGAGTGTGACCCTAAAAAGACAAAACAAACAAACAAAAAAACAAAAATGTAAAAAATGTATTGATCTCACTTCTTGTTATCACAAAACTATTCTGAACCTAAACCAAGGAAGAATCATAAAACAAGATCATGTAATATTCGAAGTTTAAATGAGGTAAATTATGTACTGATTTTAAATGATGTGCTTATAATAACAACCATGATTGAACTACATGCTAATTTTGAAGAAGGATAGTGTCTCAGAATTACCTTAGACAACAGGCAGCTCTTCTTGGAAATGGAATGTACTGTGGCCAGAGTCTAAATCTGACTTATTTGGAGGATGTCTGATTACAGTGTGGCTAGACCGGGAGACATAAATTGCTGTGAAGGATGTTTAGTGGCCGTTAAACAGCAGAGTACAGGCAGGAAATGACCCAGCACATGAGACTCCGGTATACTTATCACAGTCAGAGAAAATACTGAGCCGCTATTTTCTGCCGGGGGCTCTGCTAAGCATGAGAGCAAGTAGGAAAAATGTAGGTGCGCTTCCCATCCTGCAGAGGGAAAAGAGGTACACAGTGGAAGAATTCCATAGCCACCCCAGGCTGTCTTTGAAAAACAACAACTGAGTTGCACAAATCAGCGTAAGTTAGAGTAGCCTGGGGCAAAATGAAAATCTTGAGTAGTTTCATTAGGAATTTATGGGAAAAGGGTGAAATTTGAACTGGATATTGAAGGTTAGGCAGGATTGGGATAGGAAGAAAAGCAACACGACGCAAACAACCAGAAATGAACATGAACACAGCTTAACTAATTTTCACCTGACCTTTCATTTGGAAAGTGGAGAGGCCCTTGACAAAGTGTCAAACATAACGTGGAAAAATTTGTTAGGATCAGATGTGAAAGCATTGGATTCTAGGGTAAGAAAATCCCACTCTAACTTATGAATTAGAGTCATTTGGAGGCTCCTGCATCAAGTGAAAGTCATGATGCATCTGATCATGCAAAAATATGTAATAGAGATTTATTGGCATTCCCGTCGTGGCTCAGTGGTTAGTGAATCTAACTAGGAACCATGAGGTTGTGGGTTCGATCCCTGGCCTTGCTCAGTGGGTTAAGGATCCGACGTTGCCGTGAGCTGTGGTGTAGGTTGCAGACGCGGCTCGGATCCCGCGTGGCTGTGGCTGTGGCGAAGGCCGGCAGTTACAGCTCCTGTTAGACCCCTAGCCTGGGAACCTCCATATGCCGCTAGTGCAGCCCTAGAAAAGGCAAAAATACAAAAAAAAAAAAAGATTTATTGAAGACCTTCTATGGACTGGACATTAGGAAAAGGAATTAGGTTTTCTTTTAAAGTTGCAGTACTTATAAAGCCCACAGTTTGGTCAGAATTATTCATTGAAATATTTTGCCTGTGCTTCCATAGACAAATTGGAGAACAAGAGTTCACACTGGGAAGATGCTTTTCCCTTGTTATGTGTTTCCAAGTTCAGGGACTTGGGCTATAGAAATACTTCCAACCTCCATGCTACGTGGACTTCAAGCTCACCAGGAGAGAATTAATTCATCTGCATTGTGGGATGGGAGTCCCTCCCAGGCTCTGTCTTGTGCAAAAAGTCCATCCCATCCTCTACTCACTCATGTCGCGAACTTTCTGAGTGGGCTCTCCCCTGCAAAGAAGATGTGTTTCATGCTGCCTTGACTAAGTGCGAGTTTCCCAGTAGGTCAATTATTTCTAAGTCCATTCGGCCACACGTCTAGAACCACTGTCTCCGGTCAGCTGTGTCAGGAATGAAGCCAGACCTTTGAATGCTCTTGGTGGTCTCTGACCACCCCTCAAACAGTCCTGAAACAAGGATGGAACCATTTACAACAAAAGGAACCATTTACAACCCGCCTCCACAGACACACACAACAGAGCTAAACCGTGATATGTGGCAAAATGTAGGAACCACCAAAAGACATTTTCTTTCAGGCTTTTGTTTTCTGGAAGCCTGAATTCTGGAGGCTATTTTGCAAGTAAGAGTTGAAAGAACTCTACACATTTTATTTATTTATATTTTTTTGCTTTTCAGGGCCATACCCGTGGCATGTGGAGTTTCCCAGGCTAGGGGTAGAATCAGAGCTGTAGCCGCCCACCTATACCACGGCCACAGCAACATGGGATCCTAGCTGCGTTTGCGACCCACACGGGAGCTCAAAGCAACGTCGGATCCTTAATCCACTGAGCGAGGCCAGGGATTGAACCCACAACCTCGTGGTTACTAGTCAGATTTGTTTCCACTGTGCCACAGTGGGAACTCCCTTTTTTTTTTTAGAACTCCACACTCTGAAGAGAGTAAAGTTCAGGCTCAGCGGGTAATGATGAGGGTCCTTGAGTCTGAAACAGAAATGGGGTCCCCAGGATGTGTGGTTCTGCAGATCTGTGTGTGGAACCCTGGTAGATTAGCGAGATACGAGAAGTAGCTGAGGGGTGCCTCTCACAAGCCACGACACCCAGCTCAGAGGTCCCAGGTTCAGTAGAACCTAGTGTCCAAGTCTAGCATGAACAAGCCTTAATTCCTGCATGTAAAGGGAATGGCCACACGGGTCAGTTTTCCTGGAACCTCCCCGGTTCATTTTGTGTTATCCTGGAGTAATTTTTAGGTGCTTCACCTTTCATTCTTCAGTGGGTTCCATTTTGCATAATAAATTGTGCAGTTGTTGACCAAGTTCAAGCTCATTCTGCTAACCACCAATAAATTGAAAGACCAGTTGTTGGGGCAAGGAATAATGACTTTTAGTTAGAAAGCCAGCTGACTGAGCGGATGGCAGACTAATGTCTCAAAGAGCCATCTCCCCCTAGTCAGAAATGAGGTTCCTTTTACATAAGAAAGGGGGGAGGGGAGCAGCTATTGCTTGCAAACTTGTTGGTGCAGAAATCCTTTGTTCTTGTCTCTGTCCACCTAGGTTAGGTCTCAGGATTCCTGTAAACCTATAAAAAAACGTTATCCTCTAGTCTGCAGCTTTTTATCAAAAATGTAATACTCTTAATGGTCATAGCCTTAAGAATAGGCTATCCTGTATATTTCAGGCTACAGGCAACATTCTTTTGTAAAAGGTGCAGAGCGATGATGGCTAAGCACGAGCAACAAAGAACAAAGGTAAAAGGAAGGTTAAAGGAAAAGGAACAGATCTAATATGGCATCGGATTTGTTCTTCCCTATTACATAGTCACCCTTGTAATATTTAAGAGACCAGACAGGGTTGTGCATCAAGGATTCTAGCAATGAGCAATGTGGGCAACAGTGAATTAGTAAGACACCCTTCAGCCAAGCCTCAGTAAATGGAAGCACCTCACACGTAACCTAACAATGGCCCTTCCTGCAGGCTGCAGTTGCATCCCATCTGCTTCCTTCTCAGGCTTCCAAGTCTTTACTTTCACAGTCTGTAGTGTAGGTCATGCTTCAGAGTCTTCCAAACTATCATGGACAGCTTTCTTACCCGGACCCCAGAATTTCAATAAAACGAAAAAAAAAAAAGCTTAATATTATAGACTTAACATTTGTGTCATTGTCAAATTCCTATGTTGAAATCCTATGTCCAAATATGATGGTGTTGGGAGATGGGGGCCTTGAGGGATGCTTATGCCATAAGAGTGGAGCCCTCGTGGAGTTCCGTCGTGGCGCAGTGGTTAACGAATCCGACTAGGAACCATGAGGTTGCGGGTTCGATCCCTGGCCTCGCTCAGTGGGTTCAGGATCCGGCGTTGCCATGAGCTGTGGTGTAGGTTGCAGACGCAGCTCGGATCCCACGTTGCTGTGGCTGTGGCAAAGGCCGGCGGCTACAGCTCCCGTTAGACCCCTAGCCTGGGACCCTCCATATGCCGCGGGTGCGGCCCAAATAAGACAAAAAGACAAAAAAAAAAAAAAAAAAAAGAGTGGAGCCCTCGTGAATGGAATTAGTGCCCTGTAAGAAGAGACACTGAGAAACCCTGCCTCTCTCTCTGCTCTCTGCCCTGTGAGGCTACAGCGTGAAAATAAACCAGGAGAAGGGCTTTCAGAGCCCAACTGCCTAGGTGTCCTCACCTTGGACCATCAGCCAACCATGAGAAATGTTTAGCCAGCTAGTCTGTGATATTTTGTTGCAGCAGCTGAACTGATTTAGATACCCAGGAATTTATATGTAGTCAGTAGCACTTAGATCCTTTATCAAAGCACGACTTCGACTTCTGCTCCCCTGGTTCACTTTCATTTAGCCACATTGGCCTCTTCAGGTTCCTTGAAGTTGTCAGCCAGGCCCCTACTTTAGGGATTTAGCCTTTTGTATTTCCTCTTCCTGAGAGGTGTGCACATACTGGTCCCTCACCTGAGATAAGATCTCTGTTCAAATGTCCCCACCCATCTATTGCTCCTATAGCACCTGCAGGGTAGAAAATCTGCATGGCTCCTTCTCTTTCCTCTGTACTATCTAGTCCTTTGCTGTGCTTAATTTTTCCCTTTAGTTTTTTTTTTCTTTTTCTTTTTTTAATATGAACATCATAGCATCTTTTAAAAATGTATTTAATTTTTATATACTTTAATTTTTTTATTGAATACAGTTGACTTACAATGTTATATTAGTTTCAAGGATACAATAAAGTGAATTAGATATCTGTCTATCATATCTATCTATCATATCTATCTATCTATCTATCTATCTATCTATCTGTCTATCTATTTCCACTCTTTTTTTTTTTCTCATACTGGTTATTACAAACTATTGAGTAGATTTCTTTGTGTCACATAGCATGTTCTTGTTAATTAATTACATTACTTTTCTGGATGTGCCCATGGCACGTGAAAGTTCCTGGGCCAAGGATGGAATTCATGCCACAGCAGTGATTCTAGCCACAGCAGTGGCAATGCCAGATCCTTAACCCACTAGGCCACCAGGGAACTCCAAGTTCTGATTTATAACTTACTAAATATGCAGTTAGGTTCCAGAGATAGCAAATAAAAATATGGAACACCAAGTTAAATGTCAATTTCAGAGAAATAATAAATATATTTTTTAGTATAAGTATGTCCCCTGCAGTGTTTGGGATATACTTATGCTTTAGAAAATTACTTACTTGAACTTCAGCTTTAACTGGATATCTTGTATTTTGTTCTAACAAACTTACATGGTGCTAATCCTGAAAACATTTCCTTCTTTCACATTCTGATGAAGTGAGTGATAGTCAAAATCATTTCAACACCCCTTCTGTTTTCTTTAGAAAGAGAATTATGGAGAAGGGAATTAAATACACACCAGTCATGAGAAACATACCATCTACCAAACAATGGTAAATAATGTAGATCCAGGGTTGAGAAAAAGAGTTCTTGCTCCTGAAAAGGTATTAAACCAATAAAACAGGAAAGAAAATTTCGGAAGCAAATGAGTCTGGCATATTTTGTGAACATCATAGCATCTTATCTCTGGGGAAAAGTTCCTATCTTACTTTCTAACAGGTGTGACGTTTCCCAGAGTTCTTAATAATTTTTGGCATACAATATCTTGTATGTCTGATTATTAACTATGTTCTCTTCCTATAAGGTAAGTTCCAAGAGGTCAGGGACTTGTTTTCCTGACTGTTACCTCAGTTCTTTGAACAGCATTTGCATATAGTTGGCACTCAATAAATATGCACTCAGTTAAAGAAAAAAAAATGGCTAATGGAGTCATGAAAACTTGATCACTGAATAGAATGTCAGTATTACTGATCTCATTCATAAAAACATACTTTGTATCTCTCCTATTTATCCTTTAGCTTTTTAACTTTGCAGTAACTTGAAATTATTCTTACTGGTGCTAATGAGGCTTTTATTTATGAGAATCCTATTCACATGTCATCTGTTTTGTAAATGTCATTTTTCTAAAAGAAAAAAGAAATCAAATATCCAAAGTTAGCAGGTTTTTACCTGACTTCATAGGCAGTAGTTATTTGGGGCATGATTTGGCCAGATCTTGAATTAATACTAGGCCACATTAGAGCTTTCCGGATGGAAGTGAGCTCTTGAGTGGCGATAAAAAAATCAGAGTTCCCTCTGTGGCACAATGGGATCGGTGGTGTCTCTGCAGCAGGATGCAGGTTCCGTCTCTGGCTCAGCACAGTGGGTTAAATGATTCGGCTTTGCCTACACCTGTGGTGTAGATCTCAACTGTGGCTCAGATCTGATCCCTGGCCTGAGAATTCCATATGCCACAGAGTGACCGAAAAAGAAAAAAAAAATCAGTTCTTGAGATACAACAACAAAAGAGGATTCTTGGTAATTTTAAGTCACATCAGAGCGAGCTGAGATATCTTCACTGAACCAAACTTTATTGTTTAGCACAGGTATGGAGGCCCACATAGTTTGATTCTAGTTGACATACTCCACACAAAATAGAGTTCTTAAAGCCAGTTCAAAACTGCTAGGATTTGAGACTTTTGTGCAGAGCATATCAAGATCTTGACACGAAGGATTGTCAGCCTGCAGCCCAGAGGTCTTTACAGTTTCTTAGATGGTGTATTTATGTGTTTTGCTTTTTGTCCCTGGGGAAGGTTATGTCAGTCAAATCATCTTTACTTTGCTAAATAAATCTAGTAACATAGGCAATACCTTTTCCTGTTTAAATGGCCTACTTTGTTGAAATGCCACAGTAACCAAGTCTGGGGACCAGGGTCAGGAGTTATTCCCACATGCCAGGAGCACACTGCCTGACTATTCATTGGATATTAAAGCATCATGCAAGGTGTTCTGTGCTACTGGTCTTATGTGGTAGGCTATCAGCTGCACATAAGAAATGATTAATGAGGAAAGAATTGCCAATTCCAACGATATAACCTAAGTAGTTTGTGCAGTCCACGTCAAGAAATGTTGCCATCTATAAGCGCTATTTTAATTTTTTTTCACATATCCTTGAAAAGGTTTAATATTTTATTTTGATTTTGGAAAAGTAATGACAAGAAGGAAAATTTATCACAACTGGATCAAAATTCTCATGCCACATAAGATAAAATAATGATCAGTGCTTTACCTTAGAATAGCAGATAATTCTTTCTTTTTTCCTTCTTTTTTTTCTTTTTAGAGCTGCACCTGCAACATATGAGAGTTCCTGGGATTAGGGGTGGAACTCGAGCTGCAGCTGAGGTTGCAGCAGTGCTGGAACTGAGCTGTATCTGCAGCCTAAGCTGTGGCTTGCAGCAGTGTAGAAGGATCCTTAATCCACTGAGCAAGGCCAGGGACCAAAACTGCATTCTCATGAACACTATGTCAGGTTCTTAAACCACTGAACCACAATGGGAACTTTGAAGAGCATTCTTTAATTTTTTCTTTTTTTTTTGTCTTTTTGCCTTATCTAGAGCCGCACCTGCGGCATGTGGAGGTTCCCAGGCTAGGGGTCTAACAGGAGCTGTAGCCGCCGGCCTTCGCCACAGCCACAGCAACGCGGGATCTGAGCCGCGTCTGCAACCTACACCACAGCTCACGGCAACGCCGGATCCCTAACCCACTGAGCAAGGCCAGGGATTGAACCTGCAACCTCACGGTTCCTAGTCAGATTCGTTAACCACTGAACCACGACGGGAACTCCCGATCATTCTTTAATTTGACTAGGTTCATATATCTTTAGAGGTTTTTGTCAATGAGCATCCCCAAAGGCCATCAGAATGTGCTTCTCTGATCACCTCCTGCAGGAAGCATCTCTGGGTGATCACTCATCCACCGTCTCTGGACCTGTTGCTTCTAGTTCCTGAATGGCATATTGGGGGTACTCAGGCAGACCCATGCCGGGGAGATCTGAGGCTCTTCCAGTGGCGCCTCTGGCTCTAGGAGTCTCTGATGACCTGGTCTAATTCTCTCTCTGGAACTCCGTTGGGGTCCAGCATTCCTCCTTTCCTTTCTCCTTCCACAGAAGTCAGATCTGCATCACAGATAGAAGGCTCTCCCCACTTTCTCTTACCCCCTTCACAGACACACCTGTGTGACTAATCCCACTTGGTGTTGACCTCTCATCAGACCTAAACGAAGGCACCACTGAAACCTCCAGAGCCTTCTCCACCAGTGTCTCTGCTATCCATTCAACAAGTGGTTATCAGGCAAAACATGAGTGCCAGGCTCTGTCTTCACCACTGGAGGTATAGATATAGTTACAGTGAACATGCACAGTACATAGAGATTTTACTTTATTGAGGAAAATATACATTAAGCAAATAATCATGAGTACAGTGAAGACAGAGTTCTGTGGCGGCATGGTTTGGAGGATCAAATAAATTCTAAGAGTTGAGGATTGTAATTCTGAAGGAGAGATTTTTTTGTTTTGTTTTGCTCTGTTCTGTTATGGCTGCACCTGCAGCATATGGAAGTTCCTAAGCCAGGGATTGAATCCAAGGTGAAACTGTGGTCTAAGTCACAGTGGCAGCAAGGCCAGCTCCTTTAATCCACTGCACCAGGCTAAGGATTGAACCCACACCTCCACCGTGAGCCTGAGCTACTGCAGTCAGATTTTTAACCCTCTGCACCACAGCAGGAATGTAAGAGTTTTAAGCTGAGATCTGAAGGACGAGTGGGAATGAGCTAGACAAGCAGAAGAGGAAAGAACTTGCTAAGCAAATGCTTTAGTCCTTTCCTCCTCTGCACATCTCATGATCCTGCCACATTGGAATATGGGATTGATAGCATGGTGGTCTCTCCCTAGTTATATAATTTTGCAACATCCAGCAATGTGACCAATGGGGCTAGAGCAGATAAGCCAGCAGCTCTCACATTACTCAACAACTATTTTCTGACATTAGTCGGTGCTGAACAAATACTTGTGAATCTGATGGACACGCATACCTTTTAAAATTCTAATGACATGAAGAATGGTATTTAAGATGGCAGGATAACAACTTTTCTAGGTTTAATTGCCCCCCAAATATGTTTTAATTAGCCTGTATTTACAGAGTTCCAGTCAATTGTCTGGTTGAATGTTTCAAAAGAAAAAAAAAAACTTAGCTAGATTATTCAGGTCTAACATGAAAACTGCAATGTCACTGTCACCCCATTGGGCTATTTCCATAAAACTTATGGTTACCAAAGGGGACAGTCTGGACTGGGGGCTTGGGACTGACATATGCACACTGAGGTCAAAGGGGACCTGCTATATAACACAGGGAACTCTACCCAATCTTCTGTGATAATCTATGTGGGAAAAGAATCTGAAAGAGAATGGATGTGTGTACACGTATGACACTCTGTTGTACAACAGAAATCATCACAAGCTTGTAAATCAACTATATTTCAACAAAACTTTTAAAAATGGGAAAAAAAGAATTTTCTAAAGGTCCTCTCAGCTTCTGATATCTATTGGTGGGAAGGCAAAGAATGTATAGGAAAAGAACAATATTTGTTAAATGCCTTTCTATAGGCCAGCCTCCAGGCAGACACTCTATTCTTCCTACCTATCTATCTATCCATCTGTCTAATCATCTATCTATCTATCTATCTATCTATCTATCTATCTATCTATCTATCTATTCCATCTATCCATTTCATCTAATCATTTATCTCTTTATCCTAACACACATTCACACATCACACATGTGAAATATCATCTAAAAATACATAGAGAATTAAGGAAAGAATTTTTCACTTAAATTATCCAGAGACTTTCCTCAGGGTGACTCTAACTTCTGTTAAGAGAAGATATTTGAATATATTCAATTAAGTGTTATTTAAAATAGCACCTAAATGCATTCCCTTAAAAGTACTAGTAGCCTATGTTTTGCTGAGCATAATGATAAATCTGTCATCTGAATCTGCCTTTCTCTGTCATTAGTTATAATGCAGCTATTAGGTTAACAATGCTGTTGCTAAATAAGGTACACTAATTTTACATTAGGATTAAATGTTAAGGAAAATTATATCTTCCTTCAAGAAAATTATTGAAGTATAAATATAGTATAATAGTGTCTGAATACTTCTCAGAGAACATCAGGGGAACTGTTTTTTAAATAGAAAGAGGTCCCTGAGGACATATGTACTGCATAACCCGGCATATGATACTAGGTAAAAAAAAAAAATGCCCAGTAATAGTACGGAAAATGATGACTGAATAATAAAATGAGTCAAGATGGAAGTTAAAGGGTCATTCACTTTAGAATTCTGGCATATTTCAATTTCAGTTGAAGTCTGTAGATCACTAGAGAATTCACACACTTAAAGGACATCAGAGAGAGAGGGATGGAAAGACAGCTTGCAGTAAAGAAGCAAAGACACTTCAAGCAGTCTCTCGCCATGAGAGCTCTTCCACTCTCCTAATATATACGCAAAAGTACTTATTTGGAGAATTGCTGGGATTTATGTCCATAACTTCATTCTACGTCAGAGGGTAGCAAGCTAAGGCCAAGTAGTAATTTAGGCTTTTCTTGCCAGAATCTTCTGTACTAAGCACTGAACCCTGCTGTTGCATAGAAGCAGCCTTAGACAATAATAAGTGAACATGTGCAGCTGTGTTCCAGTAACTCTGAATTTTTTAAGAAAGATGACTAGTTACATTTGGCCCAGGCTATAGTTACTACTCTGAATAGCAAACAGTATACTTGAAAGATGTATGGCGAATTCTTTAGGGTTACTCTCTAATATTTCCCAGTAGAACTCGTGTATTTGAGATATTTTTGTTTTCAGATTTTTTTAAAAATGCATTTTGAATATGTTGTCCTCGTTTTCATAAACAGGCCTCAAATACAGACAAATATTTATCTGCCACCATTGTAAATGCTAATGATGACCCAGTGAATAAAATAACCAAAGACCTTTTCTGGAAACAACCCAAATGGCCATCAGCAAAGCAATGGATTAAGAAAATGTGGTACAGAGAGTTCCCGTCGTGGCTCAGTGGTTAACGAATCCGACTAGGAATCATGAGGTTGCGTGTTCAATCCCTGGCCTTGCTCAGTGGGTTAAGGATCTTGCATTGCCGTGAGCTGTGGTATAGGTTGCAGATGCGGCTCAGATCCTGTGTTGCTGTGGCTGTGGCGTAGGCCAGCAGCTACAGCTCCAATTAGACCCCTATCCTGGGAACCTCCATATGCTGCAGGTGCAGCCCTAGAAAAGACAAAAAAAAAATGTGGTACATATACACAATGGAATACTACTCAGCCATTAAAAAGAATGGAATAATGCCATTTGCGGCAACATAGATGCAACTAGAGAGTCTCATACTAAGTGAAGTAACTCAGAAAGACAGATACCATATGATATCACCTACATGTGGAATCTAAAATACAGCACAAATTAATCTATCTGCAAAGCAGAAACAGATTCACATACTTGGCGAACAGACCTGTGGTTGTTAAGGGGAAGGGAGGAAAAAATGGGATGGACTGGGAGTCTGGGCTAATAGATGCAAACTGTTGCATTCAGAATGGATAATCAATGAGGTCCTACTGTACAGCACAGGGAACTGTATCCAGTGTCTTGGGACAGGACATGATGGAAGATATCATGAGAAAAAAATGTATATATAAACCTGTATGACTGAGTTAGACAGAGAATATATATTTACGTATGACTGGGTCACTATGCTGTACAGCAGGGATTGACACAACACTAATAAAAATAAAGTAAAATTTTAAAAAATTCTAAAAAGAGAAATTTGCCTCATGCTACTTCTATTGAAGTGGGGAAGAGATGATTAATACAAATAAATATATTATATATAAATAGATTACATAGTATTGTACAAGGCGACAAAAGCTTTGGAAGCAGAATACAAGTGGGACAGGATAAAGGATGTAAAGAGGGTGGAGGGGAGATGCAGCAGTTTACTTCATCAGTAGAGTGGTCAAGGCAGAGATTATACAGATGAATTTAAGTCAACTGGAAGATGCAGGGGTTCTGGTTCAGATACCTGGGAAAAGCAGCCCCATGGATGAAAGGAGAGAGCAAAGGCTATGAACAGACAGGGGCTAGTGTGGCTAGAGCAGAGGGGGCTCTGAGTGAAGCGGACAGACAGAGGGAGGGTGCAATAAGGAACTAAAGCAGGAGTTCCTATTGTGGCTCAGCAGGTTAAGAACCCAACAGAATGTCCATGAGGATATAAGTTCAACCCCTGGCCCCGTTCAGTGAGTTAAACATCTGGCAATGCCACAAGCTGCGGCATAGGTCCAGGATGCAGCCTAGGTCACAGATGCAGGATCGAATCCGGCATGGCTGTGGCTGTGGTGCAGGCCTGCAGCTGCAGCTCTGATTCAATCCCTAGCTCAAGGAACTTCCATATGTGGCAGGTGCAGCTGTAAAAAAAAAAAAAAAAAAAAAAAAAGTACTAAATCAGATGTAAAAGCTGGGAGCAGGGCCTCGAGAACCGCTGGAAAAACTTTACTTTTGCTTTGTAAGAAACTTGGGACCACTGTGAGGATTTTCTTTTAAATATAACAAAGGTTTATTCTGAGCTCAAGTCATAAATCCAATGTGAGTCAACAAAGTGGGTTAGCCAAAACTTTGTGCGCATATGATCAGTTGTTTCAGTTTCAGCCATTCTAAAAGGTATATAGTGTTCTCATGTTTTTTAATTTTTTATTATGATTGATTTACAATGTTCTGTCAATTTCTGCTGTACAGCAAAGTGACCCAGTCATACATATGTGTCCATTCTTTTTCTTACATTATCCTCCATCACCTTCCATCACAAGTGATTAGATATGTAATTCCCTGTGCTATATAGCAGGATCTCATTGTGATTTTAAGCAGAGAAGAGTGACATAAACTGCTTAAATCATCAGAGGGACCACTTAACTTTTATGACTTTAGACCCTCAACTGGTAGTAAAATATGATGAAGGCTAAAAGTTGAGAGTGGGGCTTAAGTAATTCTAGGACATTCTTAGAATGTGTATCAGGACATACCCAACTCTGTCTTGGGCTTGAAGGAGCCCCATACTAGCTTTTTCCCAGAAGCATAACTGTCCATTTCTCAGAAACCTCCAGGAAAGAATTCGCCACCGTTTCATAGGAATATACTTTTGCTGCAGGGAAATGAAATGTTTTCTCCTCATCTTTTCATGGCAGACCTAAGTGTGAGGAAAGGTTGTCTGATGATTTACCACATCCAGACTGAGTAATTCCAGGCAGACATTTGTAAACCATACACAGAGCTGTCTCTGCGAAATGTTTTTAGATTCCCAGCCTTCGCTGACTTCATTTATACAGATCACTTTACTTAAATAGTGCTTACTGGTAATATTAAGTAATCAGAGTTCCTATTCTTGTGAAAACTCTCCCCTGAAGGCCAATTCATTCATAATGAAAAACACGTTTTCGAGCAGTGAAAAAGTCCAGATGGTGGCACTGGTAAGATCTTTTCATCTTCTTGAACTCATTTCAGCTTTCTAAATATTGTGTGTTCGTATGAGGCATTGTCTTCGGAAGTCAAGCTCAATGAAACATGGAGTCAGTGATTTGCAAACATCAACTTTCTCCTCTGCTACCCAAGAGGCTGTTGTCAAGAAACCTCTCTGCTCATTAGAGAAGTGACCAGAGCGATGCTTAACTACTAATGTATCTCTGATTGGATGAAGCTTCTCCACTGAAGATTTTGCAAAACTAACAGATGAAAAGAACTCAACCAAAGAAATATTGCTCCAGAAATGAAACACTCTAAGATACAGCAAAGTGACTTCAAGCCAACCTACCTACCTGGTCTTTGCTAGCTTTCTCCCACCCAAGCATGCTTTAGATCTGCTTATTGGCATAAGGTTATTTGATGCTGTCATGTAAGAACCATTACTTTGTAATTCCCCTAATATAATGGACTTCATGTTTGATGGAAAATCTACGCTTGTATTATTCTGTTTACCTCTTCAGTGAAAATACACTGGGTCAGGGCTAAATTGATTCCTACATAAAATCTTTGAAAAGGCATTTGTTAAGGCTTTATTTTTGTTAGAAGTTTTAGCAAAATCACGTTCAGTAAGACAGGTTTAGCAATTTATAATATCATGGTAATTTCATGACTAATTCAGTATTAGTCTTTTTTTTTCAGCATCCTCTACTTTTCTATATTTATCTACACTCTCACTCCCTTTATTCTGGTAGTTCTGGAAGTTTCTGGTTGTGTCTTTGGTTGAGGGTCCCTAGATGGAAGTTGTGTCTCTGGATGAAGGAAGTTTCCTTGATGGATGTTGAGTCTTTATGATCCATTCACGTCAACCCTTACAAGAGGATCCGAGGAAACAAATACCAGGACCTCATGCTTTTCCAGCCTCTGATCTCTTCTCAGTATCCCTCATCTGATGAATCCAACCAGAAACCATACAGCAAGGTATTGTTTTAATGCGTCTGTCACAGGCCAGTCTTCCAGTATAGAGGGCAAAATGGGGACCACAGAGAGTGGATCTCAAGAGGCCAATGGTGCGTTTCCAGCACAGCTTCCACCTGGACAGTGAACTGAAGCATTCAGGTAAGCTAGACGGTTCATCGAGGGTGACTAGAAAGGGTTCTTACCGAAATCTTTGTTGTAGTTGAGTTTCCTTGACGTTCCTTCAGAAGGGCCTCTAGAGAGGCTTATGTAAGAATCTTGGCATATGTAATCAATATCTGTATCAGCCTTCCTAATACATCTGTGATTAGCATACTGCTGTTACTTTTTTTTTTTTAATTTTAAGTGACTAACTGGCACCCATCTTTAATTTAGTAGAACTGCTTAAGCATTGATAAGGGTTCAAAACAGGAACCTGAAGGAAATCAATACAAATAAAGGAAAATTTAGATGATAAATGCTGGTACTATTCAAACTTCATCTACTTCAGTAAAAGACTAGACTTCGGAATGTCATTAAATTTTAAAATCACTTTGAGTTATTTCATTAATTCTCTTGGGACCAAAGTGCAATTCATGTTCTTGAAAAATTAAGCAGTTCAAGGAAGCTTGGATACACCAGGCAGCTGTGCAGTCACCAGAGGGGAGCTGACTATCCAAGCAAACACCCACCCGGTGCCATTCTGAGCCACAGAAGCTGCAAGCTGAGAGGTGCCCTCTGTTTGAAGGATAGGCAGATGTTTGGTATAGTGTTTTGGGCTTGCTTCTTTGTTTGTTTTCAATTAGAGTGTCTTCAAATATGTTATATCCTCTCAAATTCAAATTGTAGTCTGTTACCCAGTTAACATCTGGAATTTGAGTTTATGTCTCGTAGTCTACACTCAGAGACAAAGTTATGGACTACTGGACAAATAAAGATGAAAAGGAAAGCCTGCTTGGCCAAACAGCACAATCACTGTTGTCTGCTCTAAATGTTAATGTTGGTTATAGAGTAATCTGATCCGGGTTTTGTTCATATAAACGGCCCAAGCATAAGAACTAATATAGTTCAATTTATTGATTGTTTTTGTTGTATTAACATTTAAAAATTTTTTTAAATTCTTATGTGATCTAGCTTAGCAGACTGCATGTTTAATGATCACTGAATGAGTTGTTCAAACTAGCACACCAGGTACCCAATTCTTAACTGAACTGCCTGTGGTAGAGTTGGTTCTTTTCATCTAATCAAGTCTCCTGAGGCTTCAAAGGAAATATTCATTCTTATTTGGACTCATAAAATGGCACAAGGTCTTTAGGACAAATATCAGTTGTCATTAGAACTAGTATCCCTTCTAAGAGAATTAAATTGTCAGAATTTTCTTGACTTTTTTGTGCCAAGGCTGTAGGTAATATTTTGATTTTATTCTCTTATTTATTTATTTACTTATTTACTTACTTACTTATTTAGTCTTTGCTGACCTTTTTCAATTTCTCTGATCTCTGCTATGGATCTCTTTACTCCCATCTGCATTTTCCAAGGAAAAGATGACTAGGATTTCTGTTTCCATGTAATGATAGGTCTGTTGTGAGTAACTCCAGAGTGTCCTTACTTGAATAAAATAAAGATTCTTTTCCATTGCAGCCTTCTAGCAAACTGAGTAAATGGGAAATTGGATATTTGCCACTATGGAGAAATATCTGTTTTTAGGAAGTCCTAGATAGAGACACTTTTCTTTCTTCCAGAATGAACTCACTTCGGGGCAGAAACATCATCCTACGGGGCATCATTCTTTATATTATCCTCCTGTATGAGAGGGGAGGCCCCTTTTGTACCTAAGGTGATGGGTCTGCATCTACAGTGGTAAGTTGGGGGGCAGGTGTGGGAGGGTTGCTTCAGCCTTGTATGCACCGTTATGACAGAACCCACTCAAGATGGAATAATTTCTCTGCCAAAGAGCTTTTTAATTTGCCATGGAAAAAGCCAAAATTTATTTCTAAAAATTCTGACTTGGACTGCAAAGTATTGATGATCTGTTGGTTGGCCTTGCAATCCAGGCAGCCAGACTACATGGAAGCATTACTGGCATGCGCTGAATGTAAAATTTCCATGGAAGAAGATTCAGGCTCCACGGAATAGATATGGAACTTTTAAAACTACTCTTAATCTAAAGGATAAAATGAAGGAAAAAATTCAATGACACCTGCCCCATTGAGATTTGTAGCCATTATTTATGGAATTTTTTTCCCTTCACAATGCAGAAACAAGTATTGTTTGCAAACCAGGGAACTTAATCATTTCTTCCTAATAACTAAGTTCCCTGTAAGAGAATTGTATTTTTTTCCCCTTACAGGTATTTGTATTTCTAATAGTAGTCTTACATGTAGAAACCAAATTAAGCTTTAAGATTTAAACATTTTTGAGCCCTATTGTTAAGATGTTTTATCTAAAAGATTTTTTTGTGAATTTATGTAGTTATATATAAAATAGGCAAGTAATGGGGACCTACTATATAGCACAAGGCAGTTTACTCATTACTGTGTGGTAACTTATCCAGGAAAATAATCTGAAAAGGAATGGATGTATGTATACGTATAACTGATTTACTTTGCTGTACACCTAAAATTAATGCGACTTTGTAACTCAACTATATTTTTTTAAATCTATTCTGAGTGTGATCTGTTAAGAAAGATCATGTGGCAAATGGTTACTGGGAAAAGCATTGCAAACTATCTGCATATACAGAGAGTCATATGCAACCACTGAAGGAGACAGCTGCTAATAGCCTTTTCCACTGATGCACAAGTGGAATCACAGAGATACTTATGCTTTACATTTTACTTGTGATCTACTAATTGTCAAAGAGCTAAAAGTATATATGTTATTTAACAAATAGGTATTTATTTTGCACTGTGTGGCTAGAATTTTGTCCACAGTAAGTGAAAAACTGATCAAGGCAGGAGATTGGAGTGGAGCTGTAGAAATGCAATACCCAAGCAAAAGAAAATAAGTTAAATGATTAATTAATTCTTAAAGATACTGTCAAAAAGGAAAAGTGTAGGATGTCTCACTGTATGTGGAAGGGAAGTATGGCTCTTATTTTTTTATTACTTTGTATGTCTCTTTCTTTTCTTTTTCCTTTTCTTTTTATTTAAGGCCTGCTGCATATGGAAATTCCCAGGCTAGGGGTCGAATCAGAGCCATAGCTGCTGGCCTGCACCACAACCACAGCAACGCAGAATATAAGCCATGTCTGTGACCTACATCACAGCTCCCAGCAATGCTGGATTCTTAACCCACTGAGCGAGGCCAGGGATCGAACCCTCATCCTCATGTATACCAGTCAGATTTGTTTCCACTGCGCCACAATGGGAACTCCCCTCCTCCTTTTTTTTTTTTTTTGATGCCAAAATTTAGTCATTAGACCATTTTATGTGCAAGATAGATCTGTCTTTCTATTGTTATTCTGAAAATGTGTTCTGAAATGCAGGTAAGGTCTTCGTCAACTATTTCAAACTTTTGATTTTCTTAGGTGAGCCCAGTGTAGCCTCTAGTGTGAGGCTTATTTTATCTTACTATTGAGGCAGTCCTCTCAGTCCTCTCCTAGGTTATACACTCTGTGAATTAAAAAGGTTTCCCACTCTGGTTGTTGAGAACACAGGCGATTCTCAGTTCTTTGTTAGCCCTAAGAGTTATTTCTCGGTATCCAGGGAAGCCCTCGCACTCATGACCTGGTCACTACTCAGCTGAAAATGAGAAGGAGCCTGCCCAGGGCTCTGTAATTCCCTTTCAGTGTGCAGATTTCTCCTCCCAAGTCCTCCAAGGGGACATGAGACTTCCTTGAAGCTCACTGTGCCTCCTCGAGTCAGGGGCCCACAGGACGCTCTCTGGTCTCTTCCTGGAGCTATCAAAAGGTTTTTGCATTTGTTTCCCTTCCTCCAAAGATCACACTCTTGTGCTGCCCAATGTGAGTCCCAAGATACCAGTATTTAATATTGTTTTCTTCTGTGTATTAATTGTTTCTGGTGGGAGATTAAATCTGGACCATCATACTTTAACTTGGCCAGACGACGTACGGTTTGCAGAGTGTGTTTTAAACATTTCAAAGTCATTTCTCTATACCTCACATGACCTCTCTAAGGTGTTTAAAGGGAGCATAATTATATTCACATATAACCTTTGAGAAAATCCACAATATCCATGATCACCCTAAGCCTTTGGTGGAAATTCCTGCCCTAGAATCCAGAGTCCTGCCTCTGACCACATGTTTTCTGTAGACAACCATGTCAAAAGGTAGCACTTTTACTTTGAGAGTAAATGGCTTCATATTTTAACAAATCCCATATATGAGGTGGTTACATGCATAACATTTTCCTTAATGCTTTTGTTATTTTTTCTAAACACTGTTCCCATTTTCTTCTCACATCAAAGGCTGAATTGTTTTCATCTGGAGCTAAAAATTTCCAAATGGGTCGGGAGATAGGAGATACACGAATAGAGAATTGACAGGATGTTATTAACGTCACCTTGTCAAACACACCTTTCACTCCGAACTTTCTGCAGCTGAGTTTTTGGTGCTCAGCTAAAACTGTGTCCTTTACTGCTAAAAGGACACAGATAGATTGAAAGTAAGGGGATGGGGAAAGACTTTTCATGCCAATGGACAAGAAAGGAAAGCAGGAGTGGCAATACTCATATCAGACAAAATAGACTTTAAGGCGAAAGCCATAAAGAAAGACAAAGAAGGACATTATTTAATAGTTAAAGGATCCATTCAAGAAAAGGATATTACAATTGTCAATATATATGCCCCCCACATAGGAGCACCCAAGTACCTACAACAAGTACTATCAGACATAAAAGGAGAAATAGATGGCAATACAATAATTGTAGGAGACTTTAACACTCCACTCTCATCAATGGACAGATCCTCTAGGCAGAAAATCAGTAAGGCAACAGAGATCCTAAATGACACAATAGAAAAATTAGACCTAACTGACATTTTCAGGGCATTACATCCAAAAAAATCAGAATATACATTCTTCTCAAGTGCACATGGAACATTCTCAAGGATAGA
>PVHT021183709.1:7754495-7791471 GCA_004024745.2 Catagonus wagneri | reverse complement strand
TAGAAACCCTCATACTGAGTGAAGCAAGTCAGAAGGAGAAAGACAGATGTCATATGAAATCTCTTATAACTGGAGTCTAAAACACTGCACAAATGAACCTCTCAACAGAAAAGAAAATCACGAACTTGGGGAACAGACTTGTGGTTGCCAAGGGGGGAGAGGTGGGGGAGGGGTGGGAGGGCATGGGGATAACTAGTGCTTTAATAATGGAAAAGCAAGGAGATCCAACTGTATTGCATGGGGAAATATATCTAATCACATGTGACGAATCCATATATGTACATGTAACCGGGTCACCACGTGGTACAGTTGGAAAATCTGACAGAAATCTGTAAACCAGCTATAATGCAAAAAAAATAAAAAATAAATTATAAAAAAAAATTTACTGCTAAGGTTGAGGTACAAATACAAAATTTCCAAGGTCAATTTTAAATGAGGAATTGAAAAGTACATTTGCAAAAATATTATCTTCAGTAATGCTTCAGGAAAAGCAAGTAATTTTTTAACAAAAAGTAAAATATTATAAATACAAAACATATGTTAAAATACAAAATAAAGAGGAGAAAAAAACATAACATTACCCATAATTTCAAAATTAGAAATCTACCACTAATATTTTGGTATATTTCCTTCCAGTGTTTATTTTTCTCTATCATATAGGTCTTTACATGTTCACTTTTATTATAAAATAATGTAATTAAATTGTACCCATAGTGTAAACTTGCTTTTTTTTTGGTTTGAACTAAGCTCATAAACTTCTAAACCTTCAGTTCTCCCTTTTTGTAATTTAAGATTAAAATTATGTTTGCGTAAACACCTCTTCTATTTAAAAGTCAGATGTTTATCACTTGCAAATATTACTAAACCTAACACTAAGAGAGCAAGTCAAAAGATTTAATACATAGAAAAGTAATTTTATTTATAAAAATAAAACTTACGCTCATTATCCAAAATTTTGGTCTGTATTCCCAATAAAACTTTGCAGATACACATTTACGTTTCTGCTTAATCAGTTATTTCTTGGACACCTTTGGGGTTGGCAATTTTTCTAAAGCTTTGCTTCAGGAACTTGCCCTTTTGGATTTTTCACAAGGGATTTGTAAAAAGGTGTTAGGTATGCCAAGGCCCTAAGAGACATCATTCATGTGATAATAGCCCACTGGCCCATTTCTCTCACAGTGGATGTTACAGTGACTGAGGCAGAATCAAGGTGGCAGCAAAACCTGTCAGAACCCATAAAGTGTTCCAATTTTATAAGAGTGAAGAAAACTCCCATGACTCAATAAGTTGTGAAAGAAGATAGCATTAATTACTTGCTTTCCAGTGTAGATGGAGAATGAGTTATTGTAATCAATACAAGTATGCATGAATACATACTTGTATTGTAATCAATACAAGTAAACAATCAGCTGGGACACTTGTTAAAAAATCCAGATTCCATCATGGTCTATCCCAAGAGACTGGATATAGTGCCCTGTGCTGTACAGTAGGACCTCATTGCTTTTCAACTCTAAATGTAATAGTTTACCTCTGACCCCGGAAGATAACATGAGAAAAAGAATGGAGATACACACACACACACACACACACACACACATATGTACACATATATGTATGTGTGTGTGTATATATATATATATATATACACACACACTATACAGCATAGTGACCCAGTCGTGCGCACACACACACACACACACACACACACACCCATACACACACACACACACGACTGGGTCACTATATTGTATAGCAGAAATTGATACAACACTGTGAATAAACTATATTCTAATAAAAAAATTCCAGATCTTTCTCTCTACCCCAGGACTACTGAATCAAAATCCCCAGGTAAATTCTACTTTTAACAAATTCTTCCCTAGGCAATTCTAAAGATGTGGTGGGTTTTGGGAAAAAAAATACCTCACTCTATAGGAATGTGCTTTTTCTCAAGTATTAAACTTCAGCAAAAATAATGTCGTCCTACAGCTAGTTTGAATGTATTTATCTCTGCTGATTCAGAAAAGGTATTTCACAATCTTGCTGGATCCTAACAGCAGCAACAAGAAGACACATTACAAAACTGTGAGAAGAACGAGTTTTCTGTTACATGTTTTTTTGCCATGCACACACACACAATACATAATGATGGGATCATGTAGGTATAAGAAATAGAGTGTCCCATTTCACAGATAATTTTTAATAGAAACGCCATGTGCAACTGCTGTTCTGATGCTTCCAGGGGGCTCTGGGGTAATCACATTTGATGGATGTTGCTTAGCCAAAGCACAGTTTTTACCAAACTCTAAGTTATCTTGAGTAAATTGCCTTGGGGCAACAATGTGAATGAGGCTTTTTTTTTTAAATAGCTCAACCATTTGTGCCATATCTTATGAAATAATGCACTATTTTCCTGCTGACTGAGCCAAAACTCCCTTAGGGCAGAGCCAGTTTCTCTGTCAATGAAGTAAATCCCTTAAGAGAGCACCATAATCAGATTTACTGAGGGGTGAGTGCAGTAAGCACTAAAAGCAAAAAGGACTCACCCATCGGTGTAAGAGAAAGTTGCAGAAATACCTGCTGGGGGATAAAGCCTCACAATAAGGACTCGGGAAAAAGTCCTCCCATACAAGGAAATTGTCTTCTAGGCTTCCAAGCAGTGGCCTGGGAATACCTTGCACTGACAGCCATAAATCTGGACCAGCTCACTGTTATTTTGCCTGGTTACTAACAAATCAGGCAAGTTCAGTAATTCCTAACTGCAATTTACCACTTTTCCTGCTTGAGGTTTTGTGCATTTTTTTTTCATGTGTGTATGCTTTGATAACCTTACCTATTCCTGCATTTTCATTCTTACATAACACTGCTTTCCATTCCAATCCCTTTCATAACTACATAAGTCCATATGTGACATAGTAATTAATAAGTAATTAGTAATAAGTGACTGGTAATGTTTTTTTTTTTAAGATTTGCTCCTATTTATCTTTTAAAGTGCATTTTACTTCATAATACATAAAGACAAAAGCATAGTCTGATTTTTTCCTCCAGAAGGAAGTGGCAGTCTGGATAAAAGTATTGGTGCTGGAGCAGGGCAGAGGTTGCTCTGTGTAAGGCAAAATGAGCTGCCAAATTTGGGGACATGCGTTTTGAACATTTGTACCCTTGGCTTTCCTTCCTTTAAACAGTAAATGGACTAAAAGCAAACTGCATACATTGTCCTGGAGATAAGGCACATGCTTTGAAATCCTGTAAAGGAACAAGGAAGACAAATTCACATACGTCTTTTCTTTCAGTCCGGCAGGCAGGTGATAAGATCCCTGTTTTCATGAATTATAAAGCGTCCATCCTGCTCTTGGTTTGGGAGCCTTAACAAGTCAAAATAGCATCTCCATGACCCCTAATTCATCCTTGTCTTTAAACAGCTGTTTTCATTATGTTTACTTTCTTTTGCTAATTCTTTTAGTATAATAGCATCGATGACCTCAGCAGATATTTTATAAGTATACTACATCTGTACATGTGATATTGTTATATTGGTACTTAGTGTGTGTGTAGATATATGTGTGTGTATATATATATATATATATATATATATATACATATATACACACACACATAATATAATATAATATAATATAATATATATAACATATATATAATATATAGTATATATACATTGTATGGATAGATAACTAGATAGATAGATAGAGGGTCCACTCTCTTCCCTTACTTCTAGGGTATGTTTATGGGATATTGTGACTTATAATAGGAAATATATCTTTGGTTTTCTGGTACAAAACCTTTGGAATTTCCTCAGTGAAAAGAGCAAAGAAGGTGCCTTTTATACATTCCTGAGACAGTTTTTGGAAAGTCCTTAGGTCACCTAAGTGTGGGGGCTTGTTACCAAAAGAATCAACTTTGTGTTCAGGGGCTTGGAACTTTCAGTTCATCCCCTGGCCTCCAGGGAGGCTGTCCGTCAGAAGTGCAGGTAACAACCTGGGCTTGCAATTGACAACCGGAGTTGGAGGGGGTTGTTGAAACCTCCCATCTGAAGCCAGATGGTCAAAAAATAGGTGATAACCTGGCTTGCAGTTGGTGTCTCAACCGTGTGTGTTTGTGTGTGTGTGTGTGTGTGTGTGTGTGTGTGTGTGTGTGTGTGTGTGTTGAGGTGTGGGGTGTCTTGGTAGCACTGAACCCTTAACCTGTGGAACTTGATGTTTCCTCTGGGTAGATAGTGTCAGAATTGACACTTGGGTGATGAGTGAACATAAGGTGATTTGATGGGTTATGGGTGACTGAAAAGGAGCAGCTTGAGTACACATACGACAGTGGGGCCAGGTCCCAGGTCCACATGGAGCAGAAGGACTAGACTAGAGCAGGTGGAGAGGTATGAAAGCACTGTTTGGAATTACCAAAGGAGGAGTTGCAGAGGGCAGACATGTCTTGAAATTACTCTTCTTGAGTGCTTGCTGTATGCCCTGGTTTTGCTGGATTCTCTGCAATTCTCTTTCCTTTCTCCTCACACAATGCTGAGGAATGGCAAACTTAAGCTCAGAGGGCTGGAGTACCTGTTTGAAGCCCCCAGGTCGAGAGTGATGGAACTGGTCTTCCAGCCGAGTTGTGTTTGGTCTCGTGCTTATCTCTGGGCAACAACACTGTCTCCCAAGGATAAAGGAATGAAGTTTGGATTTCACGTCCTCAAAGCCAATTCCAACATGGTCTCAATAAGTACTTATTAAAAGAGGGAGGAAGGACGGAAGAAGGAAGAAGGGAGGGAGAGAGGGACATGGAGATGCCATGGAGAGAACTCAGGAGAGAGTAGGAAAACCATTAGGGGCACCACAACCAAAGGCAGAACCTTGCGAAGGTCCTTTAAGGCCATATCTGTTTTTTTCTCATGATGAAGAATTCTCCTCTGGGCCTGAGCTTGGCAGATTTTTGTTGTTTGCTGTAGCATTTATTTCATTAAAATCCCAAATTCATGATTTTCTGATTATCTCATTCCTTTCACAATTATTAGCTAGAATTCTTAAAAGTAAATAGTTTGGTTACTCTGAAACCCTTTAAGAAGGAAAAGCAGAAAAAGCTTAGCATTATCATGCTTTCAAAGTGAATGGTCTTGGAGAAGTTTGTGCTTTGCCGATCTTTTGACTAAGCAAACCCTTATGACCACCACCACTTTAAGTAAACCAGTCACAGCCCACCCAATGGATGCTAACGCCTTGTATTCTTAGAACACAAACCACAGAAAGCTGGGAGTGTCCCTAAATGCATCTTAGGTTCTGAGGCATGGTTACATATGCCGTTATTTTATGTAAATCATACAGAGTGTATAATTATGAATTTGGCAGAGGCTCATAGAAGAGATAAGTAAACAAAGAAGGTTTTAAATATGCTCACTTTCTGACGGTGAGGCACTCTGCCTTCTGCAAATATTCGTACAAAGGAGACCCACACTTGGGTTAACCTCTTAGGAGGGTATCAGTCTAATGTCTAAGGCTAAAATGGGACCCAGTCATCAAGTATGATTTCTATTCTCACCCCTAGTCTCAGCCCCACGGCATCTCCCACATGCCCTGCAAGCAGTGTGTTTGCTCACACTTGTCAGAGTATTTTGTTTCATCAGCATTTCCATTTGTGGCCGATGCAGATCGGTGTCAGCACATTGCCACTGGAGACACACTTTGGATTTATTTACTCAAAGTCAATTGATTTCATCAGAATCAACTTGGTCTTTGAAATATATACTCTGGAAAGCAGTTCTGTCCTGGAAAATTTTTTTCCATTTGAATTGTTGTCGTGTATGTGTGTGTGTGTGTGTGTGTGATTGATAATTTTCCTACTGAACATGAGTGCAACATTTATAATACGATGTTAATTCTAAGGCCATATTATGTCATCAGTCTTGAATATAGTAGTATGTTTCAGTGTTGGATGTTAACTGAACACCGTTGTAGTCATTTCAAGATATCTATATATGTCAAATCATTATGTTATACACCTAAAATTAATACATTTTATAGGTCATTTATATCTCAATAAAACTGGAAAAATAATTTTTAAAAATAATTCAATGGGGTATCTTATACCTTTGTAACATCCGCTATCATTTTTGCCTCATATTTTCCCTTGAAACTCTAGTATAGTAATGTAAAAATGTCACATAAAAAATGAATTCCAAGTATACGTGCATTGAAATAATTATCATGTATTTATGTTTTATTTTAAAAATATATCTACTTTCAGCAGGGACCAAACTATCCTCATTTACATTTTTTTATGATCTTTTTTCACATAAACCACTGCTTCAATGTGTCAGAACAATGGTTATCTCTGAGAGATACTGGCATATTCTGTTATGTTTCATAAATATTAAAGGGAGTTTTCATGGATGTGAAATATTTTGAGATTGTTTACTTAAATTATGATAAATTTGACATGAGAAAACTGACATGCAGGAGAGTTAAGGGTCTTCCATGGTCACACAACAGGCAAATCATGCACTGAGATTTGGACCCAGGTAGTTCAGCTCCAAAGTTAAGGTGACTGATAACTATATAATGTTCTGTTGGTAATTTGAAATCATATTGGAGTCAAATGATGAATTGTATAAATACATTTACGTCCCTTGTTAAAGGAGCAAAGTCATTTATAAATCAGTATTAGATCAACCATATTAAGTGCACAAATACGTATGTGTATATGAGATGTCACATATGTTTACATCTATTTATCTCTATATATTCATCTTTATATAACATATATCTATGTATACATGCACACACAATACATATAAACACATAGATTAAAAAAAATTGAATAATGGGAGTTCCCATCGTGGCGCAGTGGTTAACGAATCCGACTAGGAACTATGAGGTTGCGGGTTCAATCCCTGGCCTTGCTCAGTGGGTTAACGATCTGGCGTTGCCGTGAGCTGTGGTGCAGGTCGCAGATGTGGCTCGGATCCTGCGTTGCTGTGGCTGTGGCATAGGCCAGTGGCTACAGCTCCAATTAGAACCTCCACATGCCGCGAGTATGGCCCTAAAATGACAAAAGGCAAAAAAAAAAAAAAAAATTGGACAATGGTAGTTTTTTGGCTGCACCCACAGCAGGTAGAAGTCCCTGAGCGAGGGATTAAACCAGAGCCACAGCAGTGACAATGCCAGACTTTTAACCCACTGAGCCCTGGGAGAACTCCTTGACAATGGTATTTACACTGCAAGTTTAATATAAATTAAGTCTTGGTGATGGGATTACCAGTGATTTCTTTTTCTTCTTTATAATGTTCTGTACTTTCCAAATATTTTATCATAGGTATGTTGCTAATTTTGGAATTTTTTTTCTTTTTTTTTTTGAATGCACCTTTGGTATATGGAATTTCCCAGGCTAGAGGTCGAATCAGAGCTGTAGCTGAGACCTAAACCACAACTGCAACAACACCAGATCTGAGCTGCCTCTGTGACCTACACTGCCTCTTGTGGCAAGTCCGAATCCTTAATGTGCTCGGTGAGGCCAGGGATCGAACCTGCATCTTCACAGACAGTAAGTTATGTTCTTACACCACTAAACCACAACAGCAAGTCCTAATTTTGTTATTTTTTAAAATACTGTTTAACCCAAAACCTTCTGTGAAGGGACCAGTTGCTATTTTGTTAATATTTTAGACGCGCAGCTATGTGTTCTTAAAATGATAAAATAATATGAACATAATAGCCCCCAGATATATTAATTTCCTCTTCAAGCCTCTCATAAAAGAGGCTCACTTAAGACTTGCTCACTTAAAACACTGTGTGGAAGGGTCTCCTGTGCAATTCTTCTTTTCTCCACCTCTCATCGGGCACTGTCGACTTTTCATTTCTTCGTTCCATCTAAGCGCTCTGTGGATATTTGTTCCATGGCCCTTTCTGGGGCAGTTCACAAGCATCAACCCCCTGTCCTGTCGAAGAAAACTTCTAAGTCTCCAAAACTGTTCTGCGCAGTCTCTTAGTCCTTAACCACTCATGGAAATTTAAATCTAAATTAATTAACATTAAATAAATTAAAAATTCACTGTCTCAGTCACAGCAGCCTTATGCAGCTCTTGTACTGGACAGGCTGCTCCTGAGACGTTGCTGGATCCCAACTTCTTATGTTTCCACTTATGCTGGCTTGTTGCAGAAAGTGCATTTTCAAATCCCAAAATGTGTTTGCTTGCTCTTGAAGCCACAGACTTTCTCCTCCTCCTTCTCCTTTTCCTTCTCCTTCTTCCTCATCCTCTTCTTCTTTTTCTTCGGGTTCTGCCTTTCTTTAGTCTTTTTTTTTTTTGTCTTTTTGCCTTTATGTAGAGCCACACCTGCGGCATATGGAGGTTCCCAGGCTAGGGGTCTAACAGGAGTTGTAGCCGCCAGCCTTCGCCACAGCCACAGCAACGCGGGATCCGAGCCGCGTCTGCAACCTTCACCACAGCTCATGGCAACGCCGGATCCTTAACCCACTGAGCAAGGCCTGGGATCGAACCCGCAACATCTTGGTTCCCAGTCGGATTCGTTAACCACTGAGCCACAACGGGAATTCCTGGTCTGCCTTTCTTTAGTTTTACCCAAGCATCTAGAAATAGCACAGGTCTTCCATTACCAAGGTTAATATCTTCCCAGCGGTCCATTTAGGTTTTTCAGATGAGATTCCTCTACAGGCATAACTTCTGGTAACATAATGTTTTCCTCTTAACAGCTTTATAGAGAACTATTCACCTAAACCTTGGAGGAACCATGCCCAGTCACGTTGATGAGGCATCCCCGTATTTTTGACATGAGCAACTGGAGAGAGAATGACTTTCTATCTGAAGCGCCTTGCATATCAAAGTGAAGAGATTCAGGGGTCCACCGAGGAGAGACATAGTAGAGAGGGCATGTGGGGACAGTTAATAGTGGCGGTTATTGTGTTAGATGTAGTTGTTCACAATAAGGCACAGAACACTTGCCTCTCGTGATTTTTGTAGAAAAGAAATGAGATGATATATGCAGTTAAGTGCCTCATACATAGTTTAAGATGGTAAAAAAAAAAGAAAAAGAAAGAAAAAATTAATCGCTGAATCGGTAAAGAATTGTTTTGAACAGCTAACGACAGAAATAGATATGCAAGGGGATATCCGAATGAAAGGTTTATTTCCTATGTAATAAGATCAGAGTTAAGCATTCCATGGTTGTTGGTTCAGCACCCCCAGGAAATCTTTAGGGGCTCAAATTGCTGTTCTTATCCCTTAACTCCCATTTTCAAGATCACAATACAGTTGTGGACATTGTAACTGTCATACATATTCTAGCAGACCAAGCTTAAGGCGACCATCACGATCTTGTGTTTTGGTGTTCGCGCTCTGTACACTTCCTCACCCCTTGAGTGTGTTCGGGACCCGTGACCCGCAATAGCATATACAAAGGTGATGGCGTGTCACCCTCAGGATGACATTACCATGGACAATGTTCCTCCTGGGCAGTGGACCAATACTAGAAAACTCACCCTTGCTTGCCTTGCAGAAGCAAGCTCCCAAGAAGCTGGCAGCCCTGTTAGAGACGCCCCCATGGAAAAGAACTGTGGACAGTTTCCAGCAAGAAACGCCGGAAGTTGCAAAGAAATGAATTCTGTTGACAACTGGAGGGAACCTGAAAGAAATTCACCCCCTGAAGCCAAAGGGAACACAGGGACTGAAGCCTGGTGAGAATCTGAAGTTATGAACCCAGCTGAACTGAGCTGAACTCCTGATCCACAAAAACTGTGAGGTCATAGACGTGCATCATTTTAAAGCAGTGTGATCATTTGCTATTCAGT
This sequence comes from Catagonus wagneri, assembly GCA_004024745.2. Taxonomy (NCBI): domain Eukaryota; kingdom Metazoa; phylum Chordata; class Mammalia; order Artiodactyla; family Tayassuidae; genus Catagonus; species Catagonus wagneri. The sequence goes on along the minus strand of PVHT021183709.1, from coordinate 7,781,670 downwards.
AAAGAAAACTAACACTGAAAGCCCAGAGGCAGGCAGCAGATGTCTGCCAGTTTTAAAGAGTTTTTCTAGGTGTTCCACGGAACACCTGGGTTTAGGTCTCCTTGACCATAATTAGGTACATAACTATCCACAATCTATCTTTCTATCTATGGTTGCAAGTGAGGCCGATAAGTGAAATAGCTCTTGGGCACAACGGCTCAGTGAATACATTCAGGATTCTTTTATCAAAGGGAAAAAAACATGTAATGGGCAGAAATCTGCACAGACTGTTCGAGGTCCCAGTTTGCCTTCTGCCTTATAAAAACAGATCCACTTCTTTAAAACCTCCAGGCAGATGGAGATGGCAAATGGAGGCATTCCCTACCTGTGGAAGGAAGACTTTTAGTAAGAAAATTTGTGGCTTGTTAATTCTCATTAAATGGTTGACTTAGGGTCTGCATTCACGACATTTCTGTTTGCTTACTGTTAGAGGACGAGCATCAGCAAACCCTGCTTAAGCAAGGGAAGAAAGCATACCCAATCCTTTCCAGAAACATCCTGAACTTCCTAAGTAAAGCGAATGGAGTTTGGGGAAAAATTATTTGCTCTTTGGTCAAAGGAATGATTAATTCAAAACAGATTTAAATCAGAGCAGCCATAAGGCACTGGGTTAGAAAGAAAAAAAGGAAAAGAAAAAATTGTTTTGTGTTTCAAGAGAGTTTCAGAGATTTCTTTCAAGTCTAAAAATCACAACCCAAAGAACATAAAGCTCAACCAAAAATAACAGCATTATGATTCTTGGAAAAGAATCAAGATTTTTTTCAACAAAATAATCAGTGCATCTGAGCGATCTACTATGCTAACCATCTTATACTATTTATATTCATGTTGCAATAAAGAACAGTGTATATGTTGGACCAAACTTGTGCTAAAATAAGGCACACACAGCACATTTGGCATTTGACCATAGAAGAGTTATTTTACAGTCTAAACTTCCATTAATAGCAATATACACACACATCCTCAAACTGACACTGGATGTCAAATGAAGCAATGATTCCCACACCTTCGCTTCAGTAATTTACATATTAAGTGGTTCCATTTTTAAGTAAATGCCCTAATACACAAGAATATCAAATTAATGTAATTTCGTATTTCAACTAAAGAACATATACGTAATTTTATACGGTCCATTCCATTACAAATTGTCCCTACAGAGTTCCTCTGTGGCTCAGCAAGTTAAGGTCCTGGCTTTGTCACTGCTGTGACACAGTTTCAGTCCCTGGCTCTGAAATTTCCACATGTTGCTGTTGAGACCAAAAAAAAAAAAAAGAGAGAAAGAAGAAGGGAAGAAGAATCATCTCTAAAGATTCAACGAAACTAAGATATTGTGCATGTATAAAAATGCATGAAGGGCTATTTGAATAATGGGTCTATTACATATGTATTATGTTTCATCTGCAAAATGTGGTACTATGAAACCATACAAATGTAGGCAAACATATCTTTACTTTTTATATACTCCATAAATAGCTAAACCATTTGTAAGAAGGAATAAACTTTTTGTGTTTTGATAATAATCTATATCAGAATTTCCAAATTAATGGAGCAAAACAAAAAAAAAGTGCTTGAAGCCATAAGTTATATTTAGGTATTTGTCAAGAAGCCAGATTCCATGGGTTCTGAATATCTGACCCCTTGGCATCTTCCCACATAATCAACCCTTTAACCCAGACTTGGAGTAAAGGGAATAACAGTTGCTTTTTTTTTTTTCCCCTTCTCTGTTTAACTTGGCTCAACTTTCGGTAGAAACTCCTCTTTCCCACAGCTTAATTCCAAACAAATTGTAAGGTTAACAATACCCTTACCATGGTTAATTCAGTCATTTTGCCAGTTAACCTGCTGAAAGGCCAACATTAGACTGTTTCCTTTTTAGGTGAGAAAGTAATTAGGAATTTCAACCTAAGATTGACTTGTACTCTCATTAGTGCATTTCCTTTTTTTTTTTTTCTCGCATTCTTTTGAGCAAATATTTCCAGGCGTGGAGAGATCTTAACAATGAAACACGAAGGAGAAAATATCAAATGATCTAGAAAAATATACATTTTTCCCCTCCATGAGGAACTAATAAGTAAAGAATGCTAGAAAATGGACCACAGACAAACCTTTGAAATTGTCATTTTTCCAGGGTGAGTTTGAGAATGTCAAAAGTCTTGTTGCTTTTTTGTAGGCTTCAGAGAGAAAATATACAGATTGGAGAAATAATTATGTTTCCGAAATCAGGACAGAACAAAGTAAAAAAAAAAAAATGTGTGATGCTCTTGATAGAAATTAAATAGTAAATGTTACGTTCAGCCCCCTCATGTAGGATTAATTGTCTTGCTCTCAATTAAGAGCAAGACATTTACTTGGGGACAGAAAACTTCAGCTTTGTTCAGAAACCCAGGAAATATATCCAAAGACTCCCTTCAAGAGGCAAAGAGGGGTCCAGGGATTTCAGAGCTGTTAGACACAGCACTGGGCAAGCAGCTGACTAGTCTGTGTCAGTATTTTCTAGGTTGGGGACTTGGGAGTCAGTGGGACATGAAATCCCCATAAAATATGTAAATGATGTCCACAGTGGTGTGAGCAGAAGGTTGGGGTAAGTGTTAGTGATCATATATGGCTTAGAAATGCTATGAATTTATTAATGATTTGAAATTTGAGTGTTAAACAAATGTTTTAGCTTTGTTTAATCCAAGGCTTCCCACATTTATTTCAGCAAAGAACTTTCCTGTCTGTCCCTCCCCCACACCCACGCACCAAATCTTTCACAACCCACGGGATATCAGTGTTCTGAAAAGAGTGCACTTTGGTTAATTGCGGTCATTGTCATTCCCAGTTATCTGAACCAGGGAGTGGGTATGTTTGGTAAAGGAAGGGGAAAATACTAAGGACTTTGGAACACCCAGGGTATACAATCAGCCTTTCTTATCCATGGATTCCTCATCTGCACAGTCAGCCAATCTTGGGTGGAAGACAATATTTGAAAAAAAAATCCAGGAAGTTCCAAAAAGCAAAACTTGAGTTTGCCTTGCACTTGGCAACCTTTTACAAAGCATTTACATTGTTTAGGGTATTATGAGTAATCTAGAGAAAATTTAAAGTGTACAGGAGATGTCCTTAAGTCACATGCAAAGACGGCACCATTTTAGAGAGGGGAATTGACATCCACGGATATTGGCCTTTGCGGGAGTCCTGCAGTCAAGCCCCATGGATACTGAGGGAAGACAGAATTTAGTGGTTTAACACTATTAATGAAGGCTAAGCTCAAGGGACATAAAAATGAGTCACATAGGATCTTAACATTCAACCATTCAGAAAACTCTATGCCAATTTGGCAGAAAAGTGAAATCTTTTCTTTCATTTTGTGTATCTAAAGAAGATCAGACATTCTTACACAAGGTTGAGTAGACACAGGGACCGGTATTTAAAGAGTTTTCTTTTTTCTTTGTTTTTGTAGTTAATTGATTTTAAGGTCTTCTCCAGGGCATTAGATATTTTATATCACTATTGTTCCTTTTCTTTCCCCTGGAAAATTAATTTTTCCAATTTACCTAGGATCAAAAGAGCAAAACCTGACCCTTTTTTCGATCACGAAAATTCTTGAATGCAATTAATGTAAGTGGCATTTTTAATATAGCATATAAAAATGGAAAAAGGGGCCTCGAAAGATTTATTATATAAGCCCTGCCTCTTCGTACACTTTGTAGGAGGAATAAATGTCTGAAGATGGAAGAATTCAAAGGATATTGAAGATATTATGATGGAGGGAAAAGTGTAACCCATGAAATCTTTTGAAGAACTCCTCTGACTTGCATTAAAGTATTTTAGTGCTCAATCCTATACCTTCCAACAGTTATAATATAGATACTAGGAAGACTTTTTGGGGTCATTTTATGTATTTTTATGTTATGTCTATACTCTAAAGATCCAAAATGTGTCTAGGAAATAGACAATTATGTGACTAGTAGCAAAAAAAAAAGTATAGTTGGAGGAAACTAGGAAAAACTAGGACAAGCATTTAAATAACGCCTTTCTACATTTAATATGACCCGAATCCAGCAGTCATTGAGTGATGCTCTTAAAATTTGATTCATGTTAAAATTAGCAGGATCCTCACTCTCATTGCTGGAAGACACTAGGAGGCTACAGGATATAAAAGAAAATAAGATGCAAAAAATGAACATTCTTTTAGTAGGAGTCCTGAGCGTAGCCCCTGATTTGTTTCTTCATTAACTCTGGAACCCTGATATCAGGACAATCAATCCTTCCGATAGCCTGATATTTTCTTTCTGGGCTAGAGATAATACCTCCCATCTTACAACATGGGGTTGTGGGAAATTTCATCATGATGAAAAATATTTTGAAAAATGTAAGTTTCACTATTTCTTAAGATAATATTAAATCCTGGTTCTTTCACAGGTTTAGAATCATACGAAAGTGGCACTTTTTCCTTTCCTCGTTATATCTCCTAGACTTACTTTGATCGAATAATAGCACAACGTAAAAGATACTCAGTTCTCAGAAAATAAAAGTTTTTGCAGATCAGTGGTTGCTTCTAGACAGGATTAGGAAGCTGGGAGGGACCAGTGGAGGGAATTTAAAAAGGACACAAGGAGGCCTTTTGAGTGATGACTTTTCTTCACTGCCTTCATCATGTGCTGTTTCCCTGGGTACATACAATTACCAAAGTTATCAAATTTTACACTTTAAATAAGTAAAGTTTATTGTATGTTAATTATATTAAAGAAAGCTACAAAGACACATGTAAGAAACAAACATATATTATTCTATTTAATGTATTTGAAAAGCTTGAGTTATAACTTTGGCCATCTGGGAAAAAACGAAAGCCTTTAAATAAGGTAAATAAATGTGTTTATTCTCAAAAGTATTCAAATACATGTATTCCTATATGTGTAGTGTCCTGGGTCATTCAATGATAATTGTCACATACAAAAATAATTTGCTGTTATAAAAATTAGGCTTCTTCGAAGCTACAAGGAAAAAAAAGACATGGCTAGTTTTATGAAAAGCTTAGCAGACATGTAAACACATTTCTTTACCTTCAAATATATTTACCATTATGTATGTGATGGTATGTGTGTGTATAATATGTGAGAAAAAAACATGACTAGTTTTATTAAAAGCTTATCAGGCATTTAGGCACATTTCTTTATCTTCAAATAAATTTACCATTATGTAATGGTATTATATATAATGGCAAAAGCATCCTACTAAAATGTTAGCATTCCATATTGGATGCAGAGATTTGTTTGTTTGTTAGTTTTGTCTTTTTAGGGTCACACCCTTAGCTATGGAAATTCCCAGGCTAGAGGTCAAATCTGAACTGCAGCTGCCAGTCTACACCAGAGCCACCACAACATAGGATCCAAGCCATGTCTGCAACTTACACTGCATCTTCACGGACTCGATGTTAGGTTGTTAACCCACTGAGGCACAATGGGAACTCCCCAGAGATTCTTAATATTTGTCTGTTTGCTAAACAAATTACACAGTTTTGTAAAGAAGTTACCACTTATTCTATCCCTGGAATTTTTGCAGAGCGAGTTGAAATTAAAGACACTAGTTACATGTAAGTCTTATAAGTATATATTTTCTAAAGATACCATTCATCCATTTATTTATTCACTTATTCACCAGCATTTATTGACTACTTGAAATGTGCCAAGACTAAAAAGATGAAGACAGACTAGGGGTTCCAAAGCCCCATCCTTGTCGTCCATTATGAGCACATATGTTGACATTTTGTGTCAAGAAATTAACCGAAAGATCTAATGTCCCTTTTTAGTGTTTGCTTTATTTTAGATTCTATGATTTGATAACTTTATTTTTATATTATTTTTATCTTAGAGTTTCCACACTTGAAATTAATTCAAAATATATTTGAAACCTCAAAGCATACAACAAGTCTTTTTATGGAATTGCAAAAGACAATTTTCTTTTGTCTTTTGTCGTTTTTAGGGCTGCACCTGAGGCATGTGGAAGTTCCCAGGCTAGGGGTCTAATTGGAACTGTAGGGCCTACGCCAGAGCCACAGCAATGCGGTATCTGAGCCACATCTGCAAGCTACACCACAGCTCACGGCAACGCTGGATCCTTAACCCAATGAGTGAGGCCAGGGATCGAACCCACAACCTCATGGTTCCTAGTTGGATTTGTTTCTGCTGAGCCATGACTGGAACTCCAGCAAAAGACAATGATGTTTTATGAATTTGTTGACAATTGTGAAATTTGTTCACCATCCGCCACAGAATATGGCTAATTTATCTGCAATGATGACAATGTAAGAAAATCAAGGCTATTCTAAGTTTGATGCATAATGCCACTCATGCTATATGTAACCAAAATATGCTTTCTGATTGAAAAATAAAGGATATCTGCTAAAATATGTCAAGAAATCTAATCAGTATGTCAAATAATAATTTTCACGCACTAGATGGGCATACATTCCTAAACCCAGATAGGGGGTTTTCAGATGTTAAAAGTGTTTTACAATTTAGGTGTCTGAAGGAACCGATAAAAAATTCCCCTTATACAGCAATTATTGACCAATTTTCATTGATGTTTGCGTTTATATACACAACAAGTTAATGGTGAGTTACCTGGTGGCCTAGCTGTTTAAGAATACAGCATTGTCACTGCTGTGCTCAGTCCCGGCCCAGCAAACTTCTACATTCAGTAGGCATGGCCAAACAACAACAACAACAAAAATAGGTTAATGGTGGCATCTTAGTGATTGTTTTTCCTGATATAAAATAATTTATCTCAATAGTAGTGTTGGTACAAATGAAGAAGAAAATAGTAAAACCCATCACATTATAATTCCATGTGTGTAACATATTCTATTTATTTCAGTGGCATAATGCTTTTTGAAAATTAATTTTTATTTTATATTGGAGTATAGTTGATTAACAGTGTTGTGTTTGTTTCAGGAATATAGCAAAGTGATTCAGTTATAAGTATACATATATCTATTCTTTTTCAGATTATTTTCCTATATAGCTTATTATAGAACACTGAGTATATTTCCCTGTGATATACAGTAGGTACTTGTTGGTCAGCTATTTTATATATAGTCATGTGTATATGTTAATCCCCACACTCTTAATTTATCCCTCCTCCCAATATTTCCCCTTCGGTAACCATAAGTTTGATTTCTGTATCTACGAGTTAGTTTGTTTGTTTGTCTTTTTAGAGCCGCACCCACGGTATATGGAGGTTCCCAGGCTAGGGGTCTAATCGAAGCTGTTGCTGCCAGCCTACGCCAGAGACACAGCAACGCCAGATCTGAGCCGCGTCTGCAACCTACACCACAGCTCCCGGCAACGCCGGATCATTAACCCACTGAGCAAGGCCAGGGATCAAACCCGCAACCTCATGGTTCCTAGTCGGATTCATTTCCACTGTGCCATGACAGAAAATCCTGTTTGTGTTTTGTAAATAAGTTCATTTGTATCATTTCTTTTAGATTACACATATAAGTGCTATGGTATAATGCTTTTTTCCTCCACCTTCAGTCACCCTATTCCCATCAACACATTTTATTATGTATTTGCTTCATTGACCCTAACTCTGCCACATTTGATTTTCTCACATTTCTCTCAATGATATGTGCATCCCAGTACCTACAGGTACACCTTCTCCACTACCAAACTTGAAGATCATAATAATTACAAATTGCCTAAACTTGTATTGTGGCCTCCTTTAAAGCACCGACTGCTCATTCCCAGACCCTCTGTGGTATAACATCAAAGCTTCCACGGGAGGAGTTACCATCGTGGCTCAACAGTGATAAACCCGACTAGTATCCCTTGGGTTGCAGGTCTGATCCCTGGCCTTGCTCAGTGGGTTAAGGATCTGGTGTTGCCATGAGCTGTGGTGTAGGTCACAAACACAGGTCGGATCCCGTGTTGCCGTGGCTGTGGTGTAGGTTAGCAGCTGCAGCTCTGATTCAACCCCTAGCCTGGGAACTTCCATAAACCTCAGGTATGACCCTAAAAAGCAAATAATAAATAAATAAATAATTAATTTAAAAAATCAAAGCTTCCACGGACCGTTGAGTATGACCCCTCCAAGATCATCAAAGATCTCTTCATCTGTGACTATATCCTCTCCTCCGTCCTCGTCACCCTGGTGCTACTTGCAGAAATCATCACTCTCCAGGCCCCCAGAAATAAGAGGAAGTTACCCTGTGTGTCAGGCAAGGTGCTTTGTTACAACAGAAACTTGTGCTGACCATCTTCAACAGGAAAGAGATCGTACACCTTGAGCAAGCAGGATTAACCCCGGAAATGCAAATGTGGCTGGACAATAGCAAATCAGTCCCTATGATGCACCATGTTAATAAAATGGGGGGCGGGGGTGTAAAAATCATACTATTGTTACAAGAGATGCAGAAAAGCATTAACAAAATTCAACATACATGGACGATAAAAGCTCTTACTATAGCCTGCGTAGAGAGTATGTACCTCCCTATATCATAAAGGCCATTGTGTGGCCAGGCCATGCATGACAGCTGTCCTCTTGCTGTCTCTACATCCCCTACCTGACCTGACTCACCTTCACCCACTGTCATGACCAGGATTCCCTCTTAATCACAGAACCTTGTTCCCTATGTGCTTGTCCACCCCACCTGCTCCATCCAGCCCAGCTAGTTAGTGATCCACTATGATAATCCATCAGAGGAAAAACACCTGCCTCAGTCTGAACCTGGAAGGCTATGAGGAGCAGATCCCTCTGCTGGTTTCCCTGGAAACCCATGAGCCAACCTGATGTCAATTTCCTCTATAACTGGTTACCTCCCTCTCCCCCAGTTGCAAAGACTGTTGCCATGTCTTGTCCTTATTCCACTGTGGCTCAGCAGGAAAAAATCTGACTAGCATTCATGAGGACGCAAGTTCGATCCCTGGCCTCACTCACTCAGTTAAAGGATTTGGCATTGCTGTGAGTGCTGGTGTGGGTTGCAAGTGTGGCTTGGATCTGGCATTGCTGTGGCTTTGGTGTAGCCAGAAGCTACAGCTCCTGATTCGACCCCTAGCCTGGGAACCTCCATATACCACAGGGGTGGCCCTAAAAAGACAAAAAGAATTGCAATGGCATTTTTCATTTAAATGGAACAAACAATTGTAAAATTTGTATGAAACCAAAAGAGACCACAAATATTCAAATATCTAGTAATTAACGAAGTATGATATTGGCATAAAAGTAGACACATAGATCAATGGAACAGAAAGAAAGCCCAGAAATAAACCCATTGCTATGTGGTCAATTAATTTACAACAGAGGGGACAAGAATAGGCAATGGAGAAAGGACAGTCTCTTCAATAAATATTGTTAGGAATAATGGACATCCATACATGCAAGAGAATGAAACTGAACTGCTACGTTGTACCATATACAAATTAACTCAAAATAGGTTAAAGATTTGAGTATAAACCCTGAAACCATAAAACTTCTAGAAGAAAATAAAGGTGTTAAGCTTCCTGATGTAGATCTTGCAATAATTTTTGGAATCTGAAAAGAAAATATTTGAATCAAAAGCAAAATCAATAAGAGGAAAAATAAATAAGTGGGATTATCTACAACTTAAAAAAATACTTCTGCACAGCAAAGGAAACCATCAACAAAATGAAAAGAAAACTTACGGAATGGGAGAAAATATTTGTAAATCATATGTCTGATAAGGGGATAGTATCCAAAATAATAAAAATTCATTCAACTCAATAGCATAAAAACAAACAATTTGGTTATAAAATGGGCAGGAGATCCGAATAGACTCATTTCCCCAAGGCTACATACAGTTGGCCAATGGGTACACGATAAGATGCTGAACATCATTAATTATCAGAGAAATAAAAGTCAAAACCACAATGAGACAGCACCTCATACCTGTCAGAATGGCTATCATCAAAAAGAAACAAAATACCAAGTGTTGGTGAGGATGTGGAGAAAAGGGAGGCTTCATGTACTGCTATTGGGAAATGTAAGTTAGTGCAGCCACTATGGAAAGCAGTATCAAACAATTATAAATAGACTTCCATGTGACTCAGCAATTCCTCTTCTGAGTATTTATCTGAAAGAAAAGAAAATACTAACTCAAAAAGATCTATGCACCCCCGTATTCACTGTAGCACTATTTATAATGTTGAAGATATGAAGGCAGCCTAAGTGTTAATTGATGAATAAATGGATAAATAAAATGTGACATACATATACATGCATATATATATATATGTATACATGCATGTGTGTGTGTATAAATATAAATAAATAAATATATATATATATGTGTATATATATATATATACACATACACAAAAACTTTTAATGGAATTATTCAGACATAAAAGAGAATGAAATCTTGCCATTTGTGATAACATGGATGCACACTGAGGGCATTTTGCAAGTGAAATAAGTCAGGCAAAGACAAATACATAACACCATTAGATTGCTCTCATATGTGGAATATAAAAACAAGCAAAACAAAAACAGCAACAATTAACCCAAAGTCCTAGACACAGAGAACAGATTAGTTGTCAGAGGCAAGGGTGGAGGGTGGGAGAAATAGGTGAAGGGATAAATGTAAAACAAAAATAACAGGAATATCCGATAAAATAAAAAGATAACTCATTCATACACATTACTTCTAATCCACTTCAGAACTCACAGAGAAATGAAAATATTTAATACCACAGAACTGGAGAAATATTTAATACAACACTCAGATTATTAATCTTATCCTAAAGAGAAAAAGTCAGTTTATTCTTAGAAAGAAAGAAGAGAACTTTTAGCTAACAAGAGTCTTGTGGGCAATGCAATCTGATAGAACTGGGGTCCCCTGCCCCGCCAGTACTGCGACTGGGGCTGCTGCTCTCACACTTTCAGCACCGTGCACAGTTCAGCCTCAAGCTTCTTCATGAAGATGTCAAAATCTTACTTCTTCAAATAAGAGTTAACTTCTCCCTGACTACTTCTTTTCTTAACCCTGACACTTTTTCTCCCTATCCTTTTTCTTTTTTAGATCTCCAGTGCCTGCTGGATATTTTCACTTGGATAAATTACTGTCATCCTGAATTCAATATGTTTGAAGCTAAATGCATATTCTTTCCTCTCCTCTGTCCTAAAAAACCTTAATGCCACACTATTCCAGGCAAATCCATGCTGTCAGCGTTTTACTGGGCTGACAACCTTGAGTTATTTTTAATTCTCAGCCAACTACTGCTCTGGTTCCTCTGTTCCCTTCCAACCTGTCCATCTGAGATATCAGTTTATTTAATTTACTATCCATTAGTGACCCTGTGTGCCTGGGCTTTGCAACAGGTCCACTGCTGGGCTTCACTTAAAACGTCAACAGCAGTAAGTCCAATGAGGTTCAAAAACTATTTGAGAAATAGATAATGTTAATAGAAAGAAGTGAAGGAAAGAAAGGGAGGAAGGGAGGTGGAGAGAAAGAGAGAGGGAGGTGGAGGAAGAAAGGGAGAAGGAGTGAAGGAAGGAAAGAAGAAAGGGAGGGAGGAGGAAGGAAGAAAACATGAGATGATATAAATGAAATCACGCTCAATAAAAACTTAGGAGACCTAAGTTCTGCTTCAACACTTTCCACTAACTGGCTCCAGTAAACCGTGAAACACGCCTTGGATTTCAGTGTCTTCATGTAGGAGATATTAGTCTGCATGTCATGAGGTCTTTTCTAGTGCTAACAATTTATGACTTTTCTTCAACAAATCCCTGTTTTCCAGATTGTAACATTCAAGCTAAACTGTCAAAGAGCCCTAGAGTCGAGGTTTCCCAACAGGCCTCAAGAGGTGTTCAAGGTTGCCAGAGGGGACCTAGGGAGCATGCGATTCTCCAGCTTCCCCTTCTAAAGAAATCAGGGTCTGCAAAGCTGGGCCAGGGTAGAGGTGTAGCACTTGGGAGCCTGCGTCAAATATAGGACAGGGCATGTCTTGCTGATGGGCTTCAAGGTGTGGTGCAGAGGGGTAATGCAAGACATCGTCTTAGAAAGACGGCCTAAGCCACCTGAACAAATTTAAAGGGCTTAGGCAGAAAGGAGAAGAACACAGAAGAGGAAGAGACATATTCTAGAAAATTTCTCTTAGTAGAATGTTGCCACAGAATGATCGTGACCTCAAGCTAAAATCTTGACCTGGGTGTGTGTGTGTGTGTGTGTGTGTCTACATGTTTATATCAGTTCAAATCAAGTATTAAAAGTAAAAGATAAAAAAAATTGGGCCAAAATGTGAATGAGATGTTAGAGCATGAATATGAACACATGAAAATTATTGTTTTAATGTTTTCTGTTTTTTTCTTTTAGGACTGCACCTGCAGAATATGGACATTCCTAGGCTAGGGAATCAGAACTGCAACTACTGACCTAATGTCACGTCCACAGCAACACCAGATCTCAGCTGCATCTGCATCCCTATGTCACAGCTTTCAGCAATTCTAGATCCTTAACCCACTAAGTGAGGCCAGAGATGGAACCCACATCCTCAGGGACACTATGTTGGATTCTTAATCCACCAAGCCACAGTGAGAACTCCATCTTTTAGTGCTTTCAAGACATTTGATGGGTAAAGGAAAACTATAAGTAATAACAGCAAGACGAGGGCATACACTTGAAATAAATATTGGGAATCCGTTGCATTCATGTCAGTTATCTGGAGAATCAGGAACATGTAACAAAAATATGGACCTGAAACTATGCAGTGATTTTAAAGTAAATCTAAAATTATCACAATTTTAGACTAAAGTTCTATTGCCTAATACCTTTGATAAAAATACACATTATAAAGAAGAAGGCATGTATATCAACCAAATTAAGAAAGACTGTGATTTGCCAAGCCTCCTTGTAAAGTTTGTACAGCTCTGCCTGAAATTGGAAGACCTCCCTCCTTTCTCACATTTGTGATGGGAGGATAAATTGCCCTTCAATGCTGGTGGATTTGTTGCTGGGTGAGACTAAAATAATGAAATCAAATGCATTCAATGATTCATAGAACAAAAATATAGTCGGGGCTATAATTTACAACTAAAACTTTTCTCTAAGCTCTGTAGCTTGCAAATATGTGAGAACAGAAAGTGAGGCTAGTGCATGTTAGAGATCAGGGGTGGCAAATTTTCCTTTTAGCATTCCATCTGTCACCACAGTAAAAAAGTTTCCAAGTATCATTGCTGCTAAGGCAGCTCTAAAGCTGAAAACCTTTCACAATATTTGGATGTGAGAACTGGTTTTCTCTTCACTACTTTTCCTTCATTTATTTGTCATTCATTCATTCATGCATGCAACATAGCTCTTGTGTAAAATTTCTGCACTAGGTCCTAAGAGATAGAAATTAAGTGGTGAAGAAAAAGAAATGGGCCATGGCCTCATAGCGCAGATGCTAAAAGAGGGAGTACAAACAATAACCAAATAACTGTTGCAATGCAATGCATGTCATTATTACGGAGAGTGTAGAAGGTTGTAGAAACACAGAAGTAGCACTCTGGCAAGAAGTTAGAGGTAGATTATGAAGAGAATGGTATTTCAGGTGAGACAAGGAATGGGACTTAGCTGAGCCAAAAGAAAGAAGACCCTTCCAGGCAGATGCATCAGTAAAATGGGTAAATCATGAGAAGATAACAAAATAGATCTCTAATACTCAGTGGTTTATAACTACAAAGGCTTTGAGTGTGTCCTCTGTGTCCTTTGTGGGTTGACAGCAGCTCTCCTCTGTGCCATGCCCTCTTTTCTCCAGGATACATTCTGATAGACCTTCTTCATCTGGGGCACTGCTCATCTGGTGGCAGAAGGAAGACATCATGTTGAAGCACACTGTGGCTCTCAGCATTATCTCAAAGTCACGCATGATTCTTCTTCTTATGTGTCATTGGGTAAGGTAAATTATGTGGCCAAGTCCACAGGGCAGGTGTGCATAGTCTCCCAGGGGGTGGGGAGGGGCATCACATTGTGAAACCACCCATCAGTTCTATAAATGAAGGGATAGAGCTAACGTAGAATTGGTGTAGCCTAAGATTTAATCTGACTTCAATGTCAAGTGATCTTTGTGAAACAGATGGTGATAAGCTATGAAGCCAGGTCAGTGAGTGTGAGCTCAGTTAGGCAAGCTCTATAGGCCAACTTAAGGAATGAGAATTTTATCATAAATCCTTTGGATAGATTTTGCTGGATGACTGGAATGTGGAAACTTATTTGGAAAGAAGCCCGATTGAAGGAAGGGGGCCAATTGGAAAGTATGGACCTTAATCCAGGTGAAAAATTATGAGACATGAGGAAAGGAGGCAGGAATGGAGAAATACAATGGCTTTTAAGAGGTGTTTGGTGAATGGAATTAGCAGTGGTTGGGGAATTCTTTTATATGGGGTATTGGCAGGAAAAGAGGTAAGGATATGGCCTGCGTGTTGTTCAGTTCTGCGAAGAGTGGTTTCAATCCCAACACAGAAATGCAGAGGGGAACATGTTCAGGAACAAGAGGGTAAATGCCATTTGGGCAATTTTTAGTCTGGCTCTCTCAGAAGTCATTCCAGCAGAGGTATCCAATAGGGAAGTATACTTTTAGGTCTAAAGTTATGGAAGAAGGGAAATCTGAGCTAGAGATAGACATACAGGAGTCACCAGAATGTAGGCGGAAAATAAGCTGATTGATGTCATCCAGGTGATGATGTGAAAGGAGAAAAGGGGGGAATGGAAAGATAAGGCAGCGCAACACAAACATTTCTCCTGTGATTTTCTACAGCCTTTACTAAGAATACACCACTCCGTACTTTTATTATGCTGTCCATAGAGGAAGGACATTCATCATGAAACACGGGTGTTAATACACCAGCTCCATCCTGAACAAGATGGTCAGGGCTGGGAAAGCTGTGTAATGTAGGTGGAAGCTCTCTGAAAACTGAAAAATATAGTAATCACTCCAGGAGGGGAAATTCCAAAATCTATTTCGAGGTCTCATAAAATATGAAGAAAATAGAGAGCCCATTGCCAAATGTCATAAAGGCAAAATTGACAACATTTTGGACATGACTCATTCTTCCTTTGAAAACCCAACTATCAGATAAGGGTCCATTCCTTTTAAATAGAAACTTCAAAAAAAAATTTTTTTTAAGAAGTCTTATTGGAGTGAGACTGTTGTTATCTCAAGCTGCTCATTTTGGAGTTGTCTGTTTTATTTGTATATGAGTTAGCCTGTCCATTATTATTTATACAGATGTATACATATATTTATATATATTTATATTATTTTATATATTTTTATGTGATATAAATAATATATATATACATAAAGTCATATATACTATGTATATATGAGTTAGCCTGTCCATTATTAGCTATATATGAGGTGGCTCTAACCCTAACCTTAATATTTGTATTTTTCCCTCCAGGCAGACATATTTAAATGGTAATAAAATAGTAAAATTTTCCAATTGTGTCACTGTCACTTCAGTGATCTTTTTTATGGGACTCTCAGTTTTAACCAAAAGATTTGAACATTCTTATACATATAAAAACATGAATTCTAGAAGACTTGTCTAGAGATGAGAACAGGAATTAGAGTGTTTACACTGCCGGTAGTCCAGTGAATGTGTTTTCTATAATTACATTTTCAAACAGTATTTTATGATCCCTTTTCCAACAGTTTTTATTTATTTAGATTAGAGTCAAATTTTATTGTCGTTGCTTATCTGTTTTTGTTTTGTTCTTGTAACGTCCAATTTAAAAACACTATACTAGAGAGGCACAGGGTTAAGATGGTGGAATAGAAGGACCGGAGCTCAAATTCTCTCATAAAAACAATAAAATTACAACCAAATGCCGAGTAACCTTCAACAGAATGGACTGGAAACTTTCAAAAAGATATTCTACTCCAGAAGACAAAGAGGAGACAACATCAAGAGGTAGGAGGGGTGATAAGGCAATATAAGCAAACCCATACCTTCTGGGTGGGAAGCCCCACAGACTGGAAAGTAACTGTATCACAGAGACTCACCTTCAAGACTGAGAGGTCTGAGCCCCACATCAAATCCCCATGCCTCGGATCTGGCACTGGGATTAAGAGCCCCGGAACATCTGGCATTGAAGGCCAGTGGGACTTGTGCACAGGAGCTCCACAGGAGTGTGGGAAATGGAGACCCCATTCTTGAAAGGTGCACACAGACTTTCATGTGCACTGGGCCCCAAGGCAAAGCAAAGACTCCATAGGAATCTGGGTCAAACCTAACTGCAGTACTTGGAGGATCTCCTGGGAAAACAGGGGTGACTGTGACCTGTTGTGGGGGAAGGGCATTGGAGGCAAAGCTCTTGGGAACATTCTTCAGCCTGCATTTCTCTGGAGGTGGCTATTTTGGGAAAATCTGGCTCTTCCCATCAGCACTGAGAAGCCCCAGGCCAAACAATAATCCAGGTGGGATCTCAGCCCCAAACATCAGTAAACAGGCTGCCTAAAGACCCCTCAAGCACACAGCCAGCCTCTACTCTCACCAAGAGACAAAGCCCAACCCACCAGAGGGATAGGAATCAGCCCCACCTACCAGTGGGCAGACACCAGTCCCTCCCATCAGGAAGCCTACAGCAAGCCCCCCATACCAACTTCAGCCACAAGAGAGGCAAACACCAGAAGTAAGAGAGGCCACAACTCTATTGTCTGCAAAAAGGCCACCACACCAAAAACCTATACAAATGAAAAGACAAAGAACTCTAGCTCAGATAAAGGAGAAAGAAAATACCCCAGAAAAACAACTCAGTGATCAGGAGATTATCAGCCTCCCAGAAAAAGACTTTAGACTGTTGATGCTGAAGATGATGTAAAACATTGGAAATAACCTGGAGGCAAAGATTGATAATATACAGGAAACACTGAGCAAAGAAATGCAAGATACAAAAATTAAGCAAGAAGAGATGCAAAATAAAATAACTGAAATAAAAAATTCATTAGAAGCAGCCAACAGTAGAATACAGGAGGTAGAAGAACGAATCAGTGAGGTGGAGGACAGATAAGTGGAAATCACTAATGCGGAAGAGAAAAGAGATAAAAGATTGGAAGGAAATGAGGAGAGTCTCAGAGAACTCTGGGATGTTATACACACCAACATCCTTATTATAGGAGTGCCAGAGGGAGAAGAGAGAGAGAAAGGAACAGAAAAAATACTCAAAGAGATAATAGCTGAAAACTTCCTTAACATGGGAAAGGAACCACTCACTCAAATCCAGGAAGCACAACAAGTACCATATAAAATAAAGCCAAGGAGGAACATCCAGAGACACATATTAATCAAAATGACTAAAATCAAAGACAAAGAGAAAATATTGAAAGCATCTAGGGAAAAGAAATAAATAACATACAAGGGAATCCTAGTAAGGTTATTGGCAGATTTTTCAGCTGAAACTCTTCAGGCCAGAAGGGAGTGGCATGATAATCTTAATGTGATGAAAGGAAAAAACCTCCAAGCAAGATTACTTTACCTAGCAAGGCTCTCATTCAGATTTGAAGGAGAAATAAAAAGCTTTACAGATAAGCAAAAACTAAGAGAATTCTGCAACTAAACCAGCTTTTCAACGAAAACTAAAGGAGCTTCTCTAGGCAGAAAAGGCCACAACCAGAAAAAAAAACCACCACAAATGACAAGACTCACCAGTAAAGGTATATATACAGTAAAGATACAAAACCATCCATGCACAATTATGCTACCAAAATCAGAAATCATGAGAAGAAAAGAGAACAAATGCAGGACACTGGAGATGCACTTGCAATTAAGAAACCAACAACTTAAAACAATCTCATTTATATATAGACTCCTATATCAAAACTTCAGGGTAACTGCAAACCAAAAGTCGACAATTCATACACAAACAAATAAGAAAAATCAACTCAAATACAACATTAAATATAGTCATCAAACCATAAGAGGAGGCAACAAGAGAATAAGGGAAGAAAAAAGAGCAACAAAAATCCAAAGCAATTAATAAAATGGCAATAAGAACATACATGTCAATAATTACCTTAAATGTTAATGGATGAAATACTCAAAATGGATTAAAGATCTAGATATAAGACCAGATACTACAAAATTCTTTGAGCAAAACATAGGCCAAACATTCTGACATAAATGGCAGCAACATCTCAGATCCACCTGTTAGACTAATGACAGTAAAAGGAAAAATAAACAAATGAGACTTAATTAAACTTCAAATTTCTGCACAGCAAAGGAAACCCTAAACAAAATGAAAAGACAGCCCACAGAATGGGAAAAAATATTTGCAAATGAATCACCTGACAAGGGATTAATCTCCAAAATTTACAAACACCTCCTACAGCTCAATATCAAAACAACACACAATGCCATCAAAAAATGGGCAGAAGATCTAAACAAACAGTTCTCCAAAGAAAACATACAGATGGCCAAAAACACGTGAAAACATGTTCAACATCACTTGTTATTAGAGAAATGCAAGTCAAAACCACTATGAGGTACCACCTTACACCTGACAGAATGGCCATCATCAAAAAGTCTACAAACAATAAGTGCTAGAGAGTGTGTGGAGAAAAAGGAACCCTATTACACTGTTGGTGGGAATGCAAATTAGTGCAACCACTGTGGAAAACAGTATGGAGATTCCTCAGAAGACTAAAACTAGAATTACCATTTGATCCAGCAACACCACTCCTGGGCACCTATCCAGAGAAAACCATGACTCGAAAAGACACATGCACTCCAGTGTTCATTGCAGCACTCTATGCAATAGCCAGGTCATGGAAACAATCTAAATGTCCATTGACAGAGGAGTGGATAAGGAAGATGTGGTACATATACACAATGGAATATTACTCAGCCATTAAAAGAAACGAAATAACAGCATTTATAGCAACATGGATGGACCTAGAAATTATCATGCGAAGTGAAGTCAGTCAGACAATGAGACACCAACATCAAATGCTACCACTTACATGTGGAAACTAAAAAAAAGGAACAGAATGAACTTTGCAGAACAGATAATGACTCACAGACTTTGGAAAACTTATGGTTTCCAAATGAGACAATCTGGGGGGTGGGGGGATGCACTGAGAGTTTGGGGTGGAAATGGTATGAAATTTGGTTTTGATGATTTTTGTACATCTACAAATGTAATAAATTCATTAAGTAATTAAAAAAAAACACACTACTGACCTCTATCAGAGCAGCTAATGTGAAATTTTGGACACTTCATTTTACTTCAAATGTTATTTTAAATACTCTGTCAAAAGTAGGACTTACACTTTCAGCTTACTATAATCTTTCCATTTTATTTTCACAACCAAAAAGTGCCCCAAACAAGAAAACATTATGAAATTCATCATGTACCCCAGAAAGCACCAACTACAATGTAGACAGAAAAACAAATAAAAGCTTCACTACACATTTAATTAATTTTCTTTAAGTTTTATAGAATAAAATGTTAACTGCATACTCATGGATATATAAATAACAGAGTTTCATTTTTGAGTTAATTTCTATGCTATGTAAGCCCTAGGGATAATACATATTAGGTATATAAGCCATAACTCACCACACTCACCCAAACATACTTATGTACTTGCTCACTTAGTCTGCAGAATCTTTGTCAACACAGTGCCCCAGGAAGCCACTTCCAGTCACTTACCTATTTGCCACCCCAAGGCCAGTGTACATAGGCGATAAACATCTAAACCGCCAACTGCATTTCATCCTACTTTATCTATAGTATCTTGCATGTAAATCTTATCTTTGAATGAAAAAAAATCTATCTCAGAACTTAATTTATGTTATAAGCACAAAAACTGTATGAAACTAGCCATCCTTCACAGGTATTAATACTATGTATGGAATAATAAATTATTACTCTCCTACCAATACCCTGTCTGTCACCCTTCACCACCATCCCCAAATAATGAATTGTTTGGTAATTGTTAATCACTAAATGCATATTTAGCAATTATTCCCACACTCATTTCAAATAAACTGTTAACTTAGGAAGGAAGAGTAAGTGGATTTTAAATCTTATGCAAAGTTTGTTTTATCACTTCCATTACAACAGCCTGTTTTTTCGTATCTCAGCTAATCTTTTCATTATTGTTCATAAAGCCATAACAAAATGGACATTTATTGTGCACTAATGTGGAAACATCATTTTTTCTTCTAGAACACATCCTGTGCCTCTTATTGAAAGGCATTTTCTTCCTTTTCACATGCTTTTGGACTCTTGCAAATGAAACTCCACAAATTGCATTGTAAAATCGCACCATGTAGCTTTTGAGATCATGCAGATGTGTGCTGACAAAACAGCTATTTCAAACTTAGTACATGGTCTTGAAAAAAGTATTTTAATGACCAGAAAAGAAGATTTGTTCAAGAAAACAAGTTGACAGTAAGCAGCTGTTTCTGTTTTACACATTCTATCTGTTAAACCCTATTTTATATCTGTCCTTGTTTCAATCAAATCTTCAACAGATTGATCTTAGTCGTTAATTTAATAGTAAATGTCTGGTCAGGTATATATTTGATATTTGTATAACCCTGGCTGGATACCTTTGGAAACATTATTGTATTGCACAGTTCTTAACTGACAACATGAAATTAATTTCCAGCTACTATGGAAAAATGCATTAATATTTCATTTATCTATAGCTCTACAATGTGGGATCTTAAAAGCATAGTCCATGGAAAAACACATGTGAAATTATCGGTTTCTGAAGACTGTTTTTTTTCCAGCATATAATGTGTCTCTTTATAGAGAGTCCACACTTAAAACTCACTTTGAATCAACTTTATAAGTCTTTTATGACTTCTTCTAAAGGACTCTTTATGAGAAAAAAAACATAACTAATTTAAATTGTTATACGTTAATTTTTTTGTTGTCTTTTGTCATTTTGGGGCCACACCCATGGTATGTGCAGGTTCCCAGGCTAGGGGTCTAATTGGAGCTGTAGCCGCCGGCCTTCGCCACAGCCACAGCAACGTGTGGTCCGAGCTGCAATCTACACCACAGCTCACAGCAACGCCAGATCCTTAACCCACTGAGAAAGACAGGAGTCGAACCCACAACCTCATGGTTCCTAGTCAGATTTGTTAACCACTGAGCCATGACGGGAACCCCTAATTTTTTATTGTACATGTAGTTTAATTATAATTGTAATTGTAGTCATTAAAGTATGTTTATACTACACAAATAACTACTTATACACATTGAATAACCTTATAGATTCTACTATAGAAAACATTCTGTGACCCTAGAAAGGCTCATAATTCATGGGATAGATCGTGGCACTGTCAGTCTCTACTGAATAACCTCATATTTCAAATGAGAATTAAAATGATTCACGTTGCTGCACAGCTGAAATTAATACAACATTGTAAATAAACTATACTCCAATAAAACTAAATTAAAAAATAAAAAATAAAAGTATTTACTCTATAATTGTGTGGCCTTGATAATCATCAGCTAGCCTAAGAGTTCTAATTTCCACAGTTCAGGCATATTGGTGGGGAAAAATGTATGTACCCGCTCCTAGAAACATCAATTAATGATTTGAGGTTTTCTAAATTAATTATATGACATGCTGTTAAGATTTTACTAGATAGCAAATGAAAAAAACTATTCGAAATTAAATGAAAACTTTTAATATGTTCACCTATATGAATAGATGATAGTCAATAATTTGATTTCCTCTCAAATAATATTGTCACCACAAAAATCATAAAAAATGAATCTAACGAATGAACTTAGGAGCCTCTGGAATCCAACATTCATGAAAGAGTGATCAGTAACTATATTAGCACGTTACATATTACTCTTGGAGGGACCACAGAGACGCGACCTAGAACTACAAGGAAACTGTCAGCTGAAGGGTTCTTTGCAACTTGACAGCCCTTGCAGTCTGTAAGCGGCCTGATATCAATGTTTTGGTCAATACTTTTAATGATAGAAAATGGGATAATATGACTGTGATATGACTTCCAATTTCATGTCAAGATTGGCCCTAAAATAAAATGTCCCTAAGTTTGCTGAGAGAAGATTGACTGTGTCTCACATCTTTCCAATGCAAACAACTTCTAAATTATGGTTTGTCAAGATCAGTTTGGAAGCATGTTCCAATTTTACTTTTTAGCAAAGAATTCAAGGGTGTGCAAGATCTGCTTGAAAAATAATTTACGGTAGATTCAGAATTCAGATTCTCACCACAACAGTGCCCCTTTCATTTACACTGCAAAGTGTTTCCTTGAGTAGGAGATAAGGAATGACATCAGAGTGAGTGCACTTAAGACTCCATGAGCTGGTTCCTCTCTGGTCTGAACCACGCTCCTTACTAGAGTCACGAGATTGTGTGTCTTGGGCCACATCATTTTCTGTGCTGGGCAAAGAAAAGCATCTCTACGCTGAAGAAGGGATTGTACCCTCAAGTACAGGTTGGTCAAAGAAGTCAGACGTCAAGGAACTCGGAGTCAAGGAGTGCAGACAGATGTAAACAAAATGCCGTGATAAAGGATCTAAGTCCTAAATACACATATGAGAAAAACAGGCAGAAAACACGCTCAACATTTGTTCAGGGTTTGAGCATCAAAAGGGAAGACCTCACACAAGAGAGGAAGTAAGAACAGGCAAGGGGGGTAGGACACAAAACAGTGTCAACAATGTCAACAGCACACTCAGCCCCTCTAATCTCTAGAGGGTAAGAAGAATCATCCCTGGAAGGAGACATCTGCAAGGTGATGAGATTGGAGCTTGCTCACAGCGAAAGCAGATTTACCTACATCCTGGAGGTGGTGATCCCTTTCAGGAAGTACAGATATGTGAGAGTAGAGGATAGCAGGGACCCAAAAGTGTAAGGAGAAAACAGAACATCATCTCTGATTTCTCCCTAGACTGCTGTGCTTTTAAACACAGATCAAGTCAGAGGAAACTGTTCTTATGCATTGCCAAGTCCACCATATCTCCATTTGGTCTCTATTCTCTATTCTTTATTCTGTATTCTTTACTCTTTTCAGTCTCCACACCAGCTACACTCATTTGCTTTCAGTTCCTAAGACATTCTGTGTCTCCTGTCTTTAGGGCTCTCACATATACTCTTCCTTCTATTGGAAACACTCTGTTCAATTCCCACGCACGCTTCACCTCTCAGCTTCACCTTCACTCCCTCTGGGGTGTTCCATATTTCTACCTCCCACCTGCACCTGCCAAAATCAGGTTCTCCTGTTAACTTCTTATGCCTTTCTGTACTTTTCTTTTATTACACTTAGGCTGATTTTAATTGTATGGCTATTATTTCCCATCTCAGTAACTATGGAGCAGTCAGCAAATGTTAAACTGCTTTGCCTACCACTATATTTTGTTAATGTGTAATTAGTCTATATTTTAAAATAAAAGTAATTTTTACACACTCCCCTATTGTGTCTACTTCAGTGATATTTCTGAATCTCGACACATAATACTCAAACCAGATATTTTAATTCTTTTCCACTGTACCTTCTATTTCCTAATCTCGAATACCCCCAAAAATTACATTTGTTTTTTAAAGTGTAAGGCAAGGGAAAAATCTTTACTGTTCTTTTGATATATCTAACTTGACAGTTATAAAAATTTTCTTCTAGAAATAAAAACTCTGGACCACAGCCCTTTCCAATGTGGGGCATAGGAAATTTCTGTTATAAACAGAGGAAGTCAGATGTTTCCTTTTCCATAACTTCTAAGAAAATTATTATTGTTAACATCTATTTCCATCTAGTAATAAAAATAATTTAATACAAATCCAAGAAAATTCCTCATCACAGAAATTAACTTGCTCCATCTAGAGAAACAGGTGTTAAACCACGTACTTATCAACTTGATGGGGATATTTGCAGTTTGTACATGAGATAGAGAAGTATATTTTAGTTATAGACAAAACCGTAGTACCTAATGATAATTCAAGGACATGATTTGATGTTTATCAACTATTTGAATCTTGTAATGTTGACCAGATAATGAGCCATTACAGATGAGATAAAAGCATTAAAGTCAAACATTTGTCCAGGGCTTTATAACTATAAGTGCTTGGATCTTCTCATGAAGTTTATAGTACAAATCAAGCTCTTTTGAGAATGAAGAGGATACTAAAAGCACTTGAAATTAACTTTTGAAATGTTATTTTTTTCTTGAGTAAGAGAGCTTTATACATTCTATGAAGATATGTATTTTTTCAAAATATGTCTATTTGCAAAAGTGTTTTCTTATTAAAAGTGATGTATCAGGACAAATTAAAGTGTCATTGTATTCTTTTTTATATGACTCTCTTGACTGTAACATGAGCAGAACTTCTTTAAGTCTCAGCTCTGACTGGTAAAGAAGTTGGAAATAATCACTCCCATCTTTTCAAGAAGAAATAGCTGATCTGGAGGGGGGTGAGTCCATGGTTTTCAAGGGATTCCACAGTTGTGTGGATTTTATCTCTAAGAATCCTGTGAAGTTTCAAGAAAAATGACCTCCCAGCTGCAGTAGAAGAGTCAGAGAAATGATTGTGAAATATGCCCAGTGTCTTCTTCACAACAGAAGTTTATTCTGCAGGGAAAATTTTTACTTGAATTTTATCTTATCTGTAGGAAGAGAATAAGAGAGCAACAGAAGTTGTGTTACTGGAGACACACTCATGAAAGTCCCAACCCAGAGTCACAAGTCCACTAGAAGGCTGAAATTTTATTGTGAGATTATAGAACGCATCTCATCTTCCACACTAAAAGGGCTCTTGTATAGTATGGAAAGGGTGGATTGCAGCTGAAATTTGCTGCAAAATGTGAAATTTCTGTAGGGAAGCCCAGAATCAGGACGGAAGACAAAAACAGGTACATTCAAGGAATTTGAATCTTCCAGTACCTACAGCCAAAGCAAACATTAAGAACAGCCCTATGCTTATCATAACATAAATCCTCACAGTAAAGTTTTGTTTTATTCAGTTTCTATTACTCAATACAACATATCTAGCTTTTTCCAAAAAAAATTACAAGTCATACAGAGGCAAGAAAAAACAGTCTGAAGAAACAAATGAAGTGTAAGAATCAGACTCAGATATGACTCAGATGTTGGAATCATCAGACTAAAATTAGTATGTTAAGGTCTCTAATGAAGAGTGGAAAACTTGTAAGAACAGATGAGTAATGTAAGCAGAGAGATGGGTGCTCTAAGAAAGAGTCAAAAGGAAATATAGAAATCAAAAATAGTGTAACAGTGAATGTATATATATGTATGACTGGGTCCCTTTGCTACACAGCAGAAATTGGCAGAATAGTAAATCAACAATACTTTAATAAAAATGAATAAATATAAAAGTAAAAAATAGTGTAACAGGAATGAAGAATGCTTTTGATTGATTTATTAGTAAAAATTTGACCTAGCCAAGGAAAGAATCAAGGAATTTAGAGAGAGGTCAGTGGAATCTCTACAAGCTAAAAATAAAGACAAAGAATGAACAAAAAGAAACAAACATTTAAGAACTATGGGGAAATATCAAAATAAATAACATATGTATAATTGGAGCACTAGAAAGAATAGAGAGAAAAGAGCAGAAGAAATATATAATGTAATCATGTTGGGAACATTCCAAAATTAATGACAGATATCAAAACACTGGTACAGGGAGTTTAGAGAGTAAATTTCAAAAAAACTGACACTTAGGCTGCAAAGAATACAAAGACAAAGAGAAAATCAGGAGAGAGGGAGAAAGGAAGGAAGGGAAGAAGGGCGGGTGAGAGGGAGAGAGGCAAGGTGGGAAGGTTTCCCAGAGGATTTCACTGGTCAATTTCACCAAACACTTAAGGAATAAATAATAATTCTCCACAAGTTTCAGAAAATAGAAGAAGAAAGAACACTTCCTCCCTCATTCCATGAAGTTAATATTACTCTAATATTAAAACTAGGTCTTTTTAGGTAGGTTTATTCCTAAGTATTTTATTCTCTTTGATGCGATGGTAAATGGGATCATTTCCCTAATTTCTCTTTCTGATATTTCATTGCAAGTATATAGAAATGCAGTTGATTTCTGTGTATTAATTTTGTATCCTGCAATTTCCAAATTCATTGATGAGCTCTAACAGTTTCCTGGTAGAGTCTTTAGGATTTCCTAGGTATAGTATCATGTCATATGCAAATAGTGATAGTTTTATGTTTTCCTTTCCAATTTGGACTCCTTTTATTTCTTTTTCTTCTCTGATTGCTGTGGTAAGGACTTCCAACTTCCAAAACTATGTTGAATAGTAGTGACAAGAGTGGGCATCATTGTCTTGATCCCAGTGGGAATTCTTTTAGCTTTTCACCATTGAGAATGATGTTAGCTCTGGGTTTGCCATGTATGACCTTTATCATGTTGAGGTAGGTTCCCTCTGTGCCAACTTTCTGAAGGGTTTTTATCAGAAATGGGTGTTGGATTTTGTCAAAGGCTTTTTCTGCATCTGTTGAGAGGATAATATGGATTTTATTTTTCAGTTTGTTAATGTGGTGTATCACAATAATGGATTTGTGTATATTGAAGAATCCTTGCATTGCTGGGATAAATCCCATTTGATCATGATGTACAATCCTTTTAATATATTGTTGGATTTGGCTTGCTGGTATTTTGTTGAGGATTTTTGCATCTGTTTTCATCAGTGATATTGGCTTATAATTTTCTCTTTTTGTGATATCTTTGTCTGGTTTTGGTATCAGGGTGATAGTGTCCTCATAGAATGAGTTTGGGAGTATTCCTTCCTCTGAAAGTTTTTGGAATAGTTTCAGAAGGATAAGTGTTATCTCTTCTCTAAATTTTTTTATCGAGTTCACCTCTGAAGCCATCTGGTCCTGGAATTTTGTTGGTTGGAAGTTTCTAATCACAGTTTCAATTTAAGTACTTGTGACTGATCTGTTCATCTTTTCTATTTCATCTTGGTTTAGTCTTGAAATACTGTACTTTTCTAAGAATTTGTCCATTTCTTCTAGGTTGCCCATTTTATTGGCATATCATTGCATGCAGTAGTCTCTTATGATCCTTTGTATTTCTGTGATGTCCATTGTTACTTCTTTTTCATTTCTAATTTCTTTTCAGTTATTATATTTTGCGTCTCTGCTTAAGTTTTTTTTTTTTTTCAGCTGCTAATCTTGTTTTATTGCTGGTGGTCTTTT
>PVHT021183709.1:7691208-7753495 GCA_004024745.2 Catagonus wagneri | reverse complement strand
TCTTTCTCCCTTATCTGAGTTAGAGTTTTCTGTCTTTTCATTTTTGTAGGTTTTTGGTGTGGTGACCTTTGTGTCGACAATAGAGTTGTAGCCTCTCTTAGTTCAGGTGTTTGTCTCCCCTGTGGCTAAAGTTGGTATGGAGGGGGCTTGCTGTAGGCTTCCTGATGGGAGGGAGAGATACCTGCTCACTGGTAGGTGGGGTTGATTCCTCTCCCTCTGATGGATGGGGCTTTGTCCCTGGACGAGATTAGAGGCTGGCTGTGTGCCTGAGGGGTCTTTAGGCAGCCTGTTTACTGATGGGTGGGGCTGAGATTCCACCTGAATTGTTGTTTGGCCTGGGGCTTCTCAGCGCTGATGGGAGGGACCAGATTTTTCCCAGAAATGGCCACCTCCAGAGAAATGCAGGCTGCTGAATGTCCCCGAGAGCTTCCCCTCCAATGCCCTTCCCCCACAACAAGCCACAGTCACCCCTGTTTTCCCAGGAGATCCTCCAGGAATTGCAGTCAGGTTCCACCCAGATTCCTCTGGAGACTGCTTTGCCCTGGGACCCGGTGCACGTGAAAGTCTGTGTGTGCCTTTCAAGAGTGGGGTCTCTGTTTCCCCTAGTCCTGTGGAGCTCCTGCACACAAGCCCCTCCGGCCTTCAATGCCAGATGCTCCACGGGCTCTTTCTCCCTGTGCCCGATCCCCAGGTGTGGGGTTTTGACGTGAGGCTCAGAACTCTCAGTCCTGTAGCTGAGTCTCTGTGATGCAGTTCCTTTCCAGTCTGTGGGGCTTCCCACCTGGGAGGTATGGGGTTGCTTCTCTCGCATAATCGCCCCTCCTACCTCTTGATGTGGTCTCCGCTGTGTCTTCTGGAGCAGTGTATCTTTTTTGGAAGTTTACAGTCCATTTGGTTGAAGGTTGCTCGGCATTTGGCTGTATTTTTGCTCCAACCAGGCAGCCTTTAAGGACCAGCCAGGATCTACAGATGACCTCTTCCACCGGGAAAGATGAGAAGTTTGTGTCAGGCTGGGGTGCATCCAGAAAACGGGCTGCGAGGGGGGAATGGGCTGTGCGCGAGAGCTTCTTCCACCTTAAAAAGCTCTGCTTAAGTTTTAAATCTTGTATTTCTTTGCTCAGTGTTTGCAGTAAATTATCAGTCTTTGCCTCCAGTTTATTTCCAATGTCTTGCATCATCTTCAGCATCATCAGTCTAAAGTCTTCTTCCTGGAGGCTGATAATCTCACTTATATATTTTTCTGTTTTTTTTTTTTTTTGCTCCCTTATCTGAGTTATAGTTCTCTGTCTTTTCATTTTTATAAGTTTTTAGTGTGGTCTCCTTTTGGCATGACAACAGAGTTGTAGCCTCTTTTACTTCTTGTGTCTACTCACCTTGTGGCTGAAGTTGGTACAGGGGCTTACTATAGGCTTCCTGATAGGAGGGACAGATGCCTACCCACTGGTAGGTGAGGCTGATTCCTATCCTCTGGTACTTTGTCTCAGGGTGAGATTAGGGGCAGCTGTGTGCCTGGGGGAGGGTTCTTTAGGCAGCCTGTTTATTGATGAGTGGGCTGTGATACCACCTGGATTCTTGTTTGTCCTGGGGCTTCTCAGCACTGATGGGTGGGGCCATATTTTTCCCAGAATGGCCACCTCTAGAGGAACACATGCTAACGAATATTTCCCAGAGCTTTGCCCCCAATGTCATTCCCCCACAATGATCAACAGTCACCCCCTGCTTTCCCAGAAGATTCTCTAAGATCTGCAGTCAAGCCTGACCCAGATACCTATGGAGCCTCTGCTTTGCCCTAGGACCCAGTGTATGTGAAACCTGTATGCACCTTTCAAGAATGGGGTCTCCTTTTCCCCTAGTCCTGTGGAGCTCCTGTACACAAGCCCCACTGGCCCTCAGTGCCAGATGTTCCAGGGGCTCTTTTTCCCAGTGCCAGATCCCAAGGAATGGGGACCTGATGTGGGGCTCAGAACTCTCAGTCTTGTATGTGAGTATTTGTGACAGTTGCTTTACAGTCTGTGGGCTTCCCACCCAGCAGGTATGGCATTGCTTATATCTAGTAATCACCCCTCCTACCTCCTGATGTGGCCTCCTCTTAGTCTTCTGGAGTAGGATCTTTTTGAAAGTCCATTTGGTTGAAGGTTATTCAATGTCTGGTTGTAATTTTGTTGTTTTTATGAGAGAAAGTGAGCTCTGGTCCTTCTATTCAGCCATCTTAATACTGTCTCCTATATTACATTTCTTTCATTCGTTCATCTTAACCTATTGGTGCAAAAAATCTTGAAGTGACAAAGATACACAGAAGTCTCTGCATTTAAATGTGGGGAAGAGGAGTTCTTGTTGTGGCTGAAGGTGAGTTACAAAGTCAGTTTGGGCTTCCTAGTAGATGAGGAAATGGCTCTGTACAGAACTTTCTCCATTTAAAACCTTGATTGGCAATACAGTGTTGTGTGTCAATTACATCTCAATAAAAGGAGGTGAAGCAAAACGATTTCCATTTTGCATTAATGAGCACTGTTTCCTCTAGTTTCATTGATTTGAGTCCTCTCTCTTTTTTTCTTGATGTCTGGCTAAGGGTTTATCAATTTTGTTGATCTCTTCAAAGATCCAGCTTTTAGTTTCAACTCAAATACAACACTAATGATAGTCATCAAACCACAAGAGGAGAGAACAAGAGAAGAAGGTATATAAAAAGAGCAACAAAAACAAATCCAAAACAGTTAATAAAATGGCAATAAGAACCTAATTATCAATAATTACCTTAAATGTAAATGACTAATTGCCCCAACCAAAAGACATAGACTGGCTCAATGGATACAAAAACAAGACTCATATATATGCTGCTTTCAAGAGACCCACTTCATTTCTAGGGACACACACAAATTGAAAGTGAGAGGAAAATATTCCATGCAAACAGGAATCAAAAGAAAGATGGAGTAGTAATACTCATATCAGACAAAACAGACCTTAAAATAAAGAATATTATGAGACAAAAAGGAGATTACATAATGATCAAAAGATCAATCCAAGAAGAAGATATAACAATTGTAAAGATATATACACCCAACATAGGATCACCTCAATATATAAGGTAACTGCTAACAACCTTAAAAGGAGAAATTGACAATAACAATAATAACAGCGAACTTTAACTTCCCTAGTCCTATGGAACTCCTGCACACAAGCCCCACTGGCCTTCAATGCCAGATATTCCGGGGCTCCTTCTCCCTGTGCCAGATCCCCAGGCCTGCAGACCTGATGTGGGGCTTAGAACTCTCACTCTTATAAGTGAGTCTCTGTGATATAGTTAGTTTCCAGTCTGTGGGCTTCCCACCTGGCAGGCATGGGGTTGCTTATATCATGTATCACCCCTCCTACCATCTTGATGTGGCCTCCTCTTTGTCTTCTGGGTTAGGATATCTTTTCTGAAAGTTTGTAGTCCATTTGGTTGAAGGTTGTTTAGCAGTTAGTTGCATTTGTTGTTTTTATGAGAGAAGGTGAGCTCCAGTCCTTCTACTCTGCCATTTTAATCCCATTTCCCTCTGAAGTTGATTCATTTTGATGCCAGAAAGATGATATCAGAATCCAGGTTCTTGTTCACACAGCCAAAGAATACACTCCAAGAACACACAGGCAGCAAGCAAGCAAAGTCTTTATTATAGGAAAGAAAATAGCCCCTGGGACTGCTGGGAGGCGGGAGAAGAGCCCCAACTCTCTGTTGTCCTATAGGAGTTTTTAATCCCTTAAAGATAGGGGAGGTACCAACGTGGGGTCCAAAAAGAGGTGATTTTCTCCCATTGGCCTTGCCCAGTTACCTATATCAGTCCTGCCCAATATGAGCTCCAGGGGTGGAAATGTCCCATAAGTTTTATTATTTCTTTGCCCTTCTCTTCCCTTAGACTGAGTCACCACTCCTCTCATCCCTTTTTCATCAATTGAGGAGTAGGTTAGAGATTAAGGTCCATGTGGGTTTAGGTACACTTTCTATAGTAAACAAGGCCTGTGGGGATACTATTCTCTGGAGCCCTTAAACCACAAATGTTAATCAATATCCATAAAAGAATGCATTGAAGCCCATGCTCCTACACTGACTACCTGAGTTATTATTCTGCCTCAGTTTCTTTAAAATTATCATAGTTTGCGTGATTATACTTCTTGAGAAGACATTGTGATTTTCAATGGAAAGGCAAACTAAGTTCAGGGAGAAGGAAAAGACAAATAATAGTTTTTATTTCCATTGTCTGTGTACAGCACAAAATGAAGGGATAATTTCATAAGAGCATCAGTATTGCAAATTGCATAATAGTCAATGTGTTTGTGACAAATAGCCCTGAAAGCCTTCACTGAAACTTCACACAGAGTAGAATTTACATAAAAATGTCCAATTGTTAGGAACTAGTGTAGTGGGTGGAGTTGTGGCCCCCCAAAATAGAGGTACCTGCAATCTCAGAATGGGATCTTTTTAAGAATAAGGGTATTTGTAGATATAATTAAGGTATGGATCTTGGGAGGAGGTTATCCAGATATTGGGTGGGCCCTAAATCCAAGAACAAGTGGCTTTTACCTAGAGAATCTTAAAGACTCTACCAGAAAACTGTTAGAGCTCATCAAAAAATTTGGCAAAGTCACAGGATAAAAAATTAATACACAGAAATCAACTGCATTTCTATAGACTAACAATGAAAGATCAGAAAGAGAAATTAGGGAAGCAATCCCATTTAACATCATATCAAAAAGAATCAAACACTTAGGAATAAACCTACCTAAAGAGATAAAATACCTGTACTCTGAAAACTATAATGTTGATGAAAGAAATCAAGGATGACATGAACAGGTGGAAAGACATACCATGCTCTTGGATTGGAGGAGTCAATATTATCAAAATGACTATACTCCCCAAGGCAATCTACACATTCAATGCAATCCCTATCAAATTACCAAGGACATTTTTCATAGACCTAGAACAAAATATTTTAAAGTTTGTTTGGATGCACAAAAAAAACAGAATAGCCAGACATCCTGAAAAAGAAAAATGGAGCTGGAGGAATCAAGCTCCCTGGCTTCAGACTATACTGCAAAGCTACAGTCATCAAAACCGTATGGTACTGGCACAAAGACAGAAATATAGATCAGTGGAACAGAATAGAAAGCCCAGAATTAAATCCACACACCTACTATAGCCAACTAATCTATGGCAAAGGAGCTAAGAAGGTACAATGGATAAAAGATGGCCTGTTCAAAAAGTGGTGCTGGGAAAACTGGATGGCCCCATGTAAAAGAATGAAATTAGAACACTTCCTAACACCATGCACAAAAATAAACTCAAAATGGATTAAAGACCTAGATATAAGACCAGATACTATAAAACTGTTTGAGCAAAACATAGGCCAAACACTCTCTGACTTGAATGGCAACAACATCTTCTCAGATCCACCTGTTAGACTAATGACAATAAAAGGAAAAATAAACAAATGGGACTTTATTAAACTTCAAATTTCTGCACAGCAAAGGAAACCCTAAACAAAATGAAAAGACAGCCCACAGAATGGGAGAAAATATTTGCTAATGAATCACCTGACAAGGGATTAATCTCCAAAATTTACAAACACCTCCTACAGCTCAATACCAAAAAAACAAACAACCCCATCAAAAAATGGGCAGAAGATCTAAACAGACAATTCTCCAAAGAAAACATACAGATGGCCAAAAACACGTGAAAACATGTTCAACATCACTTGTTATTAGAGAAATGCAAATCAAAACCACTATGAGGTACCACCTTACACTGGCCAAAATAGTCATCATCAAAAAGTCTACAAACAGTAAGTGCTGGAGAGGGTGTGGAGAAAAAGGATCCCTGTTACACTGTTCGTGGGAATGCAAATTGGTGCAACCACTGTGGAACACAGTATGGAGATTCCTCGGAAAACTAAAACTGGAATTACCATTTGATCCAGCAATCCCACTCCTGAGCATCTATCCAGAGGAAACCATGGCACAAAAAGACACATGTACTCCAGTGTTCATTGCAGCACTCTATACAATAGCTAAGTCATGGAAACAACCTAAATGCCCTTCAACAGAGGAGTGGATAGGGAAGATACGGTACATACACACAATGGAATATTACTCAGCCATTAAAAGGAATGAAATAACAACATTTATAGCAACATGGATGGACCTAGAAATTATCATGATAAGTAAAACAAGTCAGACAATTAGACAACAGCATCCAATGCTACCACTTACATGTGGAAACTAAAAGAAGGACACAGTGAACTTCTTTGCAGAACTGATAATGACTCACAGATATTGGAAAACCTATAGTTTCCAAATAAGACAATCTGGGGGGTGGGAGGATGCACTGAGGGTTTGAGATGGAGATGCTATTGAATTGAGTCGTAATGATTTTTGTACACCTATAATTGTAATAAAATTCATTAAGTAGGAGTTTCCTTCATGGCTCAGTGGTTAACGAATCCGACTAAGAACCATGAGGTTGTGGGTTCGATCCCTGGCCTTGTTCAGTAGATTAAGGATCTGGTGTTGCCGTGAGCTGTGGTGTAGGTTGCAGATGGAGCTCGGATCCCACGTTCCTGTGGCTGTGGCGAAGGCTGGCAGCTAAAGCTCCTGTTAGACCCCTAGCCTGGGAACCTCCATATGCCACGGGTGTGGCTCTAGATAAAAGGCAAAAAGACAAAAAAAATTAATTAAGTAATGGAAAAAAAGGACCACGTGTGGCTAGAGAAGCAGAAGCTGGTGGAGAGGCTAGGATGGATTTCCCCTCAGAGACCCACAAAGAACCGATCCTGCCGACAGCTTGATTTCGTGGCCAGCTGAACTGGGACAGAAGACATGTCTGCTGTTAGAAGCTAACAAGTTTGGGATAAACTGTCACAGCAGCCTTAAGAGACTCATCTATATTGTGATGCTCAATAGATGGATGAAAGAATTGATGGGCTATAGATATAAAGACTCATAGCACCTATCCGTCGACAGCATGGGTGGTGAGGCTGAACGATCACTATCTGAAAAGGAGCCTACCGACTCTTAAGTTGTTCTACTTTTAAATACCTAAAAACAAGAGGATGTTCTAAAGGAGATTTCCAATTATCTCTAAGCTAATGCTTATTTTATTAAATTTGGTTGAGATAAATAAGGTCATCTGAGTGAATGAGTTTTGCTCTCCGGATATTCTAAACCTTTGGAAAATTTTGGTATCTCTTCCTTTGTTGACTTTGAGTGAACTTGACCTCTTGTTGTAATGAAATCTGATGGACTAAAAAAAAAATGAAAAAAAAGAGCTAAAGCATTCTGAAACTGTACCCAAATCTTCCATATTAAACGTAAGCATTAATGTAGACAGTTTTATATTTTTACTAATAAAGTTCTGACTGTAGGAAGGGGAAACTTGTGGAGAACTTGAAATTCAAAAGAAAACACTGGAAAACTGGGCTATGGCTTTTCCTGAAAATAACAGAAAAAATTCCTTCTTGCCTTACAGCAATTAAGATATAAGTCATAGAGAGCTGGTGGGTATTGCAAAAAGCTTGAAAATATTGAAAAAATAATAAGTCCAATAATAGGAATTTTTGTGCCTCTTTTAGGAAATAGAATGAAAATAAAACAGATTTTTGACATACAATACAGAATAAACATAAACTTGTTATATGCATACAGGTACGTAAATATTTTCTAGCCTGAACAAAGGCAATGTTTACTCAGTGCCTTCTTCACATCTCAAAGAACTACCATCAATCACTCTGTTTTTTTTTGCTGTTAAAGTTGTGTGTTTTTGAAGCTTTACCCTCTTTTTGAAACTTAACTTTAATACAAGTTACAGATATTTGAACTTAGAATTTTAATTTCTACTTACTAGATGACTCCTTTTCTTCAGATTCATGCATGCATATTTCCACTACAAATGGGAGAAATGAAAAAGAATACTCTTTTCTGATTTTTACCCTATCCTCTTAACTTCCCTAGGATGCCTATATGATTACAGGCTGTACAGAAGGAACTACATATATGATGCAGCCCCACTCTCACTGCATGTAAAAGGGAAGTTCAGACACTGGGAAATTGAAAGCTTTTAATCTGCTAACAGGCTCCCTGACAAATTGGTGTGACTGCTCTATGTCAAATCGCTTACCTACTATAAGATAGTTGTAAACAAAGACTTACAGGGAAAATGTTAAAGTTTTGAAAACTAATTGAGCCCCTCAACATAAATACAGTTGACTTATTGGAAATTAATGAGTTTCTGAGCAGGGTAATAGCTAGCAGTGTTCTGTTTAGAGTCGTCTTAGCATTGAAGCAAGAAAAGATAAAAATTACAATCAAGGAGTTCCCGTCATGGCTCAGTAGGTAACGAACCCAACTAGTATCCATGATACTATTGCAAGTTCAATTCCTGGCCTCTCTCGGTGGGTTAAGGATCCGGCATTGCCTTGAGTTGTGGTGTAGGTCGCAGATGCGGCTCAGATCCTGTATTGCCGTGGCTGTGGTGTAGGCTGGCAGCTACAGCTCCAATTAGACTTGGGAACTTGGGAACATATGCTGTAGGTGCAGCCCTAAAAAAACAACAGCAAAAAAATTATGATAAAATAAAATATGTAACCTTGAAACATTAATGACAGGTTAACAGTTAAATTACTACATTGGAGTTCACCAGGATTTTACCTGCTATTCCATTTACACAAGACCATATTAGCTGTTCACTGTTCTCTGTAATTGTTTTTGTGGTATCTATAGAAATTAGTTTGGTATCTAAAGAAATTTACTTCCTTAATATTAGAGGAAAAATCCAACATCCTTTTAGTTTCTCTCTCTCTCTTTCTCTCTCTGCTCAAACACAGAAAACCTGTTTTTCAAAGACTATTGTTCCCTGTCCCCCATTTTCCCTTTGCTCAGACCTGGGTGCTCCCAAGCCCCAAATCTCTATGGCCTACATTTAGATAGGACCTCTAACTGTCACCTGGCAGCAGAAACCAGAGGTGAGAATAATATTTAGAGAGGATGGGACCTTGGTCTTTTTTTCTGCAGTGCTTGCACCTGGATGAATGTCTCCTGGAACAACAGAATACCAAGAAATTATAAGGGTTTAATTATAATTATAATGTGCAGTTGGAGCAAGTGATGGACAAGATACAAAAAACTAAAAAAACCCACCTGCTGGTCCTGAGGAGCGACAGCCAAAGCAGGGTCCTGAGCACGCCACCTGCACGAGATAACACCAAAGGGGTGGGCAGACCACCTAAGCCATTCCTCTGCCCAACCCCTGGACCCACCGCTACCCTTACCTAAGGAGCCAGCTGGACACCCCCTGCCCCAGGAGAGCTAGGGAAAGTGTTACTTGTTACCCTCTGCTGTAGCGTAAGCCCCAGTAAAGCCTTGCCTGAATTTCTTGTCTGGTTTCTCAACAATTTCTATTGATTAAGGAAGGCCAAGAACCCTGGTCAGCAACAGAGTTGGTGACTTTATTTGAGGCCCCTTTGATTGTGTCCTGTGCGGGTGGTGTGGACAGTACCCTGCTTTTGCTCCGGGCTCTTCAGGAGAGGCAGTTGGCTTTTTAGGCTTTTTGTATCTTGTTGTCTGTAGCTTGCCCCAACTGCATAGGCACACAGTTATTTTTTTTTAGTCCTTTATAGTTTCTTTGCGTGTTGTGGCTTTGAGGAGACATTTGCAGCAAAGAGTCCCAGGTTCCTGGTCCCAGGTCCCACCCTGTCTCAATATGACTAACTGTACATCAAGATCCTTATGTTGGGGAGTTCCCATCGTGGCTCAGTGGAAACGAATCTGACTGGCATCCATGCAGACGCAGGTTCAATCCCCGGCTTCGCTCAGTGGGTTAAGGATCTGGCATCGCTGTGGTTGTGGTGTAGGCTGGCGACTACAGCTCCAATTAGACCCCTAGCCTAGGAACCTCCATATGCTCCAGGTGTGGCCCTAAAAAGACCAAAAAAAAAAAAAAATCCTTACGTTGTAAAGATAGGGGAAGGGAAGACTGGGAAGATAACAAACTGAGAAAAGATTACAAATTTGCAGCGTCTGATGGGTGTGGAGGGGCACGTGGATGAGGTGATCAGAGGCTCTGTGTTCAGTAGAGTGTATCCTCTTTACTGAAACACATTTTATGTCGGGGGAGGGGGAGTCCAGGAGGAGGGGTACTGACGGGCAAAGGACATAGTCAGAGAGGATTTGCCTTGTTTTTTGTCTGCTACCCTAGCATAACTGTTATTCGCAGTCTCACAAATGACTCAGTTTAGACAATAAGTCATCCTGTCCCCCTAGAATCAGTCACCAGTTCGGAGTTTTTGAATAATTTAATACAGCCAAGATTTATTGCCTTGTTTTTACTCCTTTTCTATACTAAAAATACAAGTTAAAGTTTATTAGCAGATATTTAAAATATTTTTAATTGTACATACTTCCATAATTCGGGAGATGGTTTTTAAAGTCTATAAAATCATTCTTTTTTTTTGTCTTTTTTT
Source organism: Catagonus wagneri (assembly GCA_004024745.2). NCBI lineage: Eukaryota > Metazoa > Chordata > Mammalia > Artiodactyla > Tayassuidae > Catagonus > Catagonus wagneri. Next base: position 7,743,008 of record PVHT021183709.1, on the reverse strand, counting down.
TTCTATGTAGAGCCACACCCGTGGCATGTGGAGGTTCCCAGGCTAGGGGTCTAACAGGAGCTGTAGCCGCCGGCCTTCACCACAGCCACAGCAACGCAGGATCCGAGCCACGTCTGCAACCTACACCACAGCTCACGGCAGTGCCGGATCCTTAACCCACTGAGCAAGGCCAGGGATCGAACCCACAACCTCATGGTTCTTAGTCGGATTCGTTAATCACTGAGCCACGACGGGAACACCTAAAGTCTATAAAATCATTCTAATTGATGCACCAATCTCACTTTGCATGAAAAAGGGAAAACTAGACATAGGAAATTTACCACTATTTATGTTTTGCTATCCAGCAACAATTCTTCTCTAACTTACCACCTTTCTAATTACCTTAATGCACCCATCTTAATTCCCCAAAGAATACAAATTTACTTATAAAAGGAAAGCACAAAGGTAACCATAGCAATGTTCTAGCTGCTCCACTATGATGGAAATAATTAACTTGACTTGATAACTTATTAAAAGTGCCTGAACATTGGCTATTTGCTTTCCATGGTGACTAGGCTAAAATTATTGTTATGCAAAAGTCATCCATCTTTGACAGTTCTTACATATTTTGATCTCTAGATTAAATTATAAATATGTGAGAAAAGCTGATACAAAGTACTTGGGTATTCTTAATAGTATTTTTTAAGTTATTAAAGATAATATAAACTAATATTTAAATGTATGAGTATAGTTATGAATTTTCTTATAAGTTTTTCCTTGGCCTCTTGTTTCCTTTGGTATAATGATCTGAAAATTGTGTGTGGCTCTTTAGGCAATTTCTCTGTGTGTGTGTGTGTGTGTGTGTGTGTTTTCAGTATTGGCATTGTTGGTAGGCTATTATCACAGTTAAGAATTTTATTTCTTTTTTGTTGTTGTTGTGAGCCACACGGGAAGTCAAAGAACTTTATTTCCTTTTTTCTTTTTTTTTAAATACATCATGAGTCAAAAAAGGATCTGAAGCAAGCACTAAATACTTTTTTTCCCTGAAATTTGAAAATAGGGACCTTAGAAAACTCCAGTACATGCAATACTATCCTCAACCCCACATCTCTAGACACCAAATTACCCCTCACTCTTCCACCTATTCTACAAATATCAGTACTAGAAGCCCCTGTTCTGTGTCAGGCACCGTGCTTGGCACTGCATGACTTCATAGCGTTACTCAACTTCTCTGAACTTCAACCTCCTAGTCTGCAATATTGGAATAATAATTTACACTTTCACTTAGAAAATTACTACAACCATGAATCCTCAAATCAAACATCGTTAACTCTGAAATTACTCATGAACCTTCATGGATTCCTAAAGCATCCTTGGAGCAGTCCTATTACAACATTTGGTTTTCTGTTTTGCAATTATTTTTCAATGTTCTTTCTACCTATACCCTGTGAACTCCAGGACTGTAATTAGATAACTTTTTTTCCTTTTCTTTTTCTGTTCTTTTTAGGGCCGCACCTGTGACATACAGAAGTTCCCAGGCTAGGGGTGGAATCAGAGCTGCAGCTGCCTGCCTACACCACAGCCACAGCAACGTGAGATCCTAGCTGCATCTGTAACCTACACCACAGCTCATGGCAACGCCAGATCCCTGGACCACTGAGTGAGGCCAGAGATAGAATCTGCATCCTCATGGAGAATCCGCATCCTCATGGATAATAGTTGGATTCATTTCTCCTGCACCACAATGGGAACTCCTTAGATAACTTTTTTTTTTTAATTCACAGCAGTTAGGTTACTAGGCAACTAATAAAATATTATTGAATCCAGTAAAATAATTAATTAAACTGAAGTATTATAATTAAGTGGCATTAGTTGGTCTCACGAAATGGTAGAATAAATGTTGAATTGTGTGAAATTAACTAATAACTATGAAATATAATGTTCCCATCTGTCTTAGTGCCTTAGTCTTTCTTGATCTACCAAACAGCTCTTAAGGGGGTTGACACAGAGCTGTGTTTCCTCTTAGCCTCTCTCCACAGTGTTCTTCTCCTACCTGCTCTTTTTCCAATACTGTTTCTCTGTATTCCAGACTCCCATCAAATTAACTCAAAACCAGTGAGTTTAGTTACAACTTCAATGAGGAAATTTAATATCCTCTAGTAACTATATTGTATGTGCTAGTTAGCAAAGAACATATTTGCAATAATGTTTTCAGGCTTTGTACTTACACCAGATGCCCTGTTACAAGCTGGGCATTGCCTCAACTCCCTTGTTATTGTCTCTTTTGCAACCCAGGCTGGAGCATGGAAACTTCATTTCCAAGAATTCCTCACCAGCAGAGTTTAGATTGGGATTCTGAATTTATGTGAGGTTTATGGGACAGAAAAAAAAAAAAAAAAGGAGCAGCACTGTTCCCCTCTATCAGGAACGGACCCCTGCCTGGACAGAGGGGCTTGGAACAACCTTCATGCCGCAGGTGCTGACTTCACCACTAACGTCTCCCTCTGACCCCACATTCCTGCCCAAGGTCTTCCAGCTGTTCTGTTAGCACCTCTCTCTGCTGCAAATGCATAAAGTGATTTCCGTTTTCCTGAAGAAAACAATCTGATATAATGTTCCTAAGAAAACCAATATTTTGTTTCTAAGATATTAAAACAATAACTTATTGGTTAAAAAGTCCAGCGGGTAATTCTCTTCCCTCCCATTTTACCGCCCCATGTGTATCATCCTCTGCTTTATTGTTCCTCATATAACCATTTGCCCACTATATTTTTATTTGTATATACATATATGTATACATATATATATTTCTTTTTAGGGCCACACCCTCGACACATGGAAGTTCCCAGGCTAGGGGTTGAATCGGACCTATGGTTGCTGGTCTGCACCACAGCCACAGCAACATAGGATCTGCGCCACGTCTGCAGCCTACACCACAGCTCATGGCAATGCCAGATCCTTAACCCACTGAGCGAGGCCAGGGATTAAACCCACATCCTCATGGATACTAGTCGGATTCATTTCCCCTGTGCCACAACAACAGGAACTTCCTTTGTTAATATTTTGAATTGTCCACCATGACAGCAAAGATCTTTGTTTTATCACAGGGTTAAGTGTCCAGTTTCTAGAACACCGTGCCTAATGTGTGATTATTACTTAATACAAATGTTTTAACAAATGGATGAATCTGTGGGAATTTTTTTTTTTCCGGTAAGAATTTATGTCTGTGTCTGTCAGGTTCCTGCAGCATGTCCCCAGTATGACCACTTTAAAATAAAGGTTCTTCCTCCTACACTGTTGGTGGGAATGCAAACTGGTACAAACACTATGGAGAACAGTATGGCGGTTCCTCAGCAAAGTAAATACAGAACTAACATGTAATCCAGCAATCCCGTTTCTGGGTACATAACCAGACAAAACTACAGTTCAAAAAGATATGTGTGCCCATATGTTCATAACAGCACTATTCACTATAGCCAAGGCATGGAAACAACCTAAAAAATGTCCATCAACAGATGAATGGATTATGAAGAAGTGGTGCATATATACAATGGAATACTATGCAGCCATAAAGAAGAATGAAATAATGCCATTTGCAGGAACATAGATGCAACTGAAGATTCTCATGTTAAGTGAAGTAACTCAGAAAGAGAAAGACAAATACCATTTGATAGCCCTTATATGTGGATCTAAAATAGGACACAAAAGAACCTATCTACAAACAGAAACAGACCCACAGACATTGAGAACAGACTTGTGATTGCCAAAGGGGAGAAGGGAGGGAGTGGGATGGACTAGGAGTTTGGGGTTAGTGTATTTAGAATGGATAATCAATGAGGTCCCACTGTATAGCACAGGAACCATATACAGTCTCTAGAGATAGACCATGATTGAAGATAATATAAGAAAGGGAATGCTATATATATATATGTATGACTGGGTCATTTTGCTGAACAGCAGAAAATAACACAACATTATAAATCAACTATACTTTAATAAAATTTTAAAAAATGAAAAATAAAATAAAATAAAGGTTCTTCATGCAGATTTTTTGTTTTTGTTTTTGTTTTTTTGTCTTTTTGCCTTTATGTAGAGCTGCACCTGCGGCATATGGAGGTTCCCAGGCTAGGGGTCTAACGGGAGCTGTAGCTGCCGGCCTTCGCCACAGCCACAGCAACGCGGGATCCGAGCTGCGTCTGCAACCTACACCACAGCTCACGGCAACGCCGGATCCTTAACCCACTGAGCAAGGCCAGGGATCGAACCCACAACCTCATGGTTCTTAGATTCGTTAACCACTGAGCCATGAAGGGAACTCCCATGCAGATTTTTAAGCCACTGATTTTGGACGAATTTCTGAGCCAAAACTCTGAAAGTATAGGCTTCAGATCAGGAATACCTAGGAGAGATGGTTTGTTCCCCATTCTGAGCCAATAAGAGAGAGAACGAAACTTGTACGATAATTTCCCCTCCAAGTTTTCTGTTGTGCGGTCATTTCCTATCCGTCTTGGTCCTATCTCCCTAGCATATGGTCCTTGCTGTCCCAGATCCCTGCCCACCAGTTACAGGTAGATGGCCTCTAAGGAATTATCAGCTACTATGCTTGCTTCCCAGCGGAACTCTTTTTTTTTTTCTCTGTTATCCCTATTTTCATCTTCTTAACCTTTACGGACATTTGGCCTGGTTAAGCTTTAAAGTCATATCTCAGTTGTATCCAGCCTTGTCAGGGGTCTCTGCTGGGAGGGGTTTCCTCCAGGGTGTCGAGAACGGACCCTTTCATCGCTTGCATGGCTTTTATAATAGACCAAAATAGAAATCTTCCAGAAAGTGAAAAGAGTTTGGTAAGACACTACTTCTCTTAGGTAATCTCATCAACCATTTAAACACAGTATTCTATAAAAATAAGAGCGGCAGCCATAACTCTCACTTTTATTACGTAAGATTTCAACAACACTGCCTCTGCATAATTTGCCTTTTCTTTATGTCAAAATAGAGTTCTCTTTCCTTGAAAACGTGAATCAGTTTCTTGTTTTGCACCAGTGCTCAGTACATGCCTTTTGGCCCTGTCTGGCAAGATTGTCAGTTAACAGCATCTCAGTGTCCCTGGCTGCCGCTGGTAGTTTTGAGATCTATGTGCTTTATATTTCCTTGAAGGAGAAACATACAGGGAACACTTATGAGATGCTGAAGATGTTCAAAGCGTCTTGTCTTTGGAAGTGAAGTGAAAATCCAAAGCAGCACTGATATCCATTTGTCAGATATTTCTGGCACAGCTCCCTAGTGTTGCCGAAACTTGACCTCTGCCCACTGGTACCAAATAGAAACTCAGAGACAGAGTTTTGAGTGAAGGAGAAAAAAAAATAGCTTTTATTGCTTCGCCAGGCAAAGGAGGCCACAGCAGGCTAAAGCCTTAAAGACTATGTTCTCCATTGGGAAGAATTGTGGGGATTTATAGTAAAAATGAAAAAAACAGGGTTCTGGATAAGAATCAGGATTGAGGACAAACATGCATTCTTCTTGCTTTGGGAGAATCTTAATCATTGAGGTTGGCGCCATGAGATCTCAGCATGATCCTGGTGGTCTTCCGGGTGGCTGTTTCTGGATTTTTCCTAAAATAGAAATACTTGCAAAAGGGCATATTGATCAGCGATTAACGTAATCTAGGAAAGTCCCTTAAAAAACATCATGTGCTTATAATCTTTGACTCACAGGTAATTGTGCTCAGAGTGCCTAATCTGTAGCTCATGGGTGATTGTATTTAGGGTACAATTAAGCCAGGGAGAAGCACAAGGAAAGACGCTAAGCTATTCAATTTTAAAAGAAGCATAAGGAATATAATTTGCTTTTAGGTGTATGAGGTGCCTGCATCACTAGCACAGCCCATCATCACAATGAGTATCCTGTGCTAGAATGATGAAAATTATTAGGCCTTTATCCCATCAGACTGCTCTGTAGGAGGCATATTATTTTTCTCATGCCACACTTTGCAGCTTCAAATTATAAAATGTGATATAGGAAGTAGCAAAAGTTTTATCTGCTACATTTAAAAGGAGAGACGACACTTTACAAACTAAAGTATACTTTTCATTCCTTTTACCATTATTTGAAAAGTTACAAACATGTCTTTCTACAGAGATAGCTCTCTCCCCTGCAGATCAGTAGGTCATGTTGCTTTGGAATGTTTCTCTTAAAACTCGAGTGCTTAGGAGTGCCTGTTGTCCCTCAGCGGGTTAAGAATGGGACATAAGGTTACATGAGGATGCAAATTTGATCCCTGGTTTAAGGATCTGGCATTGCTTCAAGCTGCAGCATAGGTCACAGATGCAGCTCAGATCAAGCATTGTTGTGGCTGTGATGTAGTCCGGCAGCTGTAGCTCAGATTCAGCCCCCTAGCCTGGGAACTTCATATGCCACAGGTTTGGCCTTAAAAGCAATACAAACAAACAAACAAACAACAAATAAGGGCTCCTAGATTTTCCCATATCTGTATTCACATACAAAAACTAGTCTCACTCAGATGAAATGCATTCATCTAAACGTGATCTTCGAAGTCTGTGAATTTTTTATTTTTATATTTTGTCTTTTTAGGGCCACACCCACAGCATATGGAAGTTCCCAGGTAAGGGGTTGAATTGGAGCTATAGCTGCCGGTCACAGCCATGGCCACAGCCACAGGCACAGTAATGCTTGATCTGAGGTGCATCTCTGACTTGCACCACAGCTCATGGCAATGCTGGATCGTTAATTCACCAAGTGAGGCCAGGGTTCGAACCCTCACCCTTATAGACACTAGTTGGGGTCCTTAGCCCTGAGCCACATTGGGAACTCCAAAGCTGTGAATTTTTAATTCTATTTCAGTTTTCCAGGTCCCCCTGTCATCCTGGTGAAGAAGATGCTTGAGCACTTCACTTACAGGAGTTCTGGGGTTTCCAAGTCTAGGCATGGAAGATCCTGAAGAACTTTCAACGCTTTGTAAAAGGCATGCATGTATTTCTGCTTATTTTTCTTTAAATATTCCATGCCATGAAAGGAAGTAGGAAGAAGTCAGGCTTTATGACATTTGAAGAATTGGTATAAAGTTACCTGGGTGTGTTTTCCTTAATATTTTCTATTATCAGCAGCTATATTGCATATACTTCCAATGCTTTCCCTACCTGCTTCAGGAATTTTTCTTCTCTTCCTCCCTCCTACCTTCCTTTTTTCCTTTCTTCCGTCCCTCTCTCATCTCTACCTCAGTCTCTCCCTCTCCTCTTTCCATAAATCCATATATAAATGGAAAAGTATCACCCCCATTTGGTTAATGATTCCATAAATAAATAAATAAATAAATAAATAAAGCTATTGAAACGCATGTTCACCACTGCGCACGTTTAGCTTAAACTAATGTCAAACAGGGGAAATGAAGAGAATATATAAACAAATTTAAGCACAAGTGCTGAAAACCCCATTACATAATAGCATCCAGAATGTGTATCGCGAGTGGAGTTCCCGTTGTGGCTCAGTGGCTAACAAATCCGACTAGGAACCATGAGGTTGCGGATTCGATCCCTGGCCTCGCTCAGTGGGTTAAGGATCCGGCGTTGCTGTGAGCTGTGGTGTAGGTTGCAGACATGGCTCGGATCCCGCGTGGCTGTGGCTGTGGTGAAGGCCGGCGGCTACAGCTCCTGTTAGACCCCTAGCCTGGGCACCTTCATGTGCCGCGGGTGCGGCTCTACATAAAGGCAAAAAGACAAAAAAAAAAAAAAAAAAAAAAAAAAAAAAAAAAGAATGTGTATTGCGAGAGTTCCTGTCATGGCTCAGTGGAAGCGAATCTGACTAGATAACGCAGGATCCATCCCTGGCTTTATTCAGTGGGTTAAAGGTCTGGTGTTGCTCTGAGCTGTGGTGTAGGTCACAGACATTGCTTGGATGGACCTGGCGTTGCTGTGGTGTAGGCCAGAGGCTGCAGCTCTGATTCAACCCCTAGCCTGGGAATCTCCATATGCTATGGGCGGGGCCCTAAAAGTAGAAAAAATAAATAAATAAAAAGAATGTGTACCCACCCAGGGACTTCTTCAATAACACAACTCTACTATGAAGTAGAGAGTGTTTCTGACTGTGATCCTCCAGAATAATCAACAGATGTTTGTTAAAATGTGAACTCCTGGGACCTCCTGGTTCTCTTGGTGAGACTGAGCTTGGGCTCTTGATTTTGACCGAAGAAATTCACACTCGGTGCTTTGAGCCAGCTCACCTGAGTTAGAGCCCTGCTTTTGCCACTTGCTAGCTCTGTGATTTGCGTCATCTCCCTATGCCTCCGTGTTCTTGTGTAAAGTAGATATAACAACAATGTTCGCCTCAAAGGATTTCTAGAGGGAGTTCCTGTTGTGGCTTAAGTGGGTTAAGAACCCGACCTGGTGTCAGTGAAGATGCTGGCTTGATCCCTGTCTGTTTCATTATATGGATGTCCCATAGTGTGTAACTCAGTGCGTTAAGGATACAGCATTGTCCCAAGCTGTGGTGTAGGCTACAGATAGGGCTGGGACCCGGAATTGCTGTGACTGCAGCTTTAGCTCTGATTTGACCCCTGGCTCAGGAACTTCCAGGTACTTCAGGTGCAGCCCTAAAAAGAAGAAGAAGAAAAAGAAAAAAGGGGGATTACTGGAGGAAACAAATAACCTAAGGCACATGGGGTTTAGATCAGTGGCTGACACATAACATCCTGTCATGCCATTATAATTCTTTCTTGTTTTTAAATTTTTTATTTTTTTTAATTTTTTATTGTTTTATTTATTTATTTTTTAATTTTTAACACATAATTCATGGATTTTATTTCAATTATAGGTGTACAAAAATCATCAATAATTCTTTCTTGAGAATTAACAAATTCACTTGTGCTTCTTTAACCTTGGTTGTTGCTGATGTTTTCGTCTCTCATTTTATTTATTTTTAATTTTTAAATTTTTCATTTTTTAAATTTTATTGGCCGTAACCCGCGGCGGGCTGAAGTTCCCAGGCCAGGGACTGAACCCATGCCACAGCAGTGACAATGCCAGATCATTAACCTGCTGCACCACTAGGGAACTCCCTTTGTTCTCCTTTGAAAGCCAACTCCTTGAGATAAGCTTCTTATAATAAAATGTACCCCTTTTAAATGCACAGTTTAATGAGTTTCGATAAATGCACACACTCCGGTCCCCAGCACCACAATTATGCTGCAGAATATTTGCATCACCAAGAAGTTTCCTGGGCCTCTCTGCTGGTAACTCCCCATTCCTGGGTCCAGGCAACCAGGGATCTGTACTCTGTTACCACAGACTGTTTTGCCTTTTCTAGATTTTTACATAAAAGGAAACATGCTGTATGTATGCTTTGGAGTATTTTTCTTTTTCTCCCTCAACATAATATTTCCGAGATTCATCTGCGATGCTGTGTGAATTAGCAGTTTCTTCTTTTCTATTGCTGAGCGCTCTTTCATTATATGGATGTACCATAGTTTTTTTCATCCATTCTTCGGTTCCTGGACATTTGAGTGGTTTCCAGTTTGGGGTTATTATAAATCACTCAAGTAGCTCCTTTGTTGGCAGTTTTCTATTTAAGAAAGAGCAAAGTCGGAGTTTCTATCGTGGCTCAGCGGAAGTGAATCTGACTGGGAACCATGAGGTTGCGGGTTTGATCCCTGGCCTTGGTCAGTGGGTTAAGGATCCCATGTTGCCGTGAGCTGTAGTGTAGGTCACAGACGCGGCTCGGATCCCGCGTGGCTGTGGCTGTGGCGAAGGCCGGCAGCTACAGCTCCTGTTAGACCCCTAGCCTGGGAACCTCCACGTGCCACAGGTGTGGCCCTAAAATGACAAAAAAAAAAAGAGCAAAGTCAAGGGTCTGTCTTTATATGAACAATTATTGAAGAAAGCCTGAAGTCTTCTTATAAGAGTAGAGTGGAAGTGGGGGTCTAAGCTGGGGAAGAAAAAGCAATACTGAAAACAAGTGTTTTTTTTAACTACATTAGAAGGAGAGTTTAGCCTTAGCTATGGACCTTTTATTTCTTTACAGACAACGTGTGTTTGTATGCCTAAACTGTTCTTTTCAAACTCGTCCACTTTCACTCATGTGAAATATCTTTTGGTGGCTAGGGTAAACAGAGTTACACTCAATAAATACCTTTAAAGTAGTTTATCGAATCTTTATTTTGCAGTATGCATTAACCCATTCATTTTAGGAGTTTTTAGGTCAGTTTTTCCACCTTGTTTTCCTTTCAATTTTCTGAGGTCAGTGCAGTTATAAGTTATTCCTATGAGGGAGCATTTTAAAAGCAGCATTAAATATATTGAGATCTGTCAGATACCATTTTGGCCTCCTTTTGAAGCACAAACAATTTATGAACTCCAGTATTAGGTAATGATGCCAGGACTAAAAGAGTCCATAAAAGGAAAATTAAAATATGAGCTATCAATATATTTAGCAGATTTCTAAAATATAATAGTTAACAAAACCGCTCAGGGTTGTCAAAGTACCAGAACGTTCTGTCTATCCAGAAAGAATGGCATGGGTTGTCAGCGCCCAGGTAAGCTGAGGCTTTCCCAAATATCAAGTCCTGGCTCCTTTTTTGCCTAGTGGTTCTTCTGTCAACCTGTTTAATTTCCTCTCCTGTTTTACAAAAACAGCAAGAAAAATTAGCCCGTGGCTTCAACGTGTGGCTTAGCAATTTCTTTGGCTAAATACCGAAATTCATTGTTTCCGCACACCTACACAGACTACAATTCTGCTGTTTCTGCCATTGCATAAGGACCTCCTTTCCTTCATTTTCCAGGAACAATTTCTTCATTTCCACCTGGGCCTTCCCTGGCAGCTGCTTTAACATCCATATTTCTGCTGTATTTCTTAATATTCGTGACATATTAAGAATTCTCTAGATGATCTAGGTTTTTCTCTGCCATGATTTTATCCTCACTAGTAAACAGCCGTGAATTTACCAATAGTGCATTCAAAGCAACTTAAGCTTTTTCTTTCTTTTTTTTTAAATCATGTTCCATAAAATTCTGTCAGTTTGGCTCCACTCCAAAGCTACTTTCACATTGTTAGGTACTTGTTATAGCCACGCCCCACTTCCTGGGACCAAAATCATTTTAGTTTCCCGTCACTGCTGGAACAAATAACCCCAAATCTAGTTACTTAAAACAACAAACCTGGGAGTTCCTGTCGTGACTCAGTGGTTGACAAACCTGACTAGTGTCCATGAGGACTCAGGTTCGATCCCTGGCCTTGCTCAGTGGGTTAAGGATCCGGCATTGCCAGGAGCTGTGGCGTAGGATGCCAAGACAGCTCAGATCTGGCATTGCTGCTGCTGTGGCGAAGGCTGGCAGCTACGACTGCGATTTGACCCTTAGCCTGGGAACATCCATATGCCTTGAGCGTGGCCATAAAAAAGGACAAAAAGAAAAGCCCACATGGATTATTACCTTACATTTCTGGAAGTCTGGAGTGTGAAGTGAGTCTCACTGGACTAGAATCAAAGTGTTCACATAACTGCTTCTTTCCTGGGGGATCTCAGGGAAAATGGGCTTTCCAGCCTCACGCTTGTCCAGAGTTTGCGCTAATCTTGGCTGCTGATCTTGTTCCAACTTCAAAGCCAGCGATTACTCCTCAAGTCTGTCTGTTTCCCTTGCCTCCATTTTTTCCTTTGCAAGGACTCTTGTGATTACACTGGGCCCACACAGGCAGGATAACCATCCCATCTCAAGGTCAGGTGGTTACAATCCTAATTCTTCCTGCCACCTTAATTCCCCAGTGCCACATGCCATGTAACATAACCTACTCCCAGATTTCAGGGGTAAGGCCCAGGACATCTTTGGGCCAGGGGAGGATGGAGGGAGTTGCTTCTGCCCAGCCCTGTCTTGAACACTGAAAAACACCATCTGTTTGGAGAAAATATAATGAATAATATTTCTGTCACCATTAGAATCTCTTAAAAGCCCAAGTTGAATGTCTATATCAGGACCAGAAATTTAGGGACTCCACCCTCACACATTCTGCTTTTCCTTAATTAAAACTTTCACATTGCAAAAAGAGACGTGAAATGCTAACAGGGTCCCCACGATCACATGTTACCGGTGTAAAATATAGCTAACTAGACGTGTTTCAAGCAAAGTGAAAGTAATGATCTTAAAGGAGGAAAAAAGAATAACAAAGAGCAAAAAGATAATGAAGATTATCGTGTCTTTCTTGTGTTTGACAAGTGACCTTTATTTGATAAACGGTACAGTCAGTGGTCCCAGAAAAAAGAAAGAAGCTGGTTCTAAAGATCCTCAGGCTTAAATAGAGTCATAAAACTCATTTCCAGATGTAGCTACTTAATGCATTGACCGGAAACAGGTGTTGCCAAAATATGAGTGAACTGGGATTTTGTTAAATGAGAATTCTGACGCAGTAGGTGTGGGGTGAGGCCTGGGGTTCTCTGTTTCTGACAAGGTCACAGGTGGTGACTTTGCCTAGGAGAGACAGACCACACTCTGAGTAGCAAGGACTTCAATGATCTCTGCTAATTGCCATTGTCATTTGCAAATGGGACAAGAATACACGTTTGAATCCTTTTGTGCTCTTGCCAGCTGTGCCTGCAGGAAAAACAAATCCTCTTGAGAGGAAAAACTTGAGCTTTTCTGAGAGACAGTTTAAAGGTTACTTTAAACTGTATACTTGTCCTTGGTAACATTCTGATGAAGTTGTCATGACAGCTTCCCTGTACTTGATAAAGAGGAAGCAAGTGGGTTTTAACATAGGCATCTTCTATAAGACAGAACAGACCACAAAGACGATGAAATATTTATTCAAGGGTTCATTTATCCACTCAATGGTCATTTTACAGAGTCCCTACCATGATCTATAGGCACTTAGGCTGGAATGATTACTCCCCTGACATCAAGGAACTCTCAGTGACTTTTCAGGGCGTTCGTTATCAATCATCCAGATTAGAGTGTCTTTCACAGTCATTCTTTGGTGTTTCCAGCACATTAGGTGGGCTGCTTTTCCACACACCCCACAGGGAGTGGAAAATACAGGCATAACTCATTGCCTGATACTCACAAAGAAACCCAGGAAAGGAATACAGGCAGACCTTTTTTTTTTTTAATTACACTTCCCTTTATTGCATTTTTACAAAACGAAGGAATTTGTGACTACCTTGCAGGAAGCCAGCCTATCGGCCCTGTTTCTTCCAACAGAATTTGCTCACTTCATGTCTCTGTGTCACATTTTGGTAATTCTTAGAGTATTTCAAACTTTTTCATGATTGTTATACCTGTTACGTGGTCTGTGATCAGTGATCTTTGATGTTTCTACCAAGACTCACTGAAGGCTCATATGCTGGTTAGGATTTTTTTGCAACAATTTTTTTTTTTTTTTTTTTGCTTTTTTAAGGCTGCACCTGTGGCATATGGAAGTTCCCAGACTAGGAGTAGAATTGGAGCTACAGCTGCTGGCCTACACCACAGCCACAGCTACACAGGGACTGAGCCGGGTCTGTGACCTATACCGCCGCTCATGCTGTATCCCAGACACACTGAGTGAGGCCGGGGATCGAACCCTCATCCTTATGGTCAGAAGTTGGATTCATTTCCACTGTGCCACAACAGCAACTCCAACAAAGTATTTTCTAGTCCAAGCATATGTACCGATTTTTTTTTTTAAGACAAAATGCTGTTGCACACTTAGACTATAGTATACTATAAAGATAACTTCTATACGCACTGGGAACAAAAAATTCAAGTGAGTCGATTCATTGCAATATTTGCTTTATTTTGATGATCTGGAAATGTTGCCTACAGTGTCGTCAAGGAATGCCCACACAGAAATTCTCTAGCTGAGAGTTACTTTTGGTAAAACTGAGTAGGTCCTGTAGCAATCACTGAGCTTAAATGGAGTCCCGACCGAGGAGTTTGGTGTGCCTAGAATTTGAGGATGTTACAGGCAGGAATGAACTGGCAAAGTAAATCATGATCTAGAATGAAAGGCATGTCGAGGAGAGTAATGCCAGTAGAGAAAAATGAAAACAAAACCAAACTGGCTTTATACAAACCTACAATGCATGAAAACTAGAGAACGGGCAAATGTGGCCATGCGGACTCAGCTTATATTTCCAACTCACCTGCCTGTACTTTTTTTTTTTTGATCGACTTTGTAAATTATTCTATGGCCTTCTTGACTCTCTAGGTCATGCCTTTCCACCTCCTGACCTTTGCTTGCAAGTTTGCCTCTTCCTGAAAAATACAAAACCAAAGACAAACACTTCCTCTGTTTTTCCTCTCCCAAATAGTATCTACCTTTGAAGTCCTAACTCTAAGGATGCTGTCTTAGCAAGCAGAAGCATTTTCCCTGCTGGAGAGCTTTCTTCTCTGAGCCTTCAAATCATTAAATTCATCTTAACACATTACGAGATCCTCTTTCAAATATGCATTACTGTATATTCCTTTTTATTTTCCCCTCTAGTTCTTTAATTCTAAGTACTCTGAGGACAAAAGCCCTTTTGTCCTAAGAGATTATCATGCACTGAGAGTAGAGAAATAAGTTTCAGAGATGGCAAAACCAAAAAACCGCAAACTAGAGCTCTGGACTTTTGCCTGGTACTAAGGCAAAGTTTAGTTGAATAAACTTTTTTTTTCTTATTTTAGATATCTTTTTTTCCTGCTTATTCTGACTGATGTTTGCAATGGGGAGAGCACAGTTGTCAAGGCTGGGAGATGAGTGGAAATGGACCAGATTACATGGATAGGCTTGGGGAGAAAGGTAAGAATTGGAGATAATGTGAACAATTTGTAAGTTCCTGGGTGTGAAAAAATATCACAATAATCACAGGGTTAATTATGAATTCCCAATGAAACAGCATAATGATTTTTTTAAGTCAGAAAGGTGACTTAAAACATTTATATAAGCATTCATTTTTCTGTGCTAGAACACACACACACACACACACACACACACACACACACACACACACACACATTTACCCAAGGAACAGAACTAAAAGCATTGAAATAAGCAGAAGCAAGACCTTACTGGAGAGATGAAAATGATCTGCAACCATAGAATTGCATTTGCAAAAGGAGTAGATTGGCTTTAACCTGAAAACCAGGACAAGAAAACCATCCATGCAGATGTCATTTTCCCAGCGGGAACACCAGAGTTTTTAACTACAGTAAACCGCAGTTTTCCGGACCATTGCATAGCGGGGCGCGCGCGCGGGGGGGTGTTAAATCGGCTAAATTTTCCTTGAGTCCCCTCCCTCTTTTTCCTTTCTTTTCCTGTGTCCCTGTCCCCTGGTCTCTTTCTCCACGTTGGAACTGCTGGGAAGGCAATTAGGCGGCTGGAAAGCTCAGTGCCCCTGCCCTAGTCTGGTCGTGGTGGGTGGGACTCAGGACAGAGCTGGTTTTCCAGGAGTAGGTTTCATGCAGTTTTCCTGCTCTTTGGCTTCCCTAGACTTCAGGCAAAAAGCAGGGAGTCGCCTCGGGAGCCATCCCGAGCGATCAACACCTGCGGGGAAGGGCGAGCCACGCGAGGCCAGGGGACTGTTCCCAGAGTGACCTCGCCATGGTGCGTCTCAGCCGCTGCTTTCTTTTTCAGCCTTGCGGTGCAGGGAAGGGGAGGGGTTCCCAGTAGAAGTCAAAGGCAGCAGCGGGAGCCTCGCTGTGAAGGATCTTTGGGACAGTTAAAGAGGGAGGAAGGAACCGAGAGAGGGAGGGAGAGGACAGGGAGAGACCAGAGCCAGAGCTGATTGAGCCTGGGGCGCAGCGCGGGAACCGGGTTTGCTGCGCGTCGCGTCGCGCCCCGCCTGTTGAGCTGGGAGACGGGAGTGAGTGCCAGGGCCGCACGGGCAGTGGGGGCACCCGCACAGGGACTGACAGGTGCCACCGCAGGGTCCACTTTCCCTCCCACCACCTCTTGCCGCCCACTCTTCCTGCGTTCTCAGTGCATATTTGCCGGGCGCGCCCTGGAGCTGCTGGCGATTCAGGAACGAAGCCCAAGGTCGGGGGAGCCACGGGGGTAAGTAGTCGCCGCGTACCCGCGCGGGTCGGGGCTTCCCGGAGAAGCGACCCACGCCGCGGAACCCCAGCCGAAGCACTTCCCTCCTTTACCCGGGGAAGGCTTCCTGCGCTCCCAGCCGCCCAGCCCTGGGGGCCGGGCTCGATTCCCACGCCGGGGAGGAGCGAGGGAGCAAAGGAGACGGCGCCGGGGGGTAGCTCAAGGCCCGGGGGACCGTGGCGGCTGAGGGCGGAGGACTGACCGGGGGTGGGCGCCCGGCCACGCCGTGCTGGCGGCTGCGCTCGCGGAGCCCGGGCGTGAGAACGCGGGGAGCCGGGGCGCTGCTCTCCCACGGCCGGGGCGCCGAGGCCTCAGGGAGCCGGGGCCGCCGAGAGCCGCCCGGAACTCGGAGCCCGTGGGGACTGAGGCCGCGCCCGGCATCGCCGCGGCTTCGTCCAGCAGAGCTGCGCGGGTGAGCGTCAGCATCTCGCTCCTGGAGAGCAGAGGGCTGTGATCGCGGGGCCACTTAGCCAAGGCAGTCCTGCAAACTTCCAGTGGGGCTGCGTGGGCTCCCGAGGTGTGAGGTGTTAGAGTGTGCATGCTTGTGGGTGTGTATCTGCGCGCGTATGCGCGCGCCTGTGAATTTCTGCTCGGTGGTCTGATATCTCATTGTGATTGCAGCACTTTGGAGAACGGTGAGCAGGGGGGCGCCATCTCTGCGCGTGGGGGGTTGTGCGGGGAGCCTGTCCTCGGCGGGCTGAGCAGCCTTGCCGGGCGTTTGTTTGGTGGCTGCGCTGCCATGTGGTCATGTGATTTCAGGCTATGAATTTTCGTGCATCATTCTTTTGCTCACTGGGTTGCTCATTTGTGCACTTGATAAACAGTTTCTGTCTTCTCGAGTAAACCAGAAGGTTGAAAGTGTCGCTTTGTATGACTGAGACATCTTGGCTTCCAGCATACTGAAAAGCCCTCTGAATTTTAAATAGAACACGTCCTATGTGTAGTTTCACATTAAAACTTCATTTATAACATATCAGAGGGGGATTTTCAGGGTCAGTCCTATGATGATGGTGATGATGATGGTGATTTCATTAAATGTTTACCTGCTTACTAGAACTGGTCTTAGTAGGAACGTCCTTAACCATCTGATGACACATAGATAAACGCTGGAGCATTCAGTGATGGGTGGAAAATTTTGATTTGTAGTATAGAAGTAATTTGTTGCTTTTTCTAAAATGGCTGTATTTTCTTTTTGTCTTTTTGTTTTTTTTTTCCTTCAGGAGTTGTTATTCCAGGCAGTATATTATAGAGTGGTAAAAATTAACAATAGCAACAATATAACAAAAACATGAATGTCTAAAATTTCAAAGTGAACCTTAATTTGTCTAAAAGCCGGGTAAACTTCATTACGCTTTCATTGGAGGTTGCCCCTGTCGTCTGTACTATCTATCTGATCAGTTATTAGGCAGCTCGGTCTGTGGATTGCTTCAGGGGGTCCTATAGTCCCTGAAATTTTATTTAAACATTTGAGTCACTGCATTTTTAGGGAGATGATCCAGATTTCTCAGATATCCAGAAAGCTCTTTGACTCAATAAAAAAAAAAAGAACATAAGAATCACAGAGTTAAAATATGTAAGGCATAGCTTTTCATGTCAAAACAGTAGGCTCTCTCTATAAAGCCTGTAGACATAAAATAGTATGAACATTTAGAATAACTGAAATATTGTTACAGTAATTAAAGATCTCATATGAAAAAATCCACTTGTATTTTTTTTTTTTTCCTGCACCCTGGGCCAGGGATCAAACCCATGTGGCCACAGAGACAATGCAGAATCCTTAACACACGGCTGTACAGTGGGAACTCCCCACTTACATGTTTTTAAATGTTGTCAGGAGACTTAAGTGGCTGAAGTTCATGCGATAGAAATTTGTAGCGAATAGAATAGTACCTTCTTTTTCTCCTTGTGCTGTAAGATCTTTTTTTCTAGTGTATGACAGGGGAAGTCAGATTTTTATTTTTCTCTTTTTAAAATCCAACGCAAATGCTTATGCTTGGCGTGGTGTTTCATAGAGTATGAATACAAAAAGCCTCTTAGAGGCCCTGCTACTAGACATCCAGGTATAAACACGTCCTAGATAGTTTTCTGTCATTTATGAGCATGCAGAAGGAAATGTACTTTCACAAGGTTTGGTCCTCCTATCTCTTATAACTGGGGTTTATTAAATAGTCTGGTTTTATTTATTGTATTGCTGTATTATTTTGAAAAACCTTTTAGCGTTAATATTGCACCAAAAAGTAAAGAAGAAAGTGATAGATTGTTATTTTCATTGTGACCATCAGATTTGCCAGGAAGTAGCTTAGTTTTCTTTTCTGTTTGCGAGGACGTATAACTTTTACGTCATTGATTTTTATACCACTTAATTATAAATATTTTCCCCAAACTTTTCTTAACCATTACTATTTATTAATTTTCTGCATATTTGTAGAAAGCTATTTTTCCTTCCAAAATATCAATGACTTCAGTGGTTTTTAGTCTCTAGCCACCTAGATGTATTCAGTAAGTATTTGGTTCCTGTACGATACTTTTAGCTGAGTATCTCCCTCTTGAGACAAGAACTTTTGATAATTTGCAGTTCTTTAGATGAACATATTTAGCTGCCCTTAGATTAGTTGACTTATTTGGCATTGCGGTCATTTTTTGGTGATCCTAAATCACATTTGCTTCTTTTGTTTCTCTCAAAAAGTTTGGAAGTGTCTGACCTAGTTCATCTATTTTTCTGTCCCCTGAGTGCAAGCCAACAGGCTTTTTCTTCCTATAGCCTTGAGGCTTGCAGAGTCTGAATAGGATTATTTGTCAGAAGTGAAGCACTTTAAGCCAAACTTGGCAGCAAGAGAAGAGAGTAGCTACCTTATAAAACTGGAGGGGCTCTGGGCCATGACCCCCTCCCCACTCCCAGAGAGAGAAAAATCTAATTCTCAGCTGCTCGTAGTTGCTTAAGTGAAATCCTTTCTGGTCAACAATAATCTTTTTATTAAGATGAACCCTCCCTTTCAGAAACTCAAAGGAAAGTCAAGTTAATTCACTCCCATACAACTTCCTCCTTCTCATCAAAGTCGCAGTTAGCAGGAAGCCAACAGAAGACAGTGGCTTTTTAAGTGAACACCCAGGGAAAGAGATCTGGGCAGTCTAAGGAAAGCCTCTTAATTCTGAATTGTTTTCCAGGCCTGACATAACCATGTGTCCTCTTTCCCTGTGCCACCTTACATTAAGAAATCCTACTGTATACAGCACAGGGAGTTCTAGCCAATATTCTGTGATAATCTATATGGGAAAAGAATCTGAAAAAGAATGGTTGTGTGTATATGTATAACTGAATCACTTTGTATGGTAGAAATTTTCACAACATTGTAAATCAACTATACTTCAATAAAACTGAAAAGATAGAAAAAAATACTAATCAATTAAAAAAAAACTTGTTCAGATGTCTATATCACTATCAAGCTCTAATCTCTTTCAAGATATTTTATCCTTGGATTCTCAGTGTCTGGCACAGAGTGGGTGTCTAATAAGCTTAATTGTGTTTGTAATTATTGAATTCAGCTTTTTGATGTCTTGGTGCTGTAGGTTATTCTGTTGGAGCATACCATCTCGGCATCAGTATTTGTTTGCAAGGAGCCTATGTGAGCTGTCACGGTCTTGGTCCTATGCACACTCCCTGGCCTGCAGCCTGTTCAGGACTGTTTGTAACTTATTACTTTCACCGTGGCCTAACTACCATTTACCTTTCTATATTTACACCCTCTGCTAGTGTCACCCTCTCCCTGGGACCAGCGCTTATTGACCTCCTGAAAATTCTGCTTCCCTTGGGAATCTAAACTAACAGAGTGTTTTCTTTCTACACTTTGATCAGCTATCATTGCTTAGACGTTCACTCAACATCTGCACATTGCATCTGCAGGACCTTAGCCTACACTGTATCCCTCTGGGAATTTGCAGGTGTTCACCCACCTGGGCCTTCCCATCACTCAGAATTGCTCAGCTGAAGAAGCTGAGAATTCCAGATGGTCTTTCTGACCACAACCTCGTGGACTTCCAGTAAGTTTCCTCCCTTACCGCTGATCAGCACCCTCCTCTCTCCTGTGACTGCTCCTCGGCCATTCCCACATTTCTCATGCTTTCCTCTCTTTACTTACCACACTTAACTTTGTCTTTTTTTTTTGAGGCTGAATGGAATGAGTATTCAGTTATTTATTCTTATTTTTGCATTATAGCTGCTTTACAGATTTCTATCACATTTTCCAACTGCACCGTGTGGTGACCCGGTTACATGTACATATATGGATTTGTCGTGTGATTAGACATAGTTCCCTATACTATACAGCTGGATCTCCTTGTTTTCTCATCGTGGAAGCACTGGTTAACCCCATTCCCTCCCACCGCCTTCCCCACCCCCTTGGCAACCACAAGTCTGTTCCTCATGTTCGTGATTTTCTTTTCTGTTGAGAGGTTCATTTGTGCAGTGTTTTAGACTCCAGTTATAAGAGATTTCATATGGCATCTGTCTTTCTCCTTCTGACTTGCTTCACTCAGTATGAGGGTCTCTAAATTCCATCCACATTGCTGCGAATGACATTATTTTATCCTTTTTTATGGGTGAATAGTATTCCATCATGTATATATACCACATCTTCCTAATCCAGTCATCTATCGATGGACATTTGGGTTATTTCCATGTCTTGGCTATTGTGAATTAGAGAAATGCAAATCAAAACTACCATGAGATACCACCTCACACCAGTCAGAATGGCCATCATTGACAAGTCCACAAACAACAATTCCTGGAGGGGGTGTGGAGGAAAGGGAACCCTTCTGTACTGCTGGTAGGAATGTAGGCTGGTGCAACCACTATGTAAGACGGTGTGGAGGTATCTTAGAAAACTATGCATAGAACTACCATATGACCCAGCAATCCCACTCTTGGGCATATATCCAGACAAAAATTTCCTTGAGAAAGACACTTGCACACGCACGTTCACTGCACCACACTTAACTTTGGACGGCAGCATCAGCCCTGCTCCAGCCCTCAGATCTCTTGCCACTTGACCTACCAGGATCTGAGTCACTCTAACTCTTCAGCTGCAGGGGTGGTTAACAAAGCTAGGCAGTTAGCTTTATTCTTTCTTGGGCTATTCTTATCAAATTCTCCATTAATACGCGTTCCAGAGTTTTCCTGGTTATCCACTCCAAATTATTTTTATTCTTCATTCTTAGTAGATAACCTTCTTTCTAAATTCAAGGAAAATATTAAGATCGATTTAGCAAGCTAGCACAGGGAACTATATGCAGTCTCTTGGGATTGAACATGATGGAAGATACTATAAGAAAAAGAAGGTGTATGCATGCATGACTGGTCACTATGCTGTACCGCAGAAATTGGCATAACACGGTAAATCAACTATAATTTTAAAAAGAGATTAGTCTTGAACGTGGGAGGCATTCCTTTATTTGACCTATTCTGAGCATAAGAACGCTGCTATTTGCCTCAATAATATTCATATCCCAACTTTTGAGTACTTACACAGAAAACTTGTACAGATGACAACTGAGATATAATACGAGTATGATATCGATGGTAATCTTCAGTTCCTTCAACTCATCATTAATTAGCTTAGTCTGAGAAGGTCATTATCATCAGGGAATTTCTCCTTTGGATGCACTCCTGTTTTTCTGAAAGTATGGTCCAAAGAATTAGGAGTAGCCTAACACTTTTGGTTATATCCAGTTATCTCCTGTGGGTACCAAATGGTAAATCATCCTAAAATCTAACCTGTCCCCTTCCCACTATTTTTTTTTTTTTTTTGCACCCACACTACATTTTAATTATGCATCTTTTTGTATACTCTTCTACAAATATGCTTCTCAATTTGTACATCTGGCCACTAGATTTGGGACTTTTTAAAATACCTACCGAAAAACCGAGGGAATATATAATTAATGTCTGATAATGCAGCAGAAAAACAATCAAGTCACATCCCTCTGGTTTCTTATTCTGAAAAATTCTGTGAAAATATCTAAGACTGTACATAGCCCTAAGTTTCCCTGCCCTTGAAGTAGTTTCATGCAAACTGTTAAAGGCCTAGCACAACTCTGCAGGCAAAAAAAAAAAAAAAAAATACCTACCGAAGGAGTTCCTGTTGCGGTGCAGTGGAAATTAATCTGATTAGTATCCATGAGGATGCAGTTTCGATCCCTGGCCTTGCTCAGTGATTTAAGGAACCAGAGTTGCCGTGAGCTGTGGTATAGGTCGCAGATGTGGCTCGGATCCTGCGGTGCTGTGGCTGTGGTGTAGGCCGGCAGCTGTAGCCCCGACTCAACCGCTAGCCTCGTAACTTCCATATGCTGCGGGTGCATCCCTAAAAAGCAAAAAATAAAAATAAAACAATAAAATACCTACTGCAATTGAATTTAACCTTTACCTTTAGTTAGTCTGTTGTTCCAGAAGGTCGGGATATTTTCGGATTCTGATTCTATGATACATATTAACCATTCTTCCCAATTTAGAGGCATGAACAGATCTGACCATGGTACAATTAATATCCTCATCCAGCAACTGTGCAAAAATGAACAGAAAGGCAGTCTGGCATGGTCCCTGCTTTACAGGGGCCCATGAATTAGTCTTCTTTGTAAGGCTGTTCAAGAAGCTTTATAGTCAAGGAGCTCTCTTTCCTTGGCGTTTACATTCCTTTGTGTGGCCCAGGCTTGTACTGGGACAGACTTGGTCAGCTTCCTTGCTGGAATGCACTTCCACTTTCTGCAGCATAGCTATCAAGTAACCCTGTAAAAACAAAAGGAAACAATCCTAGGTTAGTTTGTAATGATAAGGTCCTTGTGACCTCTGGCTGGCTGGTAGATGACAACACTTCACATTTTGAATGCTTACATACTGCAATTTTAAGAATCTTTTAGGAATTGTGCCTGGAGTCAGTGTTAAGCTCTCTAGGTAAGAAAGAACCCGGCTTTTCTGTTTTGAAAATTGAGACCAGGACTGGATTCTTTGCTCTCTATCAACTCTTTATCATAATATTTTAAAAGATGATTTTCACTATTTTCTTATCACATCTGCAGACACCTTAAGTGCTTTGTAATGAAATGTCTCCAAATTAATGGCTTTAAATTCATTTAGAATAATATTTAACATCATACCATCCCTTGGGACTTAAATTTGTTATTGTGATTTTTGTCTTGCTTTTGCTGATATAATATTTTCTTGAGGAACTGAGATGAAGCGAAGCCAGAATAAAAAGTAGTTCTGCATGTCTAGTCAGGTACTTGAGCTTGATTTTCTTCATCCCCCAGCAACCAGGGGTTGCTAATAGTTGCTGTTATCACCACTGGATCTGGAAATAATAACAAGAATTAAAAGAATACCTTTCTTTTTGCATTTGTGATATTCAAAAGCCTCAGCTAACTTTATATTTTTTGATACACCTCAGAGGCTGGTCATTTCTTTGTACTTCTCACAATGAAGTTTGTTCTGGATTGTGCTTGTCCCCGCGGAAGACACAGTTTATGACATTCCCTAACCTGAGTTTTAAAGTCTGTGTGTAGAGGTAACAGAACCCAGAAACCGTCTCAGAATTATATACGTTAACACTTAACCTTGAGCTCGATATTTGTGATGCCATTTTAATAAGTTTTCAAGTACTTGAAAGGCCGGAGTCGCACAGAAGGGAAATATGGAAGAAGGCTTTCTAGGGAATGCCTGGCACTTAGCTGACGTTTTTAGATAGGACCAGGATGCTGAACTTCGCAGGACCTTGGGATTTAATCACAGAGAAGAGTGGAGAGTGTCCTAGATGGAGGAAAGGAAGGGGATGGTGCAGGAAGCCTGTGAGTGTGTGTGTGAGTGAGACCGACCTATGGAGGGAGAGCTGGCAAGGCCACCCCCTCTCACCCCCCACCTCTGCAGCATTCCTCCCTGTACAGCACAACCAGCCCCCCTTTCCTAGATTCGCTTGCCCCAGCTCCATCTTTTTTTTTTTTTTTCCGCTGCATCTGTTTTATTTTATTTTATTTTATTTTCTTAATGGATTTTATTTCAATTATAGGTGTACATAAATCATCACAAGTCAGTTTTATAGATTTTGTATCCCAAACCCACAGTGCATTTTGTATCCCACCCCCCAGACTGTCTTATTTGAAAAACCAAGGTTTGCCAAAGTCTGTGAGTCATTGTCTGTTCTGCAAAGAAGTTCACTGTGTCTTTTTAGCTTCCACATGTAAGCGGTAGCATTGGGTGTTGCTGTCTAATTGTCTGACTGGTTTCACTTCGCATGATAATTTCTAGGTCCATCCATGTTGCTATAAATGTTGGTAATTCGTCCCTTTTAATGGCTGAGTAATATTCCATTGTGTGTATGCACCATATCTTCCCTATCCACTCCTCTGTCGATGGGCATTTAGGTTGTTTCCATGACCTGGCTATTGCATAGAGTGCTGCAATGAGCACTGGAGTACATGTGTCTTTTCGAGTCATGGTTTCCTCTGGATAGATGCCCAGGAGTGGGATTGCTGCCCCAGCTCCATCTTTGAGGAGCCTAAACCTACTCAGCCTTTAAATCTCAAACTAGGCTCTCTTTCTCAGAAAACTCCCCTGCCCTTTCAAGTCTGAATCAAGGGCCTTGTCTTTTTTTTCCTGCAACTAACTCCCCGTTGGTCATTTATCCCATTATTTTTATTTTTTTCAATTACTTAATGAATTTTATTATATTTATAGGTGTACAAAAATCATCACAACCAAATTTTATAGCATTTCCATCCCAATCATCTATCCCATTATTATACTCTGCTGTAAGTTAAGAAAAGTTATTATAGTTGATTTATAGTGTTTTATCAATTTCTGCTACACAGCAAAATGACCCAATCATACAAACACGTGTATAAATATATATATATGTACATTCTTTTCCTCATACCATCTTCCATTGTGTTCTATCCCAAGAGATTTTTTTTTTAAATTAAAGTATAGGTTAATCTATACTGTCATGTTAATTTCAGGTGTACAGCAAAGTGATTCAGTTATATGTATATATGTCTACTCTTTTTCAGAGTCTTTTTCCTTCGGAGGTTATTATAAAATGTTGAGTGTAGTTGCCTGTACAGTTTTATAGATAATAAAGCATGCGTATGTTAATTTCAAACTCCTAATTTATCACCCCCCTTCTCCTTTGGTAACCAGTTTGCTTTCTGTGTCTGTGAATCTGTTTCTCTTTTGTAAGTAGTTCATTTGTATCTTTTCTTTTCTTCATGTTTCACATACAAGTGATAGCGGGTGATATTTGGCCTTCTTACTGTCTTATCCTCTGCTATAGTTGCTTGCTGAGTTGTCCACTTTCCCCAGCGGGAAGAGATGCCATTTCTGTTTATTTCCCATCCCATTCACAGACATGTGGTAGAACTGTTCCATGGATCATGAGCATCTAGTAAAAATGTGTGCTGTGACCTGGACTGCTCAGAGCAGTGAGGCTGTGTTGGAGAATATTTATAAAAATATTTAGGGTAAAAAGGGGTTAGGTTACAAGGCCAGGATGTCAACTGAGCCTTTCTTATTTTTTAAATTTTATTTTATTTTTATTAAAGTATAGTTGATTTACAGCATTGTATCAATTTCTGCTGTACGGCATAATGACCCAGTCATACATATATACACATTCTTTTTCTCACAGTGTCTTTCATTCTGACCTATCCCAACAGACTGGGATACAGGACAGCCTCTTTGCTTATCCATTTTAACTGTAGTAGTTCGCATCTACCAACTCCCTTCTACCCACTCCAACCCCGGCCCCCGCCTCCGGCAACCACAAGTCTGTGTGAGTCTATTTCTGTTTTATAGTTAGGTTCACATGTACCATATTTTAAGGTTTCTTTTTTTTTTTTTGTCTTTTTGCCTTATCTAGAGCCGCACCTGCAGCATGTGGAGGTTCCCAGGCTAGGGGTCTAACAGGAGCTGTAGCCGCCGGCCTTCGCCACAGTCACAGCCACGCGGGATCCAAGCCACGTCTGCAACCTACACCACAGCTCACGGCAACGCCGGATCCTTAACCCACTGAGCAAGGCCAGGGATCGAACACGCAACCTCATGGTTCCTAGTCGGATTCGTTAACCACTGAGCCACGAAGGGAACTCCACATGTACCATATTTTAGATTCCACATATAAGTGATATGATATTTGTCTTTCCCTTTCTGACTTCCAGTATAAAAATCTCTGGTTGCATACATCTTGCTGCAAATGGCAATAGTTTTTTTGTTTTTATGGCTAAGTAGTATTCCACTGCTTGTATGTACCACATCTTCTTAATCCATTTGTATGTCAATGGACATTAGGTTGTTTCCACGTTTTGGCTATTGTAAATAGTGCCTCTCTTTATTAGGAAATGTGGAACCATTTTGTTCTTTAGAGTTTAGGGGAAAGGATGTATCAAGTATGTATTACTTTTAATTAGACAATCATAAGTCAGTTCCAACTATTCAGAGTTTTATACGAATTTCTAGACTTTGTCAATATTTTCTATCTTTATTTCTTTTTTATTGAACTATAGTTGATTTACAGTGTTGCGTTAGTTTCAGGTGTGTAGCAATGTGATTCAGGTATATATATATTTTTTTTCATATCCTTTTCCCCTATAGGTTATTACAAAATACGTACTTCTATACTTAACATGGAAATTGTTTGACTTCTCACCTAACATCATGTGTTTCCATCCACAAAGCTGACAAACCCTTTAATACCGACAATACCCTTTAATACAAACCTCTTTAAAACAGAGGAGTTTTGTTATGTTACTAATCTTATTTCATATGTATACACTGAAATTGTTAGTTGCTTATTCTAAATTTTCTTTCTTTTTTTTTTCGTCTTTTTGCCTTTTCTAGGGCCACACCCACGGCATATGGAGGTTCCCAGGCTAGGGGTCTAACAGGAGCTGTAGCCGCCGGCCTTCGCCACAGCCACAGCAACGCGGGATCCGAGCCGCATCTGCAGCCTACACCACAGCTCATGGCAACGCCGGATCCTTAACCCACTGAGCGAGGCCAGGGATCAAACCCGCAACCTCATGGTTCCTAATCAGATCCATTAACCACTGAGCCATGACAGAAGCTCCTATTCTCAATTTTCAATCATTCTGCAGCTTCGGTTGCTCTGTTATAAGTAGTTAAATGCCAGGTGGTTCATATTGTTGAGTCAGTTAAACACAGACCAAAAATTTCAATGTTTCACTAGTATAATATGAACTTTTAAGTTGTATCGCTGTGAATACAAAACTTAATGCAGTATAGGTGAATTCTTCCCGTGGGTGAGGAACTTAGAGGATTACAAATGTAACATGGAGAATTTTAAGATAAATGTACTCACAGTGTTGAGACTTCTTAGGTCAAGATTTGAAGCAAGAGATTCTTATGCTGGATCAGCACTGTACATTTCCAAATGTGGTTAGCAAAGGCAGTCCTCCCATTGAAAACTCAGGAAAAAATTTCATTTTTTCAATGTCTTAAAATACTTGCAGTCACCCATTATAATTAACATTCTTCTTTATTTATCTTTACTCCAGATGATAATTTAATATGCCATTGCATCTGTTTCTGATTCCTTTCTGTGGGGACTGTTTAGAGTAATATTCCCAAGCTCTTGCTGCCTCATCTTACACCAAAAAGTTTTTGCAGTGGTATGTGAGAGAGCTGTGCTATTTGACAGAGTCTGTTGGACAGCAGGTCATCCTAACTGATTCTGCTATGCTTCTCGCCTTCCTCTTTCCCTCTAGCTCCCCCTTTGAAGCTGTAAGGGTTTATCTTGACTTTAGGCTGAATTATCACTTACACACACCTGCTGGCTTGTCCAGGAACAAATATCATGGGTATCACAAGGCCGTACATACTCCACCAAAATTTCCCTCCCACTGGGCCTGCCCGACCTTTGAGTATTGACACGGTCCTTTGGAGTGTGTCTCTAGAAGGCCACAGGATAACTCTATGAACCAAAGAGTAACACGATCTTGTTTGTCCAAGAACAAAATTCACTTTTATTACATTGCTTCCTGCCATCAATCAAGAGCATGGTTTCTTGAATATAGATTTTTAAAGTTAATGGAAAAAGGAAACTGGGAAACCTAGCATGTGGGACTTTGATAAGAAAGGTGTAGGGTGTACGGGGTTAAAATGTGGTACTCCAACAGGAAGGAGGAAGTAGAGGAAGTCCTGAAAAGAGCTATTTGCTCACACTCTTGGTTCCCTCTTATTTTTTCCTCATTGCTGATGAAAAAAATATCTTTATTGGACTTCCCGTTGTAGCTCAGTAGGTTAAGAACCCAACCTACTCTCTGTGTGGATGCAGGTTGAACCCCTGGCCTTGCTCAGTGGGTTAAGGATCCTGCATTGCTACAAGCCACGGGGTAGGTCACAGACGCAGCTCAGGTCTGATTATGTCAATCAAACTGAAGCAATATCTGTGTAATTATTCTTACCTATTGGTTCTGTCTCAGTGGATAGTGGATGTTGGGAGCTTTGTGCTGTGAGTCCATTTTACACATACTGAAGTGGTATTTGACTATGTAAACACTAGCTGGCCTTGATAAATGATCGCTGGTCGTTGTATGTGTACCAAGAATTTTTGCTACCTGCTCTGTGTCACACACCATTTTAAGTGGTGCAGAAATCATGCAGTGCTCACAACTTCAAGGGGGTAATCTTGCGAATTCCCCTTGTGGCGCAGTGGAAACAAATCCGACTAGGAACCATGAGGTTGGGGGTTTGATCCCTGGCCTCGCTCAGTGGTTTAGGGATCCGGCGTTGCTGTGAGCTGTGGTGCAGAGCAGCACAGCTCTGATTAGACCCCTAGTCTGGGAACCTCCATATGCCATGGGTGTGGCCCTAAAAGGACAAAAGACAAAAAAAAGGGGGGTATCTGACAGCCCTACTTTACTGTCTAATTTGCTCCCAATGTCTCATTGTCCCACTTGAGTTCCGTGTTATTACCAGTTGTCTTTGCTGTGATTTGCCACCAAGTTCTTGTTTTGTCTTTCTTTTTGCACATGTTGTTTTTTTGCCCCTTCGAATACCCTTTCTTCTTTTCTCTACCTTATTATTTCCTACTTATTCAGCAGGGCTTGGCTTCAGTGTCATTTATTTCAGGACGCACTTACCAAGTACCATATCAAGGTTAGCTGCAGATTTTTTATGTCACCATCAGATGTCATGATAGATCACAGCTCACTGAATTTGTGCTTTTATTTTTTAGGGTCACACCCAAGGGATAAGGAGGTTCCCAGGCTAGGGGTCGAATTGGAGTTGGAGTTGTAGCTGCTGTTCTACACCACAGCCCCAGCAACGCAGGATACGAACTGCATCTGTGACCTATAGTACAGCTCACAGCAACGCTGGATCCTTAACCTGATTTTGTGCATTTTTACTCTCTCTCCCCACCAAACCCTACATGAGACACTCTTTTAGGGTCTAATGTTGGCTTGTTTTTATGTGTTTGTCTTTTTTTTTTTTTTCTTTTTCCCTTTATGTAGAGCTGCACCCGCTGCATATGGACGTTCCCAGGCTAGGGGTCTAATAGGAGCTGTAGCCGCCGGCCTTCCCCACAGCCACAGCCACACGGGATCTGAGCCACGTCTGCAACCTTCACCACTGCTCACGGCAACGCCGGATCCTTAACCCACAGAGCAAGGCCGGGGATCGAACCCGCAACCTCATGGTTCCTAGTCGGATTCGTTAGCCACTGAGCCACGAAGGGAATTCCTGTTTGTCTTTGTTTTTAATCCCTAAAATCAATATATAATTGTTTGAAATAAAACATAATATGTTTTCAGTATTTAACACTTACAGTTTATCTTGGTTGAAGCATATGAAAAAACAGCCTTACATCAATGCATAGTCAAACAGGGAGGAGTCAGTATGTTTCAAGGTAGCTGTAGATATTTTTTCCATACAAAAACTTCAAAATTTGAGAAGTGCTCATTTCATAAAGGTTACTTGCCATGTGGGATCTGAAACCATTAAAATACATTGTTCTGGAGTTCCTGTTGGGCTCATTGTTAGCAAACCCAACTAGTATCCATGAGGACATGGGTTTGATGCCTGGCCTCACTCAGTGGGTTAAAGGATCTGGCGTTGGCCATCAGGTCCCACGTTGCTGTGCCTGTGGTGTAGGCCATCATCTATAGCTCTGATTTGACCCCTAGCCTGGGAATTTCCATATGCTGCAGGTGCGACCCTAAAAAGACAACAACAAAAAATCCGTTGTTCTGTGAATGGATCCTTTATCCTTGCATGAATTTGTAATGCCATGGTCATAAGAAGATACTGGCTCAGCTTGTTTTGCAGATCTTCCAAATGTTGACAAATTTTGCACTTTATTGTATGGTGTTAGAATAATCACATTAATTAATATCACCACTGCTCTCATCAAGAAAGCTTTAAGTATTAGGAAGCTGTCAAACTTCCATGGTAGATGTAGATGGTGTCACTGTGGATTGAGGAAGTCTTCCAGTTTCCTCTTTTTAGGCCAAAAAATCTGTCCCTAAATATAAGGAAAATATAAATAAATTTTTCTTTGAAGTAAAATGTATATTATTCAATTTTAAAATCATAACTGCTAGATTTTGTGCAAAAATTTTAAATTTGGAAGAGTTAATATCATTGAATATTACTGCAAAACAAAACACCAAAGTGTAGTTACTTTTCTTGTGTTTACAAGTACGTATAGTATAAGAAAAACTTGGAAATTTCAAAATAATGATTTATCGGACAATACCAAAGTTACGGAGATCATAGCAAGTATAAGCAATAATAGATAAGAAGAGCACAGTAAAAGTTCTGAGAGCAAGTTGAGTTAATCCCTGAAAATGCATACATTTGGATCCTAAACCTATTGCCTTAGAAAATTCTACCTGTGCACACATTTCATTGGCCGTCGAATGAAGACAGTGTAGAGCTTCTGAAAGGCTGTAGACTTTGAGAATGAGCAAGGAAATGGCCCATGATATCTGAATGCTATTATGAAAATAGTTCTTACCTTGCACATCCTATGAAAAGAGTCTCAGGGCATTCCCAAAGCCAAGTGTGTGCAGTGCTTTACTCAAGTTGACAGCTACTGCTTCAGGATTAATCAGGTCTTGAACAAAGCAATATAAACATGCTAGAATAATTTACACCAAGTTTCAGGTAATGATAGCATTCGTTAAGTAAATACTATATTCCAAGCATTGTTAAAACCAAATTACCTTTATTGAACCTCTCTAGAAGTGTTTTACTCTAAATTATTTAATTTAAAAGATGAGGAAACAAAGTCAAGAAAAATAATGTGCCTAAATGTCATATCTTGCATTAGTGGTGGAAACAGTATTTTAGCCAGTCCGAGTCAATCCTCTATGAAGCTATGCCTTACTACCTTAACTACTTATATACAGATTTTTCTGATGGTTTATAAATAATTTTGTATATGATCAATAGCATTTGTTTTTACAATAGTCAGATTAGACTCTAGCATAAGGTTTCAAGGTTAGGTTTAAATG
Organism: Catagonus wagneri; assembly: GCA_004024745.2. NCBI lineage: Eukaryota > Metazoa > Chordata > Mammalia > Artiodactyla > Tayassuidae > Catagonus > Catagonus wagneri. Next base: position 7,711,466 of record PVHT021183709.1, on the reverse strand, counting down.
GTCTGTGCACTTTCAAATAAAATACATCAAACAAGGAAAAGTGGTTCCTGGGAGTCGCAGAACCGTTGTGGCTCAGCAGCAGGTCAAGAATCTGACTAGTGTCTATGAGGATGCAGATTCAGTCTCTGGCCAGGGAACTTCCATATGCCATGGGTACGGCCATGTAATTTAAAACAAACAAACAAAAAATAAGAAAAAATAATCATTTAATACTAATTCAGTTAAATTAAAATACAGTGTCTTTAAATTCTCCACCAGTCTAAAGTTGTTATGATTGTAATGTTTGAAAAACTTCTTATTCTTTTTCTTTTTTTTTTTACTTTTTGTGAAGAATGTTTTGTTGGATATATAAGATAAAGAGGGTTTTTTTTTCCTTCTTTAAGCCCAGACATTTTTGTTCCATTATCTGCTAGCTGTATTGTTTTGATGAAAAGTAAGTAAAAACCGTATTACTTTCTATTATTTTTCTTTTTTCCCCCAGATGTTATTTTTTTCAGTTTCCTTTTTATCTTTGAATTTCAGTGGTTTGATTGCAATATGCCTAGGTGTAGTTTTCTTTGTGTTTATTGCATGTAGGGCTTAATTAGCTTCTGGGATCTGTGTGTGATCCTATCCTCAAATATGGAATATTCCCATCCATTATTTGTTCAAATATTCTTCTGTTTGCTTTTCCTCTCTTTTTTCCTGGACTCTAAATACATGCATGTTAGACCTTTTGATATTGTTCTACAGATTTCATGTGCTTTCCTATTTTATCACTCTTTATTCTTTGTGTTTTCATTGGGGTTATTTCTATTAACCTGACTTCATGTTCACAGATCCTTTCCTCTCATCTTAAACGGAATTCTTTATTATTGTTGTTTGCTGTTGTATTTTTCTTTTTTAGCATTTTCAGTTGTTTCTTTTTCTTTTTTCTTTTTTTTTTGTCTTTTGCCTTATCTAGGGCTGCACCCGTGATATATGGAGGTTCCCAGGCTAGGGGTCTAACAGGAGCTGTAGCCGCCGGCCTTAGCCACAGCCACAGCAATGCAGGATCTGAGCTGCATCTGCAACCTACATCACAGCTCACGGCAATGCTGGATCCTTAACCCACTGAGCGAGGCCAGGGATCGAACCCACAACCTCATGTTTCCTAGTCGGGTTCATTAACCACTGAGCCATGACGGGAACTCCAGTTGTTTCTTTTTCTTTACATTCAGTTTCTTAACAGAAACTCCCTATTTATGCATGCTCTCAACCATGCCACTGGATTCTTTACATTCAGTTTCTTAATAGAAACTCCCTAATTATGCATACTATTCAACCATGCCACTGGATTCTTTCACTTATTTAATATGGTTGTTTAAAAGTTCTTGTCTGTTAACAACATCTGGGCCATTTCTTGGTCTGTTTCTGTTGACTGTTTTTTCTTGACTGTAGGTCAGTTTTTTTTTTTTCCTCTTCATATATCATCTATCAGATATGTGTGTCTTATTTATGCATTAGATGTGAAAGAAAAGTCAGTCCTAGCTATGGGGCTCTTCAGTGTTCTCATCTGTCCTGCAACATCTAAAAGTCTGATAAATGTTTACCAGCTGCTCCTGACCCCTGGATTCTGTTACCTTCTGCCCTGTCATCTTAGATGAAAAAGACTGGGTCTCATTTCTCCATGGGCTTATTATGTATTTATTTTGGAATTTATTTCATTTTGGTTTCTTTTAGTCCTCCAAATACAAATATATATATATTTGTATATACAAAAACATATATATATGTATATTTGTATATACAAATATATATATATATATATAATTGGATAAGATTTTATATATATATATATATATATATATAATTGGATAAGATTTTACGGATGTATACATCTATGAAATCACCACTACCATCAAGACAAAATCATTTCTGTTACCCCTAAAAGTTTTCTCTGTCCCTTTCCAGTTAGCATCCCCATTTTATTCCCAAGTAATTGCTGATTGGCTTTCTTTACAAACAGGTTTGCTTGCAGCATCTAGATTTTATACAAATTAATATTCCAATGTGGACTCTTATATGTGTAGCCTCATTCACTCAGATGGTGATTTGGAGAGTTACTTTCTCTGTTGCATGTATCTGCTGGGTAACAGTTCTTTGCAGGTATGGCTATACAACATCTTTTTCATTCATTCACTTAATCAAATACATTTAAATTGTTTTCAGGTTTTGGTTATTACAAGTACAGCTGCTTCATAGATGTTGGTGTGAAAGTCTGTTTGAATTTATATTTACATTTCTCATGTGTAGATACCTATAATAGGCAGGTGGTATGGTAAGGTGTGTTAATCATTTTAAGATACCACCAAACTGCTTTCCAAAGGGTTTTTTTTTTTTACTTTTTACATTCCCACCAACAGTTTATGAAACATTCCTTTTATTCCCCATGGTCATCAAGTCTTGGCATTGTCAGACTTTTAAATTTTTGACATTCTAATGAGTTTTTATTTCATGACTAATATTATTGAACCTGAAGAAATGTTCTTTGGCTAGTATTACGTTTAGATGAGGTGATGAGGGTGAGACTGTTACCAAGTCCACACTCGTACTGCTTCCCACACAACTGGCCAGTAAATTGAGAGAGAAGTTGTTGGGATAAGGAATATTGACTTTATTCAGAAAGCCAGAAGACCCAGAAGATGATGGACTTGTGTCCCAAAGAACCATCTTGCCAAGATTTGGATGCTATTTTCTTCTATAAAACAAAGAGGGGGAGGTGAGGAGTTAAAGTAAACAAAAGATGATAAATTGTTGCCGTATTTCCTCCTTACTGCCAGATTCTGGAGGGGATGTGTTAATTTCTTCTTTCCTGCAGCAGGTCATTAGGTGGGCCTGGTCAGGAGATTTCCTGTGGGCTAAACAAAGGAGTTCTAGGTTAATGCTCAGGCATGGCAGACAGGGCTCCCAGAGGTGGGCCATTATGTATATTTTCAGTTCTAGACAACATCCATTTAGTGATTAGCTTTTAGCAAAATCAGTAGAAAACAAAAGTTAAAATCAAGGAAGCAGATTCCATATGGAGTCAGTCCTTCCCTGTTACAAGACCTCGTGATGGCATTAGTGCCCTCGTAGGAAGAGACACCGAGAACCAGCACCTCGTCCTCCCCAATACCATGTGAGGACACTGTGAGAAGGTCGCATCTGCAAGCCAAAAAGACAGCCTTTACCAAAACTCAACCATGCTAACTCCCTGACATTGGACTTTCAGCCTCCAGAACTGTGAGAAAATGAATTTCTACTGTTTAGGGCACCTAGTTACCCAGTTTATGGTACTTTTATGGCAGCCCTGACTAATAACCCCTTTACCCTCTTCAGGCTTCCCCCAAAACACCTCTTTCTGAACATGTGTCTTCTTCTTTTTCATTGTCACATCTTTCTGATTCCTGCTTCTCCACCTGAGCCGTAGCATCTTTCTTCGGTCCTTAAATATAAACATCCCCCAGAGTAATCAATACGACCGTCTTCTCTCTTTTGCAGCCCTTTGACCTTGAACAGTTTGAATTAAACAGATTTTAACGGCTTGCACAGAGTCTTCTCTCTAACCCTGGTCTTTGCTCCTTAATACAATTTTCAGATGCATCGCTACCTAGATGTCCCACTAACAATTCAGGGTCTGTGTATACAAAACACAGTTGCCCAACCCTTTTCTCAAACTTAACTCACTTCCGCTGCCTCTTTCTATTAATGGCACGTCATCCTTCCAGATAGAACCTCAAAGTCATCCTGCTCCTCAGACCTAGTTAGTTACCACTGACACCAGCTTTAATTTTGTAATTATCTCTAAAGCCATCCTTTCCTGACCTTCCCACAACTTCTTGCATCCCTCACATTAACTTACACTGTCTTCCCCATGCCATGCCCTTCTGCTCATGACCCAGTTTCTCTTCGTTGTCAGATGACCTCAGTGAACTTCATCTATTTCTATGAATAGTGAGGTTTTTTCCCTGCCCCAAAAGGTAAATAAATAAATAAATAATAAAGTAATGAAAATGATAAAGAGGAAAGGAAAATAATTGACAAAAATAATAAAAATCGATAGAACTTTAATTCAAGATGATAAAATAGGAAAGGAAAATATAGAGGAAAATCTTTTGGAAATTATTTCTTCTCAAGTTGTGTGTTGTCTCCATAAGTGTATTCGTACTACACATACAGAAGATCCAGGGGAAATAACGGAAAAGTGAACCATAGAGTAAAAACTTAATATATCTCTATCCCATCCATGTTTATACCAGTTGACTTCAGGCTGGTAGCCCTGTCTTTTAATTTCGGTATAAAATAACATACTGCAAGTCTAAGGTTGCATCAGTTGTGATATGCATTGGCTAGTTAGATGAAGCTGGAGACATACTTAACTTTCAATTAAGTGGCAAAGACAGGGTAATGAGGAAAGCTATTTGGAAAATATGTTTAGAGAATTTAAAACGGACTGAAGATAGCTTCTTGAGAAAGTGAAAAAGGGGATGATAGAATCATGAAAAAGAGCCTGGGGAAATGTTTTTAAAGCTGTGGATGACCAAAACAATGTTATCGGGTGCATTGATATTAGTAAAACATGTCCGTGAAATCCAAGTCTCCAGCTGGACTGACACAGAGCATATATGATCACTCTCGAATGATCAAGGATGGCACTTTAAGTTACAAAGGGTGACATTTTTCTCAGAGCAGTTGCAGCAGTTGTGGGGAGGAGGATCCTCTCTGCATCTCAGTTGAGGAGATGATCCAGAATGTGGGAGTGAACTTTGAACTTCAAGGTCAAATTAACTGCCTCAGCCTCTGTCTGACCTCTGTACCTCAGGAGCCTTGGCTTGGGGTTTGGGCCAACTCACAAGAATCTGGATTTAGGTCTTGCCATCTGCAAGTGGGAAGGCTGGCAATACAGAGTCTCTAACGTCTCTTCAAGTTTGAAACGTCTGTTATGTCAATGGCCATGTCTCCATGTTGATTTTGATGTAAGAGGTACTGAAACAAGGAAGAACTGTTACTTGGGTTTGCTCTGAGCAGGGAAGTTTCTTTGAAAGCTCCATATTTTCGGTGAGAGAGGGGAAGGCAGTAAAGCAATAGGGTTGTGGTTTCAGAGTTAATGTGAAAGAACCCAGCCTTCTCAGCGTGTACGTTGTGAGCAACCAAATATGTGTACCTGCAACGTCTACGTTGAGAAGTCAAATGGCATTGCTGGTAATGATTTCTTCTGAACTAACCACCATATAAAAATTCAGAGTGAACTGAATTTGAATCTGAACTTGCGGCATTTCTTTTGCTGGCCTGGTCCCAGCAGAGGCTTCAAGGATCTGTCTCGGTGTCAGCCACAAAAGACGTTTCTTTTTTTTTTTTTCTTTTTTTTTTGTCTTTTTGCCTTTTCTAGGGCTGCAGTTGCAGCATATGGAGGTTCCCGGGCTAGGGGTCTAACAGGAGCTGTAGCCGCCGGCCTTCGCCACAGCCACAGCCACGCGGGATCCAAGCCGCGTCTGCAACCTACACCACAGCTCACGGCAACGCCGGATCCTTAACCCACTGAGCAAGGCCAGGGATTGAACCCGCAACCTCACGGTTCCTAGTCGGATTCGTTAACCACTGAGCCACGACGGGAACTCCACAAAAGACATTTCTGATTCTGTCTCAAGAATCAGAAATAAAAGAAAAGAAAGGAAAAAAGGGGGCTCAGAAAGAGCTGCAGCTGAAAACTCAGGAAGTCCCCTCCCTGGTTAGCTGCTAGCCCAGTCAGCCTCTAATCAGTCAGGGGCTCCTGCCCCCAGGAGCTGCTGAAAAACTTCTTTCCCTGGGTCTCCAGGTTGGAGCATTGAGTGAATTGTAGAGGAGAGAGGTCTTTGCTCCAAATCACATCTCTTCTGTGTCAATATTATTCTAATCCAGCTCTTCTTTTCACTTTTATTAGCCTTTTCCCTAGGATTTTAAAGGGAAATTTCTCAGAAAAATGTTCTTTCCCAGAATTCCCACCTGGCGCACAGATTAAGGATCCGATGGTGTCTTTGCCATGGCATGGGTTCAGTCCCCTTCCTGACACAGTGAGTTAAGGATCTGGTGTGGCATAAGTTGCAGCTGCAGCTTGGATTCAATCCCTGGCACAGGAACTTTCATATGCTGCAGGTGTGGCTGAAAAAAAAAAAAAATATATATATATATATACTTCCCCATAATGTATTCCTCTACCATAACCATCCTTTTAAATGTGTCACAAACACCTACAGTCTTTCTAGTTTTCTTCTGTTTCCACTTTGATTCCTAAAACCAGAGAGGCTTAACGTAAAATTTTGCAAAAGGGGATCTCCTTAAGAGTTCAGGGGAGTTTCCATTGTGACTCAGTGGGTTAAGAACTCGACTGGTATCCATGAGGATGTGGTTCAACCCCTGGCCTCGCTCAGTGGGTTAAGGACCTGGTGTTGCCACCAGCTGCAGGGTAGGTGGCAGATGAGGCTCAGACTTGGTGTTCCTATGGCTGTGGTGTAGGCTGCAGCTGCAGCTTTAATTCGACCCGTAGCCTGTAGCAGGTATGGTCATAAATTAAAAAAAGGAAAAAAAAGGGAAAGGAAAGAAAGGAAAAAAAAGGAAAGAACAGAAAAAGAGAAAAGAAAAGAAAGGAGTTCACTGGGATCCCAAAAGGGCCTACTGGAAAATTAGGTTCATTCCCTCAGTCCACAGAACCAAAAATCTGACCCTCTGTTTCAGCAGATAAACTTAATCTTTGTTTTCCCAGATCATATTTATTGGTAGAGGAACTGGAGTAATAATCCCAATAGTCTATAAACAGCCCCCATTTCTCAAAGTCACCCTAGAATGTTGGCCTTATTATCAGACGGGCTCCTGGGTTTCCCTCCTATTTCTGCAATGACCAAGGATGGGTTACTTAATCTATGTTTTAGATTCTTCTTCTGTTAAAAAAAAAAAATACACACTCTCACTCCCCGTAGGATGGTTGTGAAGGTTAAACGAGGTAATGCATGTCTTATGAGATCCATGAGCTGACTCGATAAAGGACAGGACAGTAAAAGCTTAGGCTTTGCTGTGCCTTGGGATCTCTGTGACGGTTACTCAGCTCTGCCTTTGCTGTCCCAAAGCAGCAGCCTTAGGCCACAGGCAAATGAATGCGCTCATAAAACCAAGAACTCCTGTTTTCCGTCTACTCCCACTGCTGACACCAAGGGTGTGCTTTCCTCATCCAGCAATCCCCGGCAGCATCTGGACATCCCACAATTCCATTCAGTTCTGAGACCCCACACCTCGAGTGACTGTCTGATCCCACGGATTAAGGACTCGGTCTCACAAGACGGCTCCCGCCTCCGATCCTTATCACAAGTCCGTGCCCTGGTACTTCTGACCAACCAGCTATAAATGGAAGGTTCCCACGACCTCCTCCTTGGGTTCAATAATAGAGCAGAGTTCAGCGTTCACACAGAATTCAGGAAAGCGGCTTCCTTACTCTGTTACCCGTGAGAACAGCCACATAGACGAGATACATAGGGCCAGGTGTAAGGTAAAGGATGCAGAGCTTCCATGCCCTCTCTGGGTGTACCACCCTCCTGGCACCCCCATGCATTCACCAGCCTGAGTGCTCTCCAGAACCCCTTAGGTTAGGGTTCCCTATGGAGGCTTCGTTATATCAGCATGATCGATGAAATCATCAGCCAGTACTGTTTAACCTAACCTCCAGCCACCACCCCGCACCCCAAAGATCTGGGTAGGAGGCGAAGTTCCAAGTTTCTAATCCCATGTTGGTTACCCTGGCAAGGAGACCCCATCCCAGGCTGTCCAGGAGCCCACAGCCACCTGTTGCCTCTCCAGCACATGAAAACACCATCACCTTGGAGATCCCCAGGGCCTGGGGAGCTGTGTGTCAAGAAGAGGGAGAGAGTGGGCAGGGACCAAGTATGTGTTCCTTATTATGGCACAGCATGGCTGCTTTCCAATGAAAGTTTATTTACGGACACTGATATTTGAATTTCATGTAGTGTCTTTGCATCACAAAATTTATTTTTTGGTTTTTCTTCACTTCATAATGTAAAAAACAGTCTTAACACAAGGGCTGGACAAAAATGGGCATGAGGCTGGGTTTGACCCATGGGCCATTGCCAGCCCCTGCTTTCACGTGTCTTGAGTCTCCAGGGTCCTCCTCAGAGATGGTTTAACTTAGCCGATCCTCCCGGTTGGCCTGGTGCCAGCATCTCCTCCACTGTCCACACTTTCACCACTAATGCATTGTTGCATTTCTTCCTGTTCTCCTGGGTTTTCTTTCTGTTGCTCCTGAGTGGCCAGGCCTACGGATCTTGATTAATTTGTTCTTGGTTAGGTTGGGTAAGGTTCCACCTGTAGCACAAGTCTCAAGTTTTCATGACTCTATTAGTGTGTGTTTTTTTTTTTCTCAAGGACCTTGGGAAAAGTTCCAAGGGCTGGATTAGAAGAATTGAGGGCCACAAGTGTGTCTTCTTCCAGAATCTTCTTTGCAAATATGACAGAACAGAGCCCAAATAATTTGACTTTCCTCTGCCATGGAATGAATTCTGTGCTCAGAATTTCACCCCTTCCTTCCCATCAAAGAGAAGCCACCTTGATTATCTCTTTATTGTTCAAAATGTTAATTCAGATACTCCACAGATGTGACAATCAATCCCAGCATCTGCTTTACTCTTTTTTTTTTGTTTTTTTTTGTCTTTTTGCCTTTTATCTAGAGCTGCACCCGCGGCATATGGAGGTTCCCAGGCTAGGGGTCCTACAGGAGCTGTAGCCGCCGGCCTTCGCCACAGCAACACGGGATCCGAGCCACATCTGCAACCTTCACCACAGCTCACGGCAACGCCGGATCCTTAACCCACTGAGCAAGGCCAGGGATCGAACCCGCAACCTCATGGTTCCTAGTCATATTCGTTAACCACTGAGCCACGAAGGGAACTCCCGCATCTGCTTTACTCTTGACTGTGGGTGACTTACCTTGACTTCACAAATACCCTAAAATTGACATTGCAGTAGCTATCTCACATCTACGTCATCACCCAAACCTTTCTACAAAATAAGTAAACTTTGAGAAGGTAAGTAGACAAAAGGGTTAACACTGAATCAACTTTGAGAAGAATAGATAACTTATAAAAGCAGTAACTTGAGTTAAGATTCCTTGTATAACAAATACTTAATCATGTGTCAATCTAGCATTCCAGAAAAAGAAAATCAGATACCACGGTATTTCTATTTCAGCTTAGCTCTTATGAGTTTATTATGTTGAAATTTTTTTCCACATTGGGAATAATGTGGATTTATGGAAAATAGTATGTATTCTAATGACATACTAATTGCTTGACTGATAGGGGGAGTTTGGTTTAATGAGTGGAAAAAGAAATTTAAAATCTAGCATAATTTTTCAATGTTTATTCTAATATTTCATTAAAGAAATATGGCAGGCAACTTATTAGTTAATAGAATTACGTAAGATGAGACCAAAATAGCATCTTAGTGCTCTGGGCTGTGCTGTAAACTCTGTTATTTTGTAATTCAATAAAAGAAACCCTAACTATTGGCACAGATACTGCTTTTTTGGTATGCTGTCGTGTTGTTCAAGTGGAGAAGGTTTTCTGTATTTGTGGGGCACCAGGCACCTGCTATAAATCAGAGTTCCCTTGGCTTTGAAAAGTAATGAGAAAAAGTGTCAGAGATTTAAAACATTATGGGGTCTTTCTGAGAATGACAGGTCAGTCATTTATTCAGTGACCTTCTATGAGCATGACTGTCTTATAAGATGCCTTTGCATGCACGTATTGTCCCTAATCCTCCACGTATCCCTGTTTCATCACCATTTTACCAGTTTATGGGTAACAAGCTCAATGGAGTCAGGAAACTTGTGCAGCATCACACTGCTGCTGAGAAGTAATTTGATGGTTGACATTTTTTCATCACATCCTGTGCCAGGTGCTCTCCTAAGTGCTTTGTATTTATCGATGTTTATTTTCACAACCCCCGTAGGAAATAGTTGGAGTTAGAATCCCTATTTCCAGGTGGTGATAGTTGAGGTAAAGTTAAACTCAGAATTTGACTTAAGTCACAGAGCTGGTAAATGGTAGAGGCAAGAGGCAAACACACAGCCTTTGGTTCTAGAGCCTGACTCAGCTCTTTATATCCTGTCCTGGAGCTGACTAAGCTTTGCAGTGTTGTGCTAAATAACTACCTCAGAGCACAACTGCATTTATGCAAGCTGATCTCCCCAAGTCATGAAGTCTTTCTCATACTATACTTACTAATCGTCATCTGCAGAAACTGGTCAATCAGTCTAATCAGTCAATCTATCTACACCCACATATGTATCATATACTTAAAAGACCATCATTGCAGAACAGGAAAAGTAAGTGTGTACGTGTGTATGCATCCATATGAAGTCAAAGATGTGCTTCTGGGATTTTCTGGTGGGCTAAAATTTAAAAGAAGAGAGCATGGAAAGTTATGATGTCACTAGTCATTACTTTCATTATGCCACTTACATGGAATTTATCTGTCAGTCCAGTTGTTTGATCATCATGGAGTTGTTTTCATTTGAAAATTCCAGCAGGGTATATTGTGACCTAAGTCATAATGAAATCTGTAGAGTCTTAGGGACTGTGACCTCATTGGGTGTCTTTCCAAGAGGTTTAGTTAGGCTTTTCAACTTTCTTATAAGTCAAGACATTTTTGAGAGTACAGGCATTTCTGATACAACAGGATGCAAGTGTTCCTAAAAAATCTTGTATGCTGCAAAACTAGGCACTATAAATAAAAGGACTTATGGGAAGAAAATGTGTTGGGGTGCGACCAATCAACACTTATACCACGAACGAAAGCTGTAATAATCCTAACAAATATATAAGCTCAGTTAAGAAGACAGGCTAAATGCTGACAAGTACTGCACTACTGTAATTATAGAACTGATATAAGAAGAAAAAGGTAACTCGATTGAAAGGGACTATAGGGAAGATAGAGAAAAGTGCAGGGCTTGCTGAATTATGGAGACAACACATAAAGGAAAACGGATAGCAGTTCTTCCCAGATAGGGTCTATGTTCAAACTGAGCTGAGAGGAGGAACAGGGAGTGGGTGAGGGCCTATGTGAATGCAAATTTGCACTGACATTATTCCCCCATTTATAACTGGGCATGTAACCAAGTCACATTAAAGAAATGCACAGTATTTATCTGCAAATAAATGAAAACAAAATGACCTTTTTTCCTTTTTTAAGTATAGTTGATTTACAATGTTGTGCCAATTTCGGCTGTACAGCAAAGTGACTCAGTCATATATATATGTATGTGTGTGTTTATATATATATATATGTATATATATATATATATATACACATAATGTTTTTTGAAAATAATATGTTTTTAAAAAGAATGCATATATATACACAGACACATATATACATGTACATTCTTTTTCGATTTTAATTTTTTATTACTTAATTTTATTACATTTAAAGGTGTACAAAAATCATCACAACCAAATTTTATAGCATTTCCATACCAAACCCTCAGTGACATTCTTTTTTTAAATATTATTTTCCAGCATGGTCTATTCCAGGAGATCGGGTATAGTTCCTTTTACAGGAAGACCTTGCTGTCTACCTATTTTAAATGTAATAAATAGTCTGCGCCTTTTAACTCCAAGTCCAAAATGTCTTTTTATAGAGTAAAAGGAATTAGTTTTCCCCTTAATCCTTTTCATAATAATTGGTACATTTCCCGTAGATATATTTTTACATGATAAGTGTCTGTAAGAAACTATTTGATCAGTATAACTAAGATGGGAATTATAGGGATAGCTGAAAAGTAATTTCATATATTTCAGAAACAAAATATTGAAAAGTTCATCTGATTTCCTCATGACCTGCAGGACCTACCATAAGTGGTAGTGATATTTAATTTAAAAACATACTAACTGTATGTATTCAAATTTCAGTGATCATCATCCTAACAAGTTTTAAAAACATAGATATTTAGGATTTATAATCCCAAAGGTTTTGGTCCTTAGTGAGTTATAAAATATTCTGTAAATGTTGTGTTGTAAAAAATAAGAGTCAAAATATGGTAATTACAGAGTTCCCTGGTGGCCTAGTGGTTAAGGATCCAGCATTGTCATTGCGGTAGCTCAGGTCGCTGCTGCAGCTCCGTGGGTTAAGAACCCGACATAGTGTCCCTGAGGATGTGAGTTTGGTCTCTGGCCTGGGAACTTCTGCATGCCACAAGAGTGGCCAAAAAAAATAACAATTCTTAAAGTTAAAATCTCACTACTAAAATGTTTCTATTGCTTCAAAGTTGTCACTGAATTGTCCCCTGACCCCAATAAGAAAAGTGTGAATCACATCTTTTCTTTAAGAAAAAAAACAATGGATGTGGCACAGTGGGTTTGTCGCTCAGGTCGCTGCTGAGGTGCGGGTTTGATCCCTGGCCTGGGAACTTCCATATGCCATGGGTGCTGCTAAAAAAAAATAATAATGTAGTATATTAAACACAACTTTTGTCCAGTACTGTAGCTTGGGTGAGGCAGCTGTTATCAGGAGAGGTTCCTGGTGTTCCTAGAGTTGCCATGGCCTTTAGAGCTGACCTCTTTTTGGGGAGGGTGATCCCGTGGGATCAGTTCGGGATCTTAAGGTAAGCACTCCCCACTCTTGATGAGAGCTGGGGACACCTTAGACTGATGTGCGCAAGCGGTCTCTTGGGAAGATAAATGCTCCAGGCTATAATCTAAAGCAGACTCAGCTCTCCCATGTCTGAGCTTTAGAAGAAGGAGGAAATGCTTCCCCAAAGGAGGTTCAATAGAATTGACGTGTTCCAGCTCCCACAAGGTGTTATGTAATATTGAAAACCCCACATCTGGACTCAGTTATGACTGAATAACCCAAGTCCTGGGAAATGTACTGTGGGCTATTTTGGTCACCCTCCATGGCCCTAGCACCTTCTCTGTCTCCTCAAGAAAGAGTCAGGGGCCATGTGCTCCCTTTCCTTCAGCCTCATGTCCTCATCTAGCCAAAGCCTGTGGATTATCTTTCTGAAATGCTTTGGGGATTGATCCACTTTTTATCCTCAGGTCACTTTTATTTATTTTATTTTATTTTTTTACAGCCACACCTACAGCATATGTAAGTTCCTGGGCTAGGGGCTGAACTGGAGCTACAGCTCAGGCCTATGCCACAGCTACAGCAATGCCAGATCTGAGCCACATCTGTGACCTACACCACAGCTGGTGGGAATGCTGGATCCTTAACTCACTGAGTAAGGCCAGGGATTAAAACCCTCATCTTTAGGGACACTATGTCAGGTTCTTAACCCTCTGAGCCGCAACAGGACCTCCAAGATCACTGTTTAATTCCAACCCAGATCAGCCTCCTGTCTGTCCCTGACCCATCTCTCATTCTGCCTTTCAGATCATCCTTCAGAAATGCAGTTGCATTCTTACTTCTTAGTCAACCTGTTGATTGACTTCAGAGATCGTTTTCGCTTGTTCAGCCTGTTTTACAGAACCCTCCTGTCTGTAACATCCTGACCTCTGCCTGTCTCATACCTTGCTCTCCCTGACAATACACTGCAGCCAGGCTGGGGTTATCCGAGTTCCTAGAATGTGACTGGGTCTGTCCTGGCCTCCGAGCGTGCCACATGTCGCTTGTTCTCCAGGATCACCCTTCACCGGGCTCCCAGTCGTTGTCCAGCTTGGATGTTTCTTCCTCCTGGGAATGGATTTAGGTCCTTGATGTGCATGCCTGGAGCACTCTGGATGGCATGTCACGCTTGGAACTGTCATGTCGGAAGTGGTTTTCTTGCTGGATGGTAGGCTTCACGAGGCCCATCATACCTCTGCCCTTGTGACTGGAAGAATGTCACACAAGTAGTGGTACATCATTAGATCCTTGGGAGTTGACAAATGAAGGGATGAATGAATGAAGTAGGAAGGAATCCAGTGTATCGGAGAATCTAGGGGAGTGGAGGTTATGAAAAGGAACATGCAAACGGCATGGGGAAGTCGGGTGTGTTAAGAGACTGAACTTTCAAGAGCTCATGGTTGAATTCAGCCAGGATGTTTGGATGACACATTGGAACCAAAAGCCAGGGTCTTGTAGACATAGGAATAAATATTGTCTAAGGGAGTGAACACAGAACATGGGGCCTGTGACTAGAAGGGGGTGCAGAGAGCCCAGTGAAGCTGAGATGAGTGGCAGCATGAAGGAACGTGACCTTTGCCCGCGTTTTTCCTCCACTCAGTGATGGAGAGACTTGATGTTCTCACCAGTTTTTCTCCTACTTTGACCTGCTTTCCCAAAAGGGGGAAGTGCGACAAACGTTTTTCACTGCCAAGGGAAAAGAAGCACATTTTAAAGGTCTGATTTATGGAGTTTTATTTCATGTTTTTTTTTCACTTTTGAGGAATGAAAACCTTTGAATTTCAGACTACCTGAAAATGAAGCCGTCTTCTTGACATTTGTTTTTGAAAACGGTTGCTACGTTTTGGGCTGGAGTATGCACACTGTATCCTTACAGTGTGTTCTGAAGTTCTCTCTTCTTTCAGCTGCTCTTCAAAATCTGGACTTGAGATTTTAATTGGAAAACACAGTTCTTGAATCACAGATTTCAGCATGGCTGGGTACTAGGTCTGGTGTATAAACAGCTGGTGTAAAACTGCCTTTCTCTGTTAGAGAGTACCTCTGGGTGTTGTCTCAGGATTTTTTTACATGTGGAGAACAAGGTTTTTTGTGCTTAATTCTCCCTTAGTGTTCATTACCTGAACAGCAGTACATCCTGGTTATTAATATGAGGCTAGTGGATGAATCCCTATTCTCACCATTGAAGAGTTAATCGCTTACCAGTAAAAGGGAGAGAGCAATCAGTATATTTGGAGGCTGTTTAATCATCAACCTTGGAGATGACAAATACCTCCCTGAGTTTCTGAGAATATAGAGCCTACTGCCTGCCAAGGCCTTGTCACCAAATTTATCACTTTAATTAATTTGTTTTTTCCTTACTATGTCGCTACCGTTTCTCAGCTCCATACTAGATTCAGGAACTGACCAAACCATTTCTGGTTACTGCCAACATTCCACCTAAAAATCATTACCCATTCAGTTGAAAGACATATTCTGTCTTCCTGGCAGGCAAACCCAAGACAAATGCAGGTTTCCAAGGTATCGGCACTGGGTGCATCTGTTCGCAGTGGAATTTCATCAGCTAAACAGATGAAGGCTGCTAATTGGTTTGTTTATACGTATGTGATTTAATGAGACTAAACACTTAACTGATCTTGAAGTAAACTTGTTTCCTGTTGCTGTTTTTACTTTAATTAAAAAAAAAAAAACAATGGTAGGCACATTTTCTGGAAATTAGAGCACTGTGCAATCTAGAAGAGGAAAGAATTTCAAGGCAGATTGACTGGCCAGTTGTATCTATCCTGCCTAGGGAGATTCAAGAGAAAGATGTAAATTAGAACATTGGGTTTGGGAACAAGGGTTGAAATTCAATTTAAATGAAAAGATTAAACATCATGGAAGAATTTTCATAAGCTCCATTTTGCCAAACTCCTATGTCCAAGACTAAAATTATAATATGTATAGAGTTCCCTATGTGGCTCAGTGGGTTAAGAACCTGGCATAGTGTCCGTGAGGACGTAGGTTCAATCCCTGGTATCATTCAGTGGGTTAAGGATCTGGCATTGTCTTTTCCAGGGCCAGCATATGGAGGTTCCCAGGCTAGGGGGTCATACTGGAGCTACAGCTGCTGGCCTTCGCCACAGCCACAGCAACGCGGGATCCGAGCCGCATCTGCAACCTACACCACAGCTCACGGCAACGCCGGATCCTTAACCCACTGAGCAAGGCCAGGGATCGAACCCACAACCTCATGGTTCATTAACCACTGAGCCACAACGGGAACTCCAAGTTATTACATTTTTTATATCACTGAAATCATGGCATTTAATTAATATAGTTCTTCCTAAAAATTAATATAAAATAACAGTATTATAATTTTTACAAAAATATTTATTTAATATTATCTGATGTGCTTTCCTTGATTGCTTTCAAGTTGTACAGAACTGAACGCACAGAGGGTCTGTACTTGGGGGTGGGGTGGGTAGAGGAAATGAAGGAGTAACTCCCACACAATTGTCAAAATTACATTTGGATTAAAATGCTTCTGTTAATTTGCTCTGCTTTTTACAAACTGGAGTCAGCACACTATGGCCTGGGGGCCCAATCCACCCAGTTTTTTGGGGAACACGTCCCTGGCTGTTCCTTTGTGTGTCAGCCGAGGCTTTGATTGCCAAGCTGATATGACCTACACTCTGCTCCTTTACAGGGGGGTTTCCTGACCACTGATCTAAACCATGGATGAGGACAGGGATTTGTAAAATAGTAGAGCTTACGCTGAGAAACAGACACTGGTAGAATTGAATCTTAAATGAATCCGGGTTGAGAGCCTTGCATTTCTAGGTCTTTCCGAATCCAAGTAACCGTTCCTCCAGCACCACATCACCTCTGGACCCGCCAGTAGTCTGCTGAGAGAGACAGCCCCGACTTCTGTTCCAGAAGAATATGTGCTCTGCTCATGAGTGCTTAGAATCTTCCTTGGTACCTTCCTGAAGGTTCATAAATTACTTGTGATCACAGATTTGGGGTTTGACGTTAAGTCAAAGAGGGTCCTGGCAAGCATCATCTTCCCCAAACCTGATAACCAGGAACTCCCCAGGGACTGTCAGAGGTGAATTTAGCTTCCTTGTTTGTCCCAGTTTGATGAATTGCCTGTTGTTCTAAACTTATTAGCAACTGATCTGTGATAAATTGTAGCCTGTTGCCTGTATGCGGTAGGAACATTTTTTTTTTGTCTTTTTGCCTTATCTAGGGCTTCACCCGTGGCATATGGAAGTTCCCAGGCTAGGGGTCTAACAGGAGCTGTAGCCGCCGGCCTTCGCCACAGCCACAGCAAAGCGGGATCCGAGCCGCGTCTGCAACCTACACCACAGCTCATGGCAACGCCGGATCCTTAACCCACTGAGCGAGGCCGGGGATCGAACCCGCAACGTCATGGTTCCTAGTCAGATTCATTAACCGCTGAGCCACGACGGGAACTCCTGGTAGGAACATATTGAGAGTATTGATGTGCATAGAGAAGACAAAAGAAATAATTGAATTGCAGTTCCAAAGACTGAAATAAATGTAAGACTTTATCCTAAGTGATTCAAGCGCCACCAGCCAATGAGCAGGAGATTTATATGTTCTTGTTCACTTTCTAATATAAACTTAGAAACTGTATCTTTATGAAAAAAGAACTAATCCTAGTGTATACACTCAGCCTGATTATTTAGAAACTAGTCTAACTCAGTTTCTGTGAGCTTGGGTTAACAGAAACACATTGGCTGTGATTCAGATGGATTCAAACCTTAGCGCTGTCACTTTCTAGCATTTCAAAGGAAAGAAAATGACCTACACTCGGTGCCTATTGGAGATAATAATACCTATTTCAAGAGATTGCTCTGAGCCTTCAATGTAAACACAGAGTTGGAAGCACTGTACCAGGCACTCGGTAGGGGGAAAGTAAACGGGGGTTCTTTCCCCCCGTTTTTTGCATTTTTTGATTTTGCTAGTATGGAAATAGTTGGTGGATGCCGTTAATGAAGATAATCGTATTGTTGATAAGCTGAAATTACTTACAACCACCACTGGAAAGTAACTAATGAGACAGGGGCTGTGAATGTGAGGGGGTCACATAATCAACAAAACCAAAAGTACTGGGGAAGGTGGGCCCGAATGGCCAGGCGTGTGACTTTAGGAGACCCCTAGGATGACAGGCCTTCCTGGTTTCCTCCAGTGTAGTCTGGGTTCAGATGGCACGTTCTTAGAAATCAGGTGGCATGTTCTTAGGAATATATTTGTATGTATGTGGAACAAACATACATATATATATTTTTATTTTTTTAAAATTTTTTTTGTCTTTTTGCCTTATCTAGGGCTGCACCCGTGGCATATGGAGGTGACCAGGCTAGGGGTCTAACAGGAGCTGTAGCCGCCGGCCTTCGCCACAGCCACAGCCACATGGGATCCGAGCCACGTCCGCAACCTACACCACAGCTCACGGCAACGCCGGATCTTTAGCCCACTGAGCCAGGCCAGGGATCGAACCCGCAACCTCATGGTTCTTAGTCGGATTCATTAACCACTGAGCCATGATGGGAACTCCTATATTTTTTTTTTTCTTAAGGTGTATTTAGAGACATTAGTTGTGCTATTCTGATTGTTCAGAAAAGGTAAAGATTCTGAAGAGAATGGAGGAATGCTAGCAGTGATATGACAGAGACTGAGACCGGCCTTTGTCATAAGAACATAGTGTTCCACTCTTGTGGAATCAAATTAGACCAGATGAGGTAAAAATGAAAAAAAAAATGGGAATCAGTAGTTTGTGCTAAAGTCATTTTGAAGAAAGTCACAAAAATCACACATTACACTTGAAAACGATTACAATTCTCAAAGCAAGTATCTCAGTGGTATTCTAGAATACATATATTAAGTAAAGATTTTTTACTAAAGGCTCCCTCCATGTTTCCCTTTTTTAATTTAACTTTATTTTTATTAGAGTTTAGTTGATTCACAGCTGTTGTGCCCATCTCAGTTGTATAGCATCACGACCCAGTCACACGTGTACACGGATTCTTTTTCTCATACTCTCTCCCATCATGTTCTATCCCAAGAGCCTGATTGGACGCAGTTCCCTGTAATGTACAGCAGGGTCTCGTGGCCTATCCATACTAAATATCATAGTTTGCATCGGGCATTTCCACCAGAATTTCTTTTTTTTAACTTGAAAATGAGATAGGACTCTATGGCCTTGGCTTTTTCACACCTGTCTTTTTCTGTTTTCATAGGAGGACAGAGTCACTCGTCTTTCTGTCCTGACTTTCCACTGCCCCGGATGCCTCAGTCACAGTGTCCCTGATCCCATAGCGACTCCTGTCTGTCCGTCCCTATACAAAGAACAGTCCCCGGGAGGCAATTACCATGTTCTGTGCGAAGCTGAAGGACCTGCATATCACCGGGGACTGCCCCTTCTCCCTCCTGGCCCCAGGGCAGGTCCCTCAAGAGCCAGCGGAGGAGGCAGCAGGGAGCTCCCAGACCGCAGCCTTGCCTCTGGGGCAGAGCGTACCGGAGAAGAGCCCACGAGGACGCCTTCCTCAGAGGAAGACCAGCCGCAGCCGGGTCTATCTTCACACTTTGGCAGAGAGTATTTGCAAACTGATTTTCCCAGAGGTAAGTGCCTGCCCTTGCACGACTCTACTGATGTTTTGAAAACGGTGAAAGAATATTTTCTTAAGGAACATGGGAACCCTTGCTTTCTCACTCTCCAGGCTATAGGAGATGTAGAATATTTTTCTGGAAATGTTCTTTTCTTTTTGGCTGCACCCGCAGCTTTAGGAAATTCCAAGGTGAGGGATCAAACCTGCACCTCAACAGCAACACGAACCCCTGGGGTAATGATGCCAGATCCTTAACCCGCCCCTTAAGTCACCAGGTGATCCCCCTAAAAACATTCTTTAAAGCAGTCGTATTCTTCAATTGTGTTGGATCTTAAAATAAGATCTTGCATTCTTTCCCAAAGCATCCTGAAGTCTGATGAGCTTTATGAGTTTATGACTTAAACCCTTTAAGTCTTGGCATCCTTACTTGCAAGATGGGAAGAAAAAATCACAATACCTATTCCCTAAAGTTTGAGCATGCATTCCACGAAATAATCTATAGTTCTCACCAACTGTAAGGACCCACTCATTAGCTATTTTTTTTAGAACTGAATTCTTTGAAAAATAACTGTTTTCTGCAGGGTTTTCCTCTTCTAATTCCAAAGAGCCTCATACGTTCCCTGCCAATTTGTTGAGGTGGGAAAACCCTCTTGTCCTGCTGGCTCTGAATCTGAAGTCTCTGTTCACACCGGACTTGAGCTGCTTCCTGGGTTTTGGGTCATGGGCCAGTGCTTGCCCCGGACACCCACCTTTGGTCAGCTGGGTCATGTCTGGGGAGAGTTCTGCCAGCTGCACATCCTAATGTCCTTTGGAGATCTGGCGCACCACCTTTATGAGAACTCTGGAAAGGCAAATCCTGTATGATCTCACTTATATGTGGAATCTTAAAACCAAAATATCGTAGAAAAAGAGATCAGGAGTTCCTACATGGATCATAGCGTTAAGCATCCAGCATGATCACTGCAGTGGCTCAGGAATTTCCACCTGCCATGGGTG
>PVHT021183709.1:7630714-7690208 GCA_004024745.2 Catagonus wagneri | reverse complement strand
TCACTGCAGTGGCTCAGGAATTTCCACCTGCCATGGGTGGAGAAAGAAGGAAGGAAGGGAGGGAGGGAGGGAGGGAGGAAGGGAGATAGAGGGAAGAAAGAAAGGGAAAGAAAGAAAGGAGGAAGGAAGAAGAAAAGAAAGAAAGGAAGAAGGAAGGAAAGAAAGAAGGAGAGGAGTTTCTATTGTGGCTTGGTGGGGTAAGAACCTGACATATTGTCCCTGAGGTTGCGAGTTTGATCACTGGCCTCGCTCAGTGGGTTAAAAGATCTGGCATTGTCATGAGCTGTGATGTAGGTGGCAGATGCGGCTCGGATCCTGCGTTGCTGTGGCTGTGGTGTAGGCCGTTGGCTGTAACTCCGATTTGCTCCCTAGCCTGGGAACCTCCACATGCTGTGGGTGCAGCCCTAAAAAAGCAAAAAAGGGGGGGGAGAGAGAGAGAGAGAGAGAGAGAGAGAGAAAGAAAGAAGGAAAGAAAGAAAGGAAGGAAGAAGGAAAAAAGGAAGGAAGGAAGGAAGAAAGAGAGAGAGAAGTAAAGAAAGAAAAAGGAAGGGAGGAAGGCAAAAAAGAAGGAAGGAAGGAAGGGAGAAACTAAGACAGACCATGGAGTTTCTGTGGCTCAGCAGGTTAAGAACCCATCGCAGTGTCCACGAGGACGCAGGTTTGATCCTTGTCCTTGCTCAACGCGTTAAGTATCTGGCGTTGCCACGTGCTATGATGTAGGTCATGGTTGTGGCTCGGATCTGGTGTTGCTTAGGCTGTGGCGTAGGCCTGCAGCTGCAGCTCAGATTCAACCCCTAGCCCAGGAACTTCCATATGCCACAGATGCAGCCATAAAAAGAAAAAAGAAACAGGAAAAGGAAAAGAAAAAGATGTCATGCTTGTGGCTCCCATCGGCAGAGGGTAGGGGAAGGGAATTCAGGGTAGTAGAGTGTGGTCAGAAGATACTGACCTGCAGGTCTAGGATAAAGGAGAACCAGCGGTGTAATGTACAACACGAGGATGGTAAGCACCACTGCTCTATGATGTGGAGGAAAGAGGGTCAGTAAATCCTATGAGTTCTCACCACGGGAAGACATATGTTTTCTTTTTTCCTTTTTTTTTTGTTTTGTTTTATTCTATCTATCTGAGAAGATGGATGTTAGCTGAACCTATCATGGTAATTATATGTAAATCAAACTATCATGCTGTACCCTGTAAACTTTTCTTCTTTTTTTGAAATTATGTTCGATTTACAGTGTTCCATCAACTTCTGCTGTACAGCAAAGTAACCCGGACACACACACACACACACACACACACACACACACGTTCTTTTTATTCTACTCTCTTCCATCATGTTCTGTCCCAGGAGACTGGATATAGTTCCTGTGCTGTTTGGTAGGACCTCATTATTCCTTTATTATAAATGGAATAGTTGAGTCCACTAATCTCAGTCTATCCCATTCCCTCCTCTGTAAACTTAAACAATGATGTGTGTCTACTTTTTCCCAATAAAAATGGAAAAAAGAGAACTCTGGGGAAAGAGCATAGACCTAATTCAGTCAAATATCTTTGGAATAGACAGAGCAGGGGGGGGAGCCAAAAAAAAAAAGCCAGTGAAAGTGCTCATGGTCAGTCTTACTCTGTCAGTATTCACAGTTTCATATAAATTCACTTAATCTTGGAGGTTGGGCATTGATAGAATCAGACTCCAGCTGTCCTAATTCGCTGACGATTTTTAATTGTCTCAGTGCCAACCCTCTCCCTGGTGTGACTCCCTGAAGAACCGGAGACTGGAGGGAACTTTAGACGTAATCTTGTTTCACTCCCAAGAAGGACTAGAGAGGTTGAGTGACTTGACCAAAAGTCGCAGAGTTTTTGAAGGCTACCAGTTGGTTGTCAACAATATGGGCTCGCGTGAGGAAAAGAGGCTTGAATCAATACTCAGAGGGTTGGTAAATCAGAATTAGCAGGTGAGGGACCTTAATGCAAAAATATTAGCACAGTAGTACCTTGGTTAATGGCTTTTGAGATGGAACTCTTTGTTCTCTGCCTGCTCTAGTCACTCGCCAGCCAGCTTTGCTGGCATGAGCGATGCAGTTCTTCTCAGGCAGTGGGTTGGCATCCCAGTCTGGGCAGCAGATGGGCCTCTCATTTCCAAGGGCAAAGCGAGGTGCACAGGATGAACAGATGGTGGGGACGGGGAAGCCAGAGAGCCTCCAGGCTTTCCCCTGAGTCCTGTCATTACCGTGGTGGCTTCATCACGCTGTTTGATAAATGTCTAGTTCCCACCATACAAGTTGTACACATGCTGGAAACTCTTTAAAAAAAATCTGAATACCATATATATATATTTTCCTTTTTTCTTTTATCTATAACCCATGTCGTTTGTTGGTGAACTCACAGGAATAATCATTAAGATTTGTGGTGTCACATGGTAAGGAAGGCGAGGCTATGGGAATTCCGAGAGGCACGAGGGGTATCATTGATGGGCCAGGACTCTTTTCCCGTGGCTGAGGCCATTTACACTAGAGCAGTAAATATCCAGTGCTGGATACATGTGGGTAGTGCAATGACATCTCTATAAACCTAGATTACTTCATCAGCAGTCCAAACATCTATGTGTCTTTGATTAAACAAGGCCTTTTTTTTTTCTAAAACTGAGTCTTTTTAAGTGGTCAGATTTCATTCTTCACCTACTGTTCAGTGGCAGTTCTATCAGTAACTCAGAGGAAGAGACTCCAAATAGCATTTGCTGATACCATTGTTCTTTTTTCGTTTTTTTCTTTTTTGGCTGCCTCACAGCTCATGGCGCTCCCCGGCCAGATTAAGATCCAAGCTGCAGTTGTGACCTATACTGCGGGATGCATCAGAACCTGGTCCTTTAACCTGCTGTGCCAGGCTGGGGGACTGAACCTGCATCCTGGCACTGCAGAATGCTGCCAGTCCCGTTGTGCCACAGTGGGAATTCCCATAGTTCTTATTTTAGATAATCAGACTTAACTCCCCAGTTAGGTTTTCTGAGGCACGAGTGTTATTCATTATTTTTAGCAAATACGGAATGGGAGATGTCAGTGCAGAGTCATGGAATCGTAGGTTGCAGACGGCTTTGTTCTCATCTAATGCCAACTTTTCATTCGTTTGAAGAAACTGAGGTGCCTAAAAGTTAGGCCACTTGCTCCAAGTAAGAGATAACTGGGGTGTTGCACAGGTCTCTGCGGCTCATTCGTAAGCCATCACTCTTTCTGTTATACCGTTAGCTCATTTTTCCTGGATTCTCTCCAGTAATCCTGTAAGCTCCTCGCACAGTGTCCTTAAAGAAATCACAGTACGGTATTAGTCACAGTTGTAGCAGATCAGAACCCACTTCCTGAACTGAATGGAGTCAGATACGCTTCTGTGGAGGAGATTATCCCAAATCAGACCTTGTGACACTAAGAGGCTTTAAGAGGACTCCAGGAGTCTCTAAATGCTGCAGAATACTGGCTTGCAAGAAGAACAGAAGAAGCAGTGCTGCAATATCCTTGTGAACTGAAATACCCTTGCTCCAGAAAAACATTAAAAACTGTAGAAAAGGGAGTTCCTGTTGTGGCTCAGTAGAAACAAATCCTACCAGTATCCATGAGGATGTGGGTTCGATCCCTGGCCTCACTCATGGGTTGGGGATCTGGAATTGCCATGAACTGTGGTGTAGGTCACAGGTGCAGCTTGGATCTGGCGCTGTTGTGGCTGTAACGTAGGTCAGCCGCTACAGCTCTGATTTGACCCCCAGCCTGGGGGTCAAACTTCCATATGTAGCAAGTGCAGCCCTAAAAAGTAAAAAAAAAAAAAAAAAAAAAAAAAAAAAAAAAAAAAAAAAAAAAAAAAAAAAAAAAAAAAAAAAAAATGAAAGAAAGAAAGAAAGAAAGCAAAACTGCGGAAAAGTAAAAAATCTACAGAAATCACTTATCCATAAACTGTACCAATGAAATCCCATTCAGAGTGTTCGCAACAATATTGCATCAAATAGCAGTTAGACCTGAAGAATTAATATGTGGTATATGTGTGTGACAGTGCTTGTTTTAGCAAGGAATATATATCTGTCTCCATCGAGTGAAAATATAATTAAGTTAAAGTACGTACCTGGTGGTTTAACCAAAAGGTCAAGAGAACGGTGGTGTCTACCAGCGGGCAAGGCAAGGAAGGAAAAAATCTTCAGTGGCGGAACTGGATGGATTTTCTTTCCTCATTGCTCATCAAGAGTTCCTGGCCAGAGCAGTGATTCATATACAAACAAGTATAATTCAGATTATTTTAGATTGGAAACACTCTAAATGTATTTGTGAGCAAGCTGAGAGAGTAGCACCTCTGTCCTGGGCAATAATGGCTTCATACAACTGTTGTAGACCAAGCGTTCCAGACTTGGAATAGCTGATGGGGATTAAGGGGCAGGTGATACCCAGCTACTCATGCATTCATTCTCTCTTTCATTCCATCAGTATGTTGTGAGCATCTCCTCTGGCCAGGTACTGTCTAGGTCCCGGACATGCAGTGGTGAGCAAAACAGGTATCTCCTGCCCTTTTGGGGCCTCCATTCTAGTGGAGAAGACAGAGAGTAAGAAAAAAAAGTCCAGTAGCAAACGCTTGAAAGACATCTGAGAGCTCGCGCAGAGGCGGTGACTCTCACTTCATTGCCGATCCCTCTACTGTGATGAGAACGTTTTACGGAAATACGGATGGCACAGCAATCCAAGGTTTCATGGGTTTTCCTCCATGCTGACTTGCTGGTGTTAGTAAAGCCAGAGTAACTTTGTACAAAGTAAAAGGCCCTTGAGCTATTGAAGCTTCTTACGCTCCCAGGCTGATCTGCCCCCTTTATGGTCTCCAGTTTAAGGTTCTCTTCCTCTTCCTCTGATATAAGAGACTGCTGAGAAACAGGCGGGCATTTCCCTTCCCGGCCTGACCCGCACCTGCCAGGCATCTGCACAGATCCCCGGGGCCCATGCTCACAGTCTGCCCACCAGCCCAGCCTCCTGCCAGCCTTTTTTTTTCTTTCGCATCCTGAGGCGGATGTATCTTATCCATCCTTATCTGAATTCTAACCACTAGACCACCGGGGAAGGCACCATCCTTATCTGAACTGTCAGAAAAATTGTTCCACGTGGTCAATGAAAGTTCTCTTACTTCTTGTTCGCCCTTCCACTTTCTTTCAGGAAACTTCACCTGTCTTTTCTAAGCTCCAATGCACTTTAAAAATCAGAAGTTCTTTCGTAACTCATTTTGTTAAAACAGAAGCCTGGTCTCTTTTGCTTAACTCCACTGTCTCACTTGACCGGCTGGAAACTCCAAGAGAGATATAAATAGTTCTTAAGGAAAAAAAGGAATTTCACAACTTGGGACAGAGCCAGAGAATTCTCCACTGTCCTCTGGGTAAAGTACAGAAAGAACCGGCAGCTGTATATACACATAGATGCATATGATTTTTTTTTCGTGGAATGCAAAGAAATTGGCAGCACCGCTTACTGACACTTCCCACTTATCAACTAGTTAGAGAGAATGAGCTGTTAAGAGAGATTAATAGTCAACCAGTATTTGAAACTCTGCAGACTGACATACAACTATTTTGCAATCTAGGAAAATTCATGAAATACTCAGAAATCAATCAAAGAGAAGAAAACTGTACGTACTGGGTGAAGGCTATTAGTTCAAAGAAAGGAAATTAATACAAGTTTGGGGAAATCCAGGCTTTGTTTCAAATCAGTGATCAACAGACCTTGGTGACAGATTGGATTTAAGGGATAAAAGAGGGGAAGACAGATATTTGGGAGTTTTCTACAGTACAAGTAAATGATACATGAGACGAAAGTGTGCCCTTAGGGGATGGGTGGCTTGTCACTGGGATGGCTGGCGGGAGCTTTGTGGAAGGGTCTGGAGCCGCTTGGCCAGAGCCCTGCTGAGACTGAAGTACTTGGCAGCACATCCAAGGGATTTCCTGGCCCTGGAGGAGAAGGTGCCCACAGTCCTTCCACAGAAGACCTGACTTTACCAAAGTCTCCTATTTGGGCTCCGGCTCAGCTTGATTCTGTTTTGTGGCTCAGTGAGCCCGCCTCCCGCAAGGGCCGCGCCTGTGAGCCACACATGCCACATCCTCGCTCAAGTTAGTCTGAGCCCTTTGCTTCTTCCCCAAGCTGTAAAAGCCTAGAGAAAGTCAGTTCCCTTCTCCAGAGTGTCAGTCCCCCACACTTATTAAAGTAGTATCGCTTCTGCTTCCTCATAAGAAGCTGCTAGGACAGATTTGTATAAAGTTATGAATCTTCAAGAAAATGATGATTGGAGTTCCCGTCGTGGCTCAGTGGTTAACGAACCCGACTAAGAACCATGAGGTTGCGGGTTCGATCCCTGGCCTCGCTCAGTGGGTTAAGGATCCGGCGTTGCCGTGAGCTGTGGTGTAGGTTGCAGATGCGGCTCGGATCCCGCCTGGCTGGGGCTGTGGCGAAGGCCAGTGGCTACAGCTCCTGTTAGACCCCTAGCCTGGGACCCTCCATATGCTGTGGGTGCAGCCCTAGATTAGGCAAAAAGACAAAAAGACAAAAAAAAAAAAAAGAAAATGGTGATTTAAGGGAATGGATAAAACTTTTCTTTTCGATTTGCAGTTTGAGCGGCTGAACCTTGCCCTTCAGAGAACACTGGCGAAACACAAGATAAAGGAAAGCAGGTAAATGGAACCGCTTCAGTGGTGTAACTCTCCTGTTACAACAGCTGGCACAGCTGCCGATAACCAATGCTTAATGATGTATCAGTGTAATTTGAATCATTTTGTTGCGCCAGGAATTAGCCTAAGTGTTTTAGCTGCCACTAGTCTGAAAGCAGGTGAATTCATTTTTCACATCTTATATATCAATAAGCCTGGGTTTCTGTAAAATGTCTGGGATAGTATAGCTGTTTAGGAAAAGGCAGAGCTGTGTTTCAAGCCTGGGTTTTTCAGAGCCCATGATTTCAACCATGCTGCCATGTGCTGCTGCTTTTTAAGCTCCCAGAGGGCCTGTTCTTTCCTACTAAGGGGTCAGTTCTGAAATATTTAACAAAGGTAAGGCATGGATCAGAGCAGACTCCTTTTTTGAAGAACAGTGCTAAGAGATTGGGGCCAGGTCTCAGGGCTGTCTTCACGCTCTTGTTCTCCCCCAGCCCCCCAGCACTCCCCCCCAACCTCAGCCATAGGTTAAACGTTTAGCTGTTGGATCAGGAGAAGGGGAAGGGTGGGGAAAGCAGGAGGAGTGCAGTTCAGGGGGACTGGGGCAGCGGCTGTTTATCAGTCCTTAGGGAGGTGTTTCACTGTTTTCCTAACTAGTCTGGTTATACTGGTAGGCACTGGCTGAATATCAGTTCCATTAATACTTTTTCCTTCTACTCTGTCTTTGAAATTTTCTTTAAGAAAGCTTTCTGTAGAGGCATCATATATAAGATGATTTTTTTTTTGTAAAGCCTGATGTCTATAGTTATTTTTTATTTTAATTGCAAGTTACCATGTAGCATAGTAGGTTAAGGACCTGGTGTTGCTGCAGCTGTAGCACAGGTCGCAGCTGTGGCTTGGGTTTGATCCCTGGCCTGGGAACTAATTCCCACATGCCATGGGTGCAGCCATTAAAACCAAAAGTATATATATATATATATATACACACACACACACATACATATGTATATACACACACATTCGCTTGTATGTGTACATACACTTATGTGTATATTTATATATAAACATTTGCATATATATGCATTTGTATATATATTTGTATATATTCATACATTTGTATGTATATGTATTTGTATATATATACATTTGTGTATCTTTATATATACAAATGTGTATACATATATATATGGCACATTTTCTGCTGGTGGATAACTTGATTTGCCCTCATTTTTGTTTTTCTGAAATCAAAGGATTATTTCATTTGCAAACCATAAACACTTGAGTTCCAGAGTTCAGAATTGAACTTTGAAGCTTTGCAGACTAGTGCCATTGCTGGGAATAGAAAATTCATTCATCCGTCTACTGCTCAGGAGTGCATGATCTGCTCTCTGGATTATCTGTGTTTAATTTTGCTTGCTGACTAACAGTTCCCAGACTGTAGGCAGCAGGCAAGCTAAGAAGGGGTCACAGACAGGTCCAGAAGGAGAGAGTGTGAATCTATGTGTCTGACAGAAGCTTTGTTTACAGAGTGATCTGGAAAGCATTCCACAACGCCTCTGACCTTAATTCTCAGTCAGGCTGATAAGATAGCCAGCGGGTCCTGCAGCTCTGCTACTGGATCTGTCTGCTTAAGTCCTTGGCAGCCAGTTTACTCAAAATTCATTCTCAGGGATTTGTGTCCTAAAAACAGTTCCTAAGCTAGATTCAGATATTTAATGAGGGTATGTTCCCAGAGATGTATCTCTTTGAAAAAAAAACCCTCAAAACTCAAAACTAATTGGAAATCTTGAAAACAGTTATGCCAGTTTGCTGACTTCCTAAAGAATTGATCATACTTTGAAATTATCCTAATGATGATTCCGCTGTTGAAATAAGATGAGGCATCTTTTTTCTTATAAAAAGAAAACATTCTGCTGATGTGCTAAAGGGCTTCTCTCTTCTTTTTTGCTCTAGTTCTTCGTTATATTGGGCTTTTTTTCCCTTCCATCCTTTGGGCAGGTTGTCTGAAATTTCTCCTCCTGTTAGTTTGCCAAAAGCTGAATATACTTTAATCATTTTTCTACACCGGTTATTCTTTTACATGACTTAATGAGCAAAAAAGCCAATACGTTAAACAATAAAATGCCCCTAAATGAAAAAATAAATAAATAAATAAAATAAAATGCCCCTAAATGAAGGATTGGAGATCCCCCAACCTCATCCCCCCACCACCTTGTTTTTTTTGGCCACACCCACAGCATGTGCAAGTTCCTGGGCTGGGGATCAAAACCTTGTGCATCACAGCAGTGACCTGAGCCTCTGCAGCGATAGCACCGTATCCTTAACCTACTGCGTCACAAGGGAACTCCCCCACACCGCCTTTTCTAAGTGAATGAGTTTTAGTACGGTTGTGAAGATATCTCTTTGGGTTGGTTACACAGAGAGCTTTTGCTTTGCTTCTGTTTTGAGGACCTTCTGACCACATCACAGCATCGTGTATGAACTCATGGCTGGTACAGCACACACACGTTTGCTGGTGTACAGGCAGGCTTACACCTTCTCCTTTTGAAAAAAAATTTGAGGGTAGCGATAGGGAACTTATTTTGAAAGGCAGTAGGATTAACAAAGCTTTACTGGGAATTGGCAGAACAGTTCTCTAAGCAGATTTGCTCTCAGTCTTTAGGAAAAAAACAGAAGTTACCGAAATGAGAAAAAGAAGCAAATCTAAGGACTGATTGGTATAATATATAAAGAGGGGTTGTGGAATAACTTAAATCAACTAGACGTAACACCATATCGTGATCCTCAGCCTATTTAGATAACAATATATTTTAACTAGTATTTTATCCAACAATCCCACTCCTGGCATATACCCAGACAAAACTAACTTGAAAAGATACATGACAAAAAAAAGGAAAAGAAAAGATACATGGACCCTTGTGTTCATAGGAGCTCTATTAACAGTAGCCAAAACATGGAAACAAATGTCCATTGACAGATGAATGGATAAGATGCGGTACGTACATACAGTGGAATATTACTCAGGCATAAAAAATGAAATAATATAATTTGAAGAAACATGGATGGGCCTAGAGGTTATCATACTAAGCAAAATAAGTAAGAAAGAAAAACAAATGCCATATGATATCACTTATGTGAAATCTAAAATACAATACAAATCAACATATCTACAAAACAAAAACAAACTCACAGATACAGAGAACAGAGTGGTGACTGCCAAGGTGGAGGGGTGTTTGGGAGAGAAAGTTCATTAGTTAGAGATTAGCAGAGGCATGCTATTATATATAGGATGGATAAACAGCAAGATCTTACCATATAGCACAGGGAAATATATTCAATATCCTGTGACAAACCATAATGGAAAAGAATATGAATATAAATATACATATAGTGTGTGTATATATATAATGTGTGTATATATATATATACATATATATATATATATATATAACTGAATCGCTTGGCTGTACAAAAGAAATTAATACAACATTGTAAATCAACTATAATAAAATTTAAAAAAATAATTATAAGCAATATACTTTTATGTGTTAAATAGCCAACAAAGCAATTTTCATTCTCATAAGTGTTTCCTTTTGAAACTTCTCTACATGTATCATACTGTATTGAAATCTGTTTAATATTTTAAATTTATGCATGTTTGTAATCTTAGCTTCTCTAACGGCAAGCTGAACCACAAATAGAACTTGGATGTCTTTTTGGTATGCTTTAGTAGTTTGGCAAATTTGGTCATAATCAGTTATCACTTTCAGAAATCATCAAGTGTCTTTTTGAATTATAGTTTTGGCCAGATATATGCCCAGGAGTAGGATTGCTAGAACATATGCCAACTCTACTTTTAACTTTTTGAGGAACTCCATACTGTCCTCCACAGTGGCTGCACCAATCTACAAGTCTACCAACAGTGTAGTAGGGTTCCCTTTTCTCCACATCCTCTCCGCATTTATTATTTATAGACTTTTTGATGATGGTCATGGTGACCAGTGTGAGGTGGTACTTCGTTGTAATTTTGATTTGCATTTCTCTAATAATTAATGATTTGAGTATCTTTTCTTGTTAAAAAAAAGAGGGGAATCATCAAAAACAATTAGGCAAATGTGAATCAAGTTGTCCAGTTGAAATTACTAAGACCCGTCAACCAAAATGTATAATAATATACTGTCAACTTCTATGCTACATAAAGCAGTGCAGTAGTTGAATAAGGAGTAGATTTCATTAGTTACTAAGTTTTATGTAAGATCAAGGGTAAAAGTTTAAGGTAATGATGTCTGAGAGTTGCTTTAGAAAATAAATACACATACCTAAATGTGAATCCTTCAAAAAACTGATGCTTCTTCATGGCCGGGTAATCAGGAAAACCCTAGAATTACTTATTACCATCCTTTCCTTGGCTATTTCATACCCCTGGCTTTGTGCCAGTGCAAACGTCTCTACCTTTAGCCTATGTAAAGTTAGCTTAAAAGGTATATATACTTTATAAATATTGATGAAACAATCTAGATCAGGGATATTTGGGGTTTTCCCAACATTATTTTGGGTTTGTATTGTCACTGCTCCCTTTCCTGCGAATTTGACAATCAAAATTTGCCTCTACAGAAAAGGTAACTTAAATTATGTTCTGTCATCATTTCTGTATGTTATAATATAAAATTTTAGCATTCATTTGTCTGTTTATAATTTGAGATATTGAAATAATTTCAGGAAATCTTTGGAAAGAGAAGACTTTGAAAAAATAATTGCAGAGCAAGCAACTGCCGCAGGTAATGGAGTTAAATGTATGCAATTAGGAAATAATTATACTTGTAGAACTAACATTTCACCCATAGACTAAGATTTTTCTATTCCTATAAAATATTTACCTGTAGAACTAATATTTTCATCTAGAATATTCATATTTATTGGTTGGTAACTTCCAGTGAGAATTGTGAAATATCATGTTTTGCGTTAATGTAAGGAATAATAACTCTTTTTCATAGTATATACCTTTATTTCACCTAAAACATTTCCTCTTCTTATAATGCTTATTTGCTGAGAAGCAGATAAAACTGCTTTGGAGGCTGACTCGTAGGCATTCATATGCTTTGGTCTTGAAATTAACTGAATGTCCCTCATTTATGCCTGAAAAACCCTAAGAAACAAAGTAAAATAAGTACATTTTAATAGGTTAGAAGCAATGGTGGGGAAAAAGGGTGAGCAGTGCTCTCGTATTCATAATTAGTTTTGCGGAAACAAGCAGATGAGTAACTTTTTCCTACTGTCCTTTTCAAAGTTTGAGTTCAAGAGGTTAAATTTTTCTAAAAGTACTAAATATTAAGACTTTGATGATGATGATGGTGATGATGATGATGGCTGATTTATACTGAGCCCTTCCTCTGGGCCGGGCACTATTCTGCAGGTAGACCCCAGGCACTACAGCAGTGCTAAGAAAAAGGCACTGTTGTTTTTCCTAAGTCACAGATGAGAAGGAGGTAACACATGTTCGTTCAGGTAGCACTGAACAATAAGTATGCTATTTTACTTGAGAAAAAGTGCTTTATATCATCTCTAAGGAAAAAAATAACAAAATTAAGTTTCGCTCCCAGTGATTTCAAAGTAATTCCTGTGTCTGACGCTTATATGCCTGGAAGCTCTCCGACGGGGCCAGTACCCCTTCACCAACATGCACTGCTAATTTGGTTGCTAACAAGATAGGAGAGCTTTTTCTGAACAGGACTTGATCCTGTAATTCCAATTGTTTCATAGTTAAGTTTCAGGGAGATAAAAAGTCGTATATTATCTCCAATTGATCATTCTTTCATAAATAACTAATTTGGGATTTCTACTCGGACTTATCAGAATTTTAGAAATTAATTCAGGAGATCATTTGAATATAGGTGGTTAATTTTGTTTCGAATCCTTATTAGCAAATTAAGTCGAAGAAGGCAAATTAAGGTAGAAGGCAAATTAAGTCATCAGATAAAACAATATTAAAAACTGGAGTAACATGGAGTTCCTGTCATGGCGCAGCAGTTAATGAATCCAACTGAGAACCATGAGGTTGCGGGTTTGATCCCTGGCCTTGCTCAGTGGCTTCATGATTCAGTGTTGCTGTGACCTGTGGTGTAGGTCGCAGACACGGCTCAGATCTGGCATTGCTGTGGCTGTGGCGTAGGCCGGTGGCTACAGCTCCAATTCAACCCCTAGCCTGGGAACCTCCATATGCTGCAGGTGTGGCCCTAAAAAAAAAAACAACAACCCCGTAGTAACAGCACAGCCCTACCAAAATGACACATTTGACGTGGCAGAAAATGTTCTATGTACTTTCAGGAGTTCCGGTGGAGATCATCAAAGAATCTCTTGGTGAAGAGCTTTTTAAAATATGTTATGAGGAAGATGAATACATCCTAGGTGTGGTTGGAGGAACCCTCAAAGATTTTTTAAATAGCTTTGGCACCCTCCTGAAGCAGAGCAGCCACTGCCAAGAGGCAGAAAAGAAGGGCTGGGTGGAGGAGGCCTCCATCCTCTGCCTGGATAAAGACCACGACTTCTTAAACGTGTATTATTTCTTCCCTAAGAAAATCACCTCCCTGATTCTCCCGGGCATCATTAAGGCAGCTGCTCACATACTGTATGAAACCGAAGTGGAGGTGTCCTCCATGCCCCCCTGCTTCCATCACGACTGCAGCGAGTTTGTCAATCAGCCGTGTCTGCTGTACTCTGTTCACGTCAAAAGCACCAGACCGGCCCCGTCCGCCGGGGGGCCCCGGTCTTCGCTGGTGATCCCTGTCTCGCTCTTCTGTAAAACGTTCCCCTTCCATTTCATGTTTGACAAAGACATGACCATCCTGCAGTTCGGCAATGGCATCCGAAGACTCATGAACAGGAGAGACTTTCAAGGAAAGCCTAACTTCGAAGAGTACTTCGAGATTCTGACTCCGAAAATCAGCCAGACCTTTAGCGGAATCATGACCATGTTGAACATGCAGTTTGTTGTCCGGGTGGGGAGATGGGACAACGCTGTGAAGAAATCATCAAGGGTAAGAGAAACAGAGTATGGAATAAGTGATTTCCTATGTCAAGACTAGAAACTTAAAAAGCTCAAAC
Organism: Catagonus wagneri; assembly: GCA_004024745.2. Classification (NCBI taxonomy): domain Eukaryota; kingdom Metazoa; phylum Chordata; class Mammalia; order Artiodactyla; family Tayassuidae; genus Catagonus; species Catagonus wagneri. The sequence goes on along the minus strand of PVHT021183709.1, from coordinate 7,676,458 downwards.
TGTATGCATCGCTTCAGATGTTTTAATAAGATGTTTCAGTTTCAAACAATTCTAAAATACTTTTAAGGCTGGAATAAATTTTTATTTATTTATTTTGTTTTTAATTTTAATTTTTATTTTTCCATTATACCCAGCTGTACAGCATGGTGACAGGGTTACACATACATATATGGATTCATCACAAGTGGTTAGACATAGTTCCCAGTGCTGTATAGTAGGATCTCCTTGCTTTTCCAGCCCAGAGGCAACGGTCTACAACTATTAACCCCAGACCCCCCTACCATCCCACTCCCTACCCCACCCTTTTGGCAACCACAGGTCTGTTCTCCAAGTCCTTGATTTTCTTTTCTGCATAAAGTTTCATTTGTGAATTCTTTCTGTATTCGTTGGGTTGCTTACTGAACTCATTACTCCCACAAATATTTGTTGAATGCAGTCTACCTTTTAAAATCTTTATGGAGGAGTCCCTATTGTGGATCAATGGGTTAAGAACCTCACTAGTATCCACGAGGATGCAGATTCAATCGCTCAGTGGGTTAAGGATCGGACGTTGCCATGAGCGACAGTGCAAGTTGCAGATGCAGCTTGGATCCAGTGTTGCTGTGGCTGAGGCATAGCTTGGCAGCTGCAGCTCTGATTCGACTCCTAGCCTGGGAATTTCCATATGCTGCAGGTGGAGCCCCAAAAAGAAAAAAAAATCCTCATGGAGTATTTGGTAACGGAATCAGAAAAAATATTTATATAAAAATAGGGTTTCAATCATCAGGAAATAGCTGACTTGATTTGGAATAATAGGAGTTCTACAACAAACAACGACTTTTTTCTTAAGGAGGCAACTAAATGGATTTTTGTAGTCAATATTTAATAGACATGGAAAAAATCAATAACTTGTTTGATTAACTGTTAGAAAAGATGGGGAAACTGTCATGCTCTCATCTTAAAGTAGAGAACCATGGTAATTAATTAGAAAGTTTACCAAGTCATAGTCAATAGTACAAGCAGAGCTCAGAGAGAGGCTTAATACTGATCTAACTTTTAGACGCATAACCTAGAAGACACACTGTCTGTTCCCCCAGTTTTATTACTTTTTTATCAAAAAAAACAATACAATCAAATGTTTAAAAAACAGGGACCCCTTAAAGATGTTCACTGCAAAATCAAAAACTTTAATTTTATACATTTTCATTTAAGACAAAAAAAAATGCTGTTTACAACTTCTTTTTTTATCCCTAAACGATGTATTTTTGCACCCTTCCATGTCATCAGATACAGATCTGGTTCACTTTTTCTTTTTTTTTTGTCTTTTTGCCTTATCTAGGGCTGCACCCGCGGCATATGGAGGTTCCCAGGCTAGGGGTCTAACAGGAGCTGTAGCCGCCAGCCTTCGCCACAGCCACAGCCACGCGGGGTCCGAGCCGCATCTGCAACCTACACCACAGCTCACGGCAACACCGGATCCTGAACCCACTGAGCAAGGCCAGGGATCGAACCCGCAACCTCATGGTTCTTAGTCGGATTCGTTAACCACTGAGCCATGACGGGAACTCCCTGGTTCACTTTTCCAAAGGCTGTGTGGTATCCCATTGTAGAGTTGTTCCGTACTTTATTTAACGTTTCTCCACTGAAGTGTTTTCTGGGCTGCTTTTTGACTCTCTGCTGCAGTGAACACACGTACACACGTTTGTTCCTCTCACACAAGTAAACCTTGTGACCCAGGATGGTCACATGAAGCCTCCCCTTGCTCTGGGCTCCTTGGTACAATCCTTTCTGCTATTGCTGCTGTCAAAAGAGAAGTGTCAGTGTGCCACATGGTTAAAAAGCCTTGAAGCGGGAATTTTTAGCCTTGTTGACTGAAAATCACGATTTTTGTGTAATGTATATTCTGATATATTCTTCAAACACCTCTATGTATTTTATTTTATTTTATTTTAATTTTTTACTTTTTATGGCTGCACCTGTGGCACATGGGAGTTCCCAGGCCTGTCACTGAATCAGAGCTGCAGCTGCAGGCCTCTGCCACAGCCCTAGCAACACCAGATATGAGCTGCATCTGTGACCTATGCTGCAGGTGTAGCCATGCCAGATCCTTCAACTACCAGGGATCAAAGCTACATCCTCATGGAGACTACAGCAGATTATTAACTCACTGAGCCACAATAGGAACTCTTTATTTATTTTATTTTATTTTTTTGTCTTTTTGCCTTTATGTAGAGCTGCACCCGCAGCATATGGAGGTTCCCAGGCTAGGGGTCTAACAGGAGCTGTAGCTGCCAACCTACGCCACAGCCACAGCCACGCGGGATCTGAGCAGCATCTGCAACCTACACCACAGCTCACAGCAACGCCGGATCCTTAACTCACTGAGCAAGGCCAGGGATAGAACCTAGTCGGATTTGTTAACCACTGAGCCACGACGGGAACTCCAGGAACTCTTCATTTTAAAACTTATAATAAATTGGAACTATAAGGGAGCACATTGTTTTTTGCTGACAGGTAGGGGAAAAAAATCGTCTAAAAGTAAAAGGGTTATCACTGTATCTGCTTCGTCACTGTCTGAGAAAGACCTTGGAAACTGGAATAAGCCCTAACAGCTGGTTCCGCTTTGCTGCGCAGGTGATGGACCTCAAAGGCCAGATGATCTACATCGTTGAATCCAGCGCGATCTTGTTCTTGGGGTCGCCGTGTGTGGACAGACTGGAAGACTTCACGGGCCGAGGGCTCTACCTCTCTGACATCCCCATCCACAACGCGCTGAGGGATGTGGTCCTGATCGGAGAGCAGGCCCGGGCTCAGGACGGCCTGAAGAAGAGGCTGGGCAAGCTGAAGGCCACGCTGGAGCAGGCGCACCAGGCGCTGGAGGAGGAGAAGAAGAAGACGGTGGACCTCCTGTGCTCCATCTTCCCCAGCGAGGTGGCCCAGCAGCTGTGGCAGGGCCAGGTGGTGCAGGCCAAGAGGTTCGCAAACGTCACCATGCTCTTCTCAGACATCGTGGGCTTCACGGCCATCTGCTCCCAGTGCTCGCCGCTGCAGGTCATTACGATGCTCAACGCGCTCTACACCCGCTTTGACCGGCAGTGCGGGGAGCTGGATGTCTACAAGGTAGGGGGGCGCTGTCCTCACACAGGCCCTTAAGCCCCATCCTGGCAGCAGGCCTCATGCGCTCATCACGCGAGTCTTCCCCAGCTGGAAGTCACTCTGAATCTGCCCAGAGACGGATGAAGGACTGCCACTCAGTCTTCCCAAGGAGTAAGCGCAGGGTGGAGGGGTGACAGAGCGAGACTCATGGGCAAATGAAGTTTAATAAAAGTCAGTGGGAGTTCCCGTCGTGGCTCGGCGGTTAACGAATCCGACTAGAAACCATGAGATTGCGGGTTCGATCCCCGGCCTCGCTCAGTGGGTTAAGGATCCGGCGTTGCCGTGAGCTGTGGTGTAGGTTGCAGACGCGGCTCGGATCCCGCGTTGCTGTGGCTGTGGCGAAGGCCGGCGGCTACAGCTCCAATTAGGCTCCTAGCCTGGGAACCTCCATATGCCGCGGGTGCGGCCCAAATAAGGCAAAAAGACAAAAAAAATAACAAAAGTCAGTGAACCTCACAAGTGGTTAGACATAGTTCCCAGTGCTATACAGTAGGATCTTCTTGCTTTTCCAGCCCAGAGGCAACACTCTACAACTATTAACCCCAGAGCCCCCTACCATCCCACTCCCTCCCCCACCCTTTTGGCAGCCGCAAGTCTGTTCTCCAAGTCCTTGATTTTCTTTTCTGCATAAAGGTTCATGTGTGCGGTATATTAGAGTCCAGATATAAGTGATATCATACGGTATCTGTCTTTCTCCTTCTGACTTACTTCACTCAGGATGAGGGTCTCTAATTCCATCCATGTTGCTGCAAATGACATTATTTTGTGTAGCCCTGGGAACTCTGTCTAACCAGCTGTGATGAATCCATATATGTATGTGTAACCCTGTCACCACATGCTGTGAAGCTGGGTATAATGGAAAAAAATAATAATAAAAAAAATTTAAAAAAAAGTCAGTGAACCTGACACAACTGAACCCTGAGTTGAGTTACTAAACTTGAGACTGTTCGAAAGTCTGACTTGGACAGGAAGGATGTATAGCCTTTCTGTCTGCAAAAATACAGAAGCGGGGGTTCCCGTCGTGGCTCAGTGGCTAACGAATCCGACTAGGAACCATGAGGTTGCGGGTTCGATCCCTGGCCTTGCCCAGTGGGTTAAGGATCCGGCGTTGCCATGAGCTGTGGTGCAGGTCGCAGGCGTGGCTCGGATCCCGCGTGGCTGTGGCTGTGGCGAAGGCCGGCGGCTACAGCTCCTGTTAGACCCCTAGCCTGGGAACCTCCATATGCCATGGGTGCGGCCCTAAAAATGACAAAAGGAAAAAAAAAAACTACAGAAGCATGAGGATTATGCACATTGCCTTTAAGCGGATTAATTCAGTACAGAGTAACGTGACACTTTTCGTGGCCAGGTAACACAAATCCAAACCACCTGCCTAAGAGGTTATTGTACAGAGGCCAAGGACAGGAGGAAGCCGGTTTTCAAATCTTGTTTTCTACCTTCCTTGCTTGGTAAGCAGAGAAAGTGAAATAAGTTCTCACTTCTAAAACCAAGGAAATAGGAGTTCCCTGGTGGCGCAGCAGGTTAAGGGTCCAGCATTGTCACTGCTGTGGTTTTGGCGATAGCTGTGGTACAGGTTCAGTCTCTGGCGCAGGAACCTTCTGCATACCGTGGGTACAGCCAAAAAAAAAAAAAAAAAAGCATAACAATAAAAAAGATAATAGAGAAAATATCTACCCATAGAATTTGTAAGCATGAATAACAGGTATTATATCCCATAATCTTCATAAACAGAACTGTTATAAAAATTATGGTAAATAGTATCTGTCATGCCACAGTGGCAGGATTTATTGAGTCCCTGTAATGTACCAGACATCATTTTACTCACTGGGGATGCAGAAATTGTCCCTGAAAGGTCATAACCTATTTTTTAAACGTACGTTATTTTTTTAATGTAACTCTTGTTAACAAGAGAACTAATGAGATTTGGTGTTCCGCCTGTTTCTTTAGAAGTACATTTTTTTTTATTGATGTATTTTGCATTGTCCCACGTCTTGGCATTAGGAATAAAGCATGCCTCTCATTTATGTGGCTTGAATCATCTTTTAATTTGCCACATAAAGATCTGGCATTTCAGAGCTTAACCTGACATGACACGAATAAATTATTGAAAAGGAAACAAAAATTATTTATGGGAATACATAAACCCCCGCTTGGTTCCAATCTAGATGCTCAAAGTAAAACTTTCCTTTTTAAAAACCTCTAACAGGAAATTCCAGAAAGAGCTATGAGTCCCTTGGCGGTGGGGGTGGGGGGTGGGAAGAAGTTCATGTATAATTACAGATAAACTAATTGGCTTTGGTTAGGTTAAGCTGGATGGCCTCTTGTGGAATTCACTATTTATTTGTAGACAGTTTACATCTGGAGATATCTTCTCCCTCAGAACTGGGAGAAGGAGTTCTCTCTCGCTCTCTTTTTTCCAAACTGCTGTGACTGCTGGCAGAGGCAGCCCGCTTCTGCAGGGTTTCACTGCATTGACACTGAAACATGGAGTTATTCCTCTCAAATGCTCAGAACGTCTGCCTCTCACGGCAGGGATGGGAGCACACAGTCACCCTGGGTAACCCACGTGCCGCTCCACTGGGTGGGCCTGAGTCCTCATTTCATGAAAAAAGCATGAAAACACCTGGAGATGCTGTAAACCCACAAGGAAGGGCGCTAACCATGGAATAAACCTAAGATACAGGGAGTCTTTTTTTTTTATTTTTTTTAAAGATGGCTTTGTTCGACTCATTGCCACTTTTTTTTTTTTTTGTCTTTTTGCCTTTATCTAGGGCCGCACCCGCGGCATATGGAGGTTCCCAGGCTAAGGGGTCTAACAGGAGCTGTAGCCGCCGGCCTTCGCCACAGCCACAGCCACAGCCATGCGGGATCCGAGCTGCGTCTGCAAACTACACCACAGCTCATGGCAATGCCGGATCCTTAACTCACTGAGTGAGGCCAGGGATCGAACCCGCAACCTCATGGTTCCTAGTCGGATTCGTTAACCACTGAACCACGACGGGAATTCCCTCAGGGAGTCTTAATCATGGGCTGACCTATGCATGCTTCAGCTTCCAAAGCATAGTCAGGCTTGTTTATTCCAGGCCCTGATTGTACTGGGACTTTACTCAATTTTGTTTTCTTTGTCTCATATCATCTTTTTATGCTTATTTCAGTATTTATTTTTTTTTAATTTTAAGTATAATTGATTATCAATGTTATGCCAGTTTCTGTGGTACAGCAAGGTGACTCGGTTATACATACGTGTATGTTCTTTTGTTTAATACTATCTTCCATCATGGTCTATCCAAGGAGACTGGACAGAGTTCCCTGTGATGTACAGTAGGACCTGTTGTCTATCCATTCTAAATGTAATAGTTTGCATCTACCAACGCCAAACTCCCCATCCATCCCACTCCCTCTCCTCTGGGCAGCCACAAATCTGCCCTCTGTGTCTATGAATCTGTTTCTGTTTTGTATATAGGATCATTTTTTGTCATATTTTAGATTCTACATGTAATATCATATGGTATTTCTCTTTCTCTTTCTGGTTTACTTCACTTAGCATGATAACCTCTACTTGCATCCATGTTGCTGCGAATGGCATTATTGCATCCTTTTTTATGGCTGAGTAGTTTTCCATTATACATATGTACTGCATCTTCTTAATGCATTCATCTGTCTATGGACATTTAGGTTGTTTCCACGTTTTTTTCTGTTGTGAATTGTGCTGCTATGAATATACAGGTGCATGCATCTTTTTGAATTATAGTTTTGTCCAGATATATATATGCCCAGGAGCAGGACTGCTGGATCATACAGTAGTTCTAATTTAGTTTCCTGAGGAACCTCCATAATGTGTTCCATAGTGGTTGTACCCATTAGATTCCCACCAACAGTGCAACACCCTCTCCAGCATTTGTTATTTGTAGACTTACTAATAATGGCCATTATGACTGGTATGAGGTGGTACCTCACTATAGTTTTAATTTGCATTTAGTGATGTGGAGCATTTTTTCATGTGCCTCCGGCCATCCATGTGTCTTCTTTGGAAAAATGTCTGTTTAGGCCCTCTGTCCATGTTTTGATTGGGTTGTTTGTTTTTTGTTTTTGTTGAACTATATGAGTTGTTTGCATATTTTGGAGATTAAGCCTTCGTTGGTTGAATCCTTTGCAACTATTTTTTTTCCCATTCTGTAGGTTATCTTTTTGTTCATGGTTTCCTTTGCTGTACAAAAACTTCTAGGTTTTATTAGGTCTAATTTATTTATTTTTGCTTTTATTTCTATTGCCTTGGGAGACTGACCTAAGAAAACATCTGTAAGATTGATGAAAGAGAATGTTTTGCCTAATGTTTCTTCTAGGAGTTTTACAGTGTTTTGTCTTATGTTTAAGCCTTTAAGCCATTTTGAGTTTATTTGTGTGCATGGTGTGAAGGTGTGTTCTAACTTTATTGATTTACAAGCAGCTGTCTGGTTTTCCCAGCACCATTTCCTGAGGATAATATACATTCTTTTTTATATTATTCTCCAACACCGTCTGTCCTAAGGATTGCATGTAGTTCCCTGTGCTGTACAGTAGGAGCTTGCTGTTTATCCATTCTCAGTGTAATAGTTTGCATCTACCAACCCCAAACTCCCAGTATCTATTTATTGATTGCTTTAGCTAATACTTGCTGGTCCTTCAGCATTTGCCACCGTGAGTGGGTATAGTCCCTCTGAGAAGACTCCAGGGGTCGTGGTCAGAGGAGGGACGCACTGACCAATGCACAGGACAGATCCCCTGTGACCTGATGAGTGTGGTTCCATTCTCGCCCGTGCAGGGTCCACAGCAGCACAGAGAGCAGCAGCTAACAGCCAGCAGGGACGATGGTACCGCTTCTCCTAGGAACACTTACTGAGCCTCTGGGGCATGTTAGCCGTGCGCCAAGCACGTCTCTAATTGCTCCTGGGCAGCCTTGCTGCTGGGTTCACTCACCCATGAATGTTGTGGGCCGTGGTGATGTAGGAGTCGATAAGACAGACCAACACCAAGAGCTTGCATTCCACTGAGAGAAAGGAGGACCACAAGCATATGTGCAGCTTTACACACTCTGGTTGCTGTGCTCTTCTGGAAGGAAAACAGAGTAGGTGAAGGGGGGTACAGGCGGGGGCATTTCACACAGGCCAGCCCCCCGACAGGCCTTTCTGGTGAGGTGAGCTTTCAGAGGTCCTGATGAAACCAGGGACAAGACAGGTGGCTATCGGTCAGGGGGATTGTTCCAGGCAAAGCAATAGCAAGTGGGAGCATGTTTGGTATGTTTTGGGGAAAACAGGAGGCCAGTGGCACAGGGACAAAATGAGCGAGGGGGGGGATTGGGAGATAGAATCAGGTAGCTGCAGGAAGGCAAGGCAGGAGCTTCGGGGGCCTTTTAAGGGCCCCAGGATTTATTCTGAGTGAAACAGGGAATCAGTGAAGGATGTCCCCCTTTGTCCATCCCTCCCCCTCCTCCCCCCTCTGGGCTGGAGGCTTTGGCTAATGATGACACGATCTGATACGTTACAGTAAATATTTAGAGGAGAAGAAAAATGCACCCATTGCAATTAGGTGACTTATTTGTGGATTTAACTGAACCATTAGCTTTCTGTACTCAGTATGCCAGACAGATCAAAATCACTCGTAACAACAACAAGCACGACAGTGATAACAGGCATACACAACATTTATATAATACTTTAATTTCCAGCAGCTTCCTAACACAGTTGTTTCTGCTTCCTGGTTGATGTCTTTGTTTCTATACATTGTGATTAATATTCACGCAGACAGATTATCGGTGCTAGGAGAATCCCAAAAGTTCTTTTGAAGGAGCTCCCGCTGTGGCGCAATGAGCTCGGCAACGTCTTGGGAGTGTTGGGACACAGGCTCAGTCCCCAGCCCAGCACAGAGTTAAGTATCTGGCGTAGCTGCAGCCTCGACTTAATTTGAGGCTGTGTCTCAGATCTGATCCTTGGCCTTGGAGCTCCATAGGCTGTGGAGCAGAAAAAATAAAAATAAAAAGTTCTTTTGAAAATCTCAAATGTCGGTTTTAACCTGGCACCTCCTTACTAAATTCAGAGGACATTGATTCAGTAGTGACTTTGTTCGAAACATTGTTTCACGCTGAGAGGATATAAAAGCATCCAGTATCTTAAACAGCTTATTTTATTTTTAATTTTATTTATTTATTTAATGTTTGTTTATTTTTGTCTTTTTGCCTTATCTAGAGCCGCACTCGTGGCATATAGAGGTTCCCAGGCTAGGGGTCTAACAGGTGCTGTAGCCACCGGCCTTTGCCACAGCCACAGCCACGTGGGATCCGAGCCACGTCTGCAACCTGCAACCTACACCACAGCTTATGGCAACACCGGATCTTAACCCACTGAGCGATGCCAGGGATCGAACCCGCAGCCTCATGGTTCCTAGTCGGATTCGTTAACCACTGAGCCACGAAGGGAACTCCTATTTATTTATTTATTTATTTATTTATTTATTTACTTTTGCCTTATCTAGGGCCGTGCTTGCGGCATATGGAGGTTCTCAGGCTAGGGGTCTAACAGGAGCTGTGACTGTGGCGTAGGTGTAGGATCTGAGCCACATCTGCAACCTACACCACAGCTCATGGCAACACCGGATCCTTAACCCACTGAGCAAGGCCAGGGATCAAATCTGTGTCCTCATGGTTGCTAGTCAGATTCATTAACCACAACAGGAACTCCTTAAACAGCTTCTTTTAAATTCAAAGTTTATCATTTGCTTCTACAAAGCCACTTTACATGATAGAGGAAAAAACGGACGGCGTGTGGGGGACCACTGACAAGCTGGGGAGCAGAAACCCCTCCTGATGCAGTGTTCACAGGACAGTGCTGCCTCTCAGGGTATAAACCTTGCGGATTTCCTGGAAAGGAAAGCCATTTCCAAGAGCGTGTGGTTTACTGCTATTCCAGTGGCCCCTAATGCTGAGAGCTCTGCTGTCGGACTCACTCCCTGCTGTATGATATACGACATGACGCTTGCTGGGCCTCTGTTTGAGATGGAAAATCTGTTGTGCGCAGGTGGAGACCATTGGCGATGCGTACTGTGTGGCCGGGGGCTTACACAAAGAGAGTGACACCCATGCGGTTCAAATCGCACTGATGGCGCTGAAGATGATGGAGCTCTCGGATGAAGTCATGTCTCCCCACGGAGAACCCATCAAGGTGAGGCAGATCACATGCTGTCCAGGAGCTGCTCTGAGAGTAAACGCTTGTTCGTTATTTATCAAAAAAATGGCAGGTCAGTCAGGGTTTATTCAGACAGCAGCTTCCAGCTTGTATAAACAGGAGGAAATTTATTACATGGTACCCTTTATTTTTTTTTTAACAGCCACACCTGTAGCATATGGAAGTTCTGAGGCCAATGCCAGAGCCACGGCAACACCTGATCCTTAAGCCACTGAGCGAGACTAAGGATCGAACCCACATCCTTAGGAAGACAATGTCAGGTCTTTAATCTACTGAGCCACCATGTCTGGTTTTTAACCCACTGAGCCACAATGGGAACTCATGGTATTACGTATTCACTTAGAGGACCAAAGAAGCCATCTGTGAGTTGAGCTTTCAAAGAGTAGCTCCCCAAACCACGCTTCGGAACCCAGGCTTCTGCCTTGAGCCGGAAGCTGGTTCCAGAATGTTATAGCCCCAGTCGGTCATGAAACCCTGGTTTCATGAGAAAGCTGCCATCTCTGGACTGGCTGCAGAACAAAGTTGCACCTATTGTGATTTCAATCAGCAACGTGGAAATCCTGCATCCTGACTCTCAGAAAATGAGGGACTGGAAACTGGACTCCCTGCTAAGCATGGAAACACCAAGGCTTTCCCAGCTGTGCTTACACGTGTGGGCAGCGGAAGTGCAGGCAGGAATCCAGACTACCAACCTCATGCAAGGGTATCTGATTCACCCAACCTGAATACAGCTAGAAACTTCAAGGGAGTTTGGAAAATGTCATGTTTAGTTTTCCAGTCCCTGCAGGGGGCGGGGAATTAGACTAGAATGAATGTGGACTGCTCATTCGCCAGTACTTTCCAGGACACATAAAATTCCAAAATGCGTAGATGAGCCAGATTCCAGAATAATAACGTCTTACAGCAGATGAGAAAATGGAGTTAATGTACTAGGCATCGGCTTAATAGATAACACATGAGCCGAATATCTTTATTTCTCCCACGTGTAGGGAATCTACCACTTAATTTTTAGAAAACAACCAATGACCTTTAGAAATAGGCCTTTGAAATAATACAGACTCCTAGCTGCTGTGCTATAAAGTGCAGAGAGAAGAGGAGAAAAAAGATCAGAGGTTTAGCCTAGGCTCTCTCCCATGTTAATAGAAGCCGCATGTGTAGGCCTTCAGAACTGTTTTTTTTTTGTCTTTTTGCTTTATCTAGGGCCGCACCCGCGGCATATGGAGGTTCCCAGGCTAGGGGTCTAACAGGAGCTGTAGCCGCCGGCCTTCGCCACAGCCACAGCAACGCGGGATCCGAGCCGCGTCTGCAACCTACACCACAGCTCACAGCAACGCCGGATCCTGAACCCACTGGGCAAGGCCAGGGATCGAACCGGCAACCTCATGGTTCCTAGACGGATTCGTTAACCACTGAGCCACGATGGGAACTCCCAGAACTATTTTCTAAATCCATGGTTGTCCCAGTTGTACCCTGATATGTGACTCGTCTCCTTAAATTCAATGGTGCACAGCCACAGAGCTTTTATTCTGCATTGATTCTGTGCATCCAGATTTGGATGAGGCACGGCAGGGCACCTTGTCGTTGCTCTTACTACCTGGTACATCAGCTGGGGATTCTCAGTGTTCGAAGGTGAGTAGAATAGCTGGGATTACCCCCCCCCCCATGAAGCAGAGGACCAGTTTCGAGATGCTGCTTCACTCACCTATTTGGCGCCATGGTTGAGGATAACTGGGGGCGGGGCTCAGCTGGGACCCTCAGCTGAGGTCCTTACATGTGCTGTTCCTGCTGGGCAACCTCAGAGCCATCACACTTCTTGGGGATGGGAGGTGGGGCCTCTGTCCCTGTGAACAAGACTGGCGTTAGGTGCACAGCCTTTTCTTTTCTTTTTTTTGTTTTGTGTCTTTTTTGCCTTTTCCAGGGCCGCGGAGGTCCCCAAGCTAGGGGTCCAATCGGAGCTCTAGCCACCGGCCTGTGCCACAGCCACAGCAATGCCAGATCCGAGGCGCGTCTGCAACCCACACCGCAGCCCACGGCAACGCCGGATCATCAACCCATTGAGCAAGGTCAGGGATCGAACCCGCAACCATCATAGTTCCTAGTTGAATTCGCTAACCACTGAGCCACGACGGGAACTCCAGCATGGCCTTTTCTGACCAAGCCTTTTGAGATACATAGTGACCTACCCATTTTATTTTAGTAGTCAAAGCAACCCTAAGCCTTCCCAGAGGGAGGAGGCTGAGACCCCACGTCTCAATAGGAAGAGTGTGACATAATTCCCCACAGTGTTTTAAAAGTATCACACCAGCACATTTTCCAGATGCTTAATTTCCGTATTTTTAACGGGAATTATGGGGGTTTTTTGGTTTGTTTTGTTTGTTTCGGTGTGGAAACTCGTGGCATCAACGTAAATGCCTAAAGTATCTGGATTATCAATAATACAAGTGATTTCCACAGATGTGGCTTTTGTAACTAGAAGGTGAATGTTGCCCTGGCTGTGGCCTAAGCCTGAGCTGCAGGTGTGGCCATAAAAAAGAAAAAAAAGTAACAACAAGGACCTACTGTATAGCACAGGGAAATCTACTCAAAAGTCTGTAATAACCTATATGGAAATAAAGAATGGATATATGTGTATATGTATAACTGATTCACTTTGCTGTACACCTGAAACTGACAATATTGTAAGTCAACTATATGCATTAAAATTTTTAAAAATAGTCTGCATAACAGCATTATAAAGAGGAATCCACAATTCATCAGTGAACAAGTGTGGTCAAGTCTCTCTTGCAGCTGGATTGGGAGTCATGTGTTTTTGGCTACACAGCCCAGGCTTTTACCATGTCTTACCCTCCTGCCCCCGGAATGGAATCAAAGTGAAAGAACAGGAAATATTTCCCTTTTTTTCCTTTTCAAGCTCTATGTTTTCCTCCAGCAAGTCTTCTAGATAAAGCATCTGCTCACCTATTCCTCCTAGGAAATTCCTAGTGATTTCCTCACTGACGTCTACTCGCTGAGGCTTAGAAGCAATGAGGTCCTGCTGCCGTACAGCACAGGGAACTCATGTCCAATCACTTGTGATAGATGGAGGATGGTGTAAGAAAAAGAATGTACATTTTTCTGTATAACCGGGTTACTTTGCTGTACAGCAGAAACTGAAAGAACATGGTAAATCAACCATAATGCAAAACATTTAAAAAGAAGAAAAGAAAACCACAGGTGGACTCTGTCTTAATGAGAGAGACCAGTGACCAGGCTGTCAGGAGCACTGGCGTCAGGAATTGGGATGTGATCTTGGAACTCGCTCTGGAAAGATCCTCGTCCAGGAGTTCCCGTCGTGGCTCAGTGGTTAACGAATCCGACTAGGAACCATGGGGTTGAGGATTCGATCCCAGGCCTTGCTCAGTGGGTTAAGGATCCTGCATTGCCGTGAGCTGTGGTGTGGGTTGCAGACGCGGCTCGGATCCCGCGTTGCTGTGGCTGTGGCGAAGGCCAGCGGCTACAGCTCCTGTTAGACCCCTAGCCTGGGAACCTCCATATGCCGCGGGTGCGGCCCTAGATAAGTAAAAAAGACCAAAAAAAAAATCCTCGTCCAAAACACCTGTGATGAGGGGCTGCCCTGAAAAGGTCCTACTGTAAAACTCAGGGAACTGTATACAAACTCTTGGAATAGAACCTGATGGAAGGTGGTATGAGAAAAAGAATGTGTAAATATGTATGCATAACAGGATTACTTTCATGATTTGACATTTGATAAGCAAATGGTTCTCAAAAGTTTCTGGAAGCGATCTGAAATTAGCTGTAAAACTAGAGAGATCTGGAATCTTCTGGATTCTAAATTACATACAGGTGTCTGAGTGCTCGGGCTTTATTTAAAGTACACACATCTAGTAAAACTTTCTCTAAATGCTCAACTGAACATAGAACTTGAAAATAAGGAACATGGTGTCTGACTGTCATTTAAAATATCCCCACTTTAACTTGCTCTGTTATAGCAGTAAAGACAATGTCAGAAAAAGAATGTGTATGCATTCAGGAGTTCCCGTTGTGGCTCAGTGGAAACGAATCCTACTAGGAACCACAAGGTTGCGGGTTCGATCCCTGGCCTTGCTCAGTGGGTTAAGGATCTGGCATTGCCGTGAGCTGTGGTGTAGGTCACAGATGCGGCTCAGATCTGGTGTTGCTGTGGCTGTGGCATAGGCCAGGGGCAACAGCTCCAATTAGACCCCTAGCCTGGGGACCTCCATATGCCGCGGGTGTGGCCTTGAAATGACAAAAAGACAAAAAAAATGTATATGTATTCATGTATAACTGGGTCACTTTGCTATACAGCAGAAATTGGCAGAACATTATAAATCAGCTATAGTTTAAAAAATTTTCTAAATCAAAAAAGCAAAGATAAATAAAATGGGTACATCAGAGGATGCACTAGGAAGTATTCAGCAAGGGTTTAGATCTTGTAGAAGATCCCAGTTTAAAGCATTTTCTTAACTGTTCTCAAATCATTGATAACTTTCAGAATTCCCAAATTCTTACGTCAACATATCCCCGACTGCTTCTTACATCCAGATATGGTACACTTCCGTTTTTCCACGGATCCTGATGTCTTTACCTAAAGCATATATGGTTGCTGTGATCCCGGCCTCCACGGCTCCAGATCTCTGCTTCTTCTGTCATTTTCTGCTTACATATCATAATTTTCTTTCCCTAGTTGTTAGTCACTTAACAGTGAGGTGGTGTTTGGCACCAAGTTCTGTTAAAGCAAAATAACGAAAAACCCACATCTCTGTCCTAGGAACTAGATTCTTTGCCTCCCACCTCCGGCAGTGTTTTGGAAAACAGTTTCTGAGCTCTCTCACGTAATGGGCAGGGCAGCTGACATTAACAGTCCACAGACACTCTGTCTTGTCTCTGTGTTAACTGTGAGAGGTAGGTGTGAGGCTTTGATTCAGATACTGAAGGCAGTTGAAACAGAGATGGTCTGTGCAATAAACCTAAGTGCATCCATGGAGAAGAGTTAAGAACTGTGAGCCATTCTGCGCGAGTGATTTTTTTTTTTTTTTTTTGTCTTTTTGTCATTTTAGGGCCCCGCCAGCGGCATGTGGAGATTCCCAGGCTAGGGGTCTAACAGGAGCTGTAGCCGCCGGCCTTCGCCACAGCCACAGCCACAGCAACGCGGGATCCGAGCCGCGTCTGCAACCTACACCACAGCTCACGGCAACGCCGGATCCTTAACCCACTGACCAAGGCCAGGGATCGAACCCGCAACCTCAGGGTTCTTAGTCGGATTCGTCAACTACTGAGCCACGACGGAAACTCCAAGTGGGAGTGTCTTATCAGTGACCTGGAACATTGTGTTACTTTTCCCTTTCAGATGAGAATTGGGCTGCATTCTGGGTCGGTTTTTGCTGGAGTCGTTGGAGTTAAAATGCCCCGTTACTGCCTTTTTGGAAACAACGTCACCTTGGCTAACAAATTTGAGTCCTGCAGTGTACCACGGAAAATCAATGTCAGCCCGACCACATACAGGTACCAACTGCATCCAGCACCTGAAAGCCATTATTTTTATTTCTATATAGTTGTCATTTTTGTCCATTGCCTTGTTTCGGTCTTCACAGCTTTTTCTTGCTTAGATAACCTCAAAGGAAAAGAAGCGTGGTAACTTTTATCATCCTCACTTTAACTTATTTGAAACTACTCATTAGCCTCAGAGAAACCACCTTTCCGAGAAACTGGTAGCCCAGCTGTCATCTTTGACACCTATCCTGTCTTCCCCATTATTATTTGTTGCAAGGTGTGTTTTCCTTCCCACGGGTATTGGAAAATACTTGGAAGTATTCTGGCACCAACCAGTGTCCTGCAGCTCAGCTCTTTCACTAACTACCCAGGGCTGGCACATACCCCACAAGTTTAAGGGCGTGGACCCCAAGAAGGCCCTTAAATCAGGTGTCAACTGTATCTTTTTTTTTTTTTTTGAAACTCCAGTTTACAGTGGAAATCCTTAAAGAACACAGAAGTGTTCCAGGTCCGTATGGTGGCTTAGCCCGTGTAAACTGTGGATTCCATTCTCAGAAATGACTTTCACAGCATCTCCTTTCTCCTTAAAGCTCCAGCCTTTCCTGTCCAGCCCTGACTCTGAGCCAATAACCTCACTTTGTATTTCACAACAGGAAACAAGGCAACCTGCTAAGAGCTATGCCACCTTCATGCTTGAGGTTTCACGGACATCGGTCCCCACACCTGTGACCTGGGTCGTGGCTCCCATTCCAGTGGGCCAGCGGCCCTGCCCTGTTTGAGATCACCTCCTCCACTTCTGCTCTGAGTGCCTTTTCCTCTCGCCTTTTCAAAAAAATTTTCCCCCAAATATTCCTTTCCCTGGTATCAGTTTCTCCAGTGAAATGATTATTCCCATCAAAATGCAGAAACATTTTATTATCGAATCTCCTTAAGGTAACATCTTCGTCTCTTGTCTCAGCCATCTCCCTCCTTGGACTGTATGCACTCAGTGCGTCCGCTTTCTCACCTTCCTTTCGCTCTTCTGCATACTCTGGTCAGTGTTTATCCCTCTCATGCTGCCCGGTGGTCCTGGTCCTTATCAGGGGGGACAGCATTCCTTGCTAAAACGAGGGCTGGTTTTGTCTCTTTATCTGCTTCAACGCCTTGGAGTTCATTGAATGACCTGAGCATTTCCTCCTTTAGATATGTTCCTCTTTGAGCTTCATGGTTTTCTCCTCACCCCACTGGCTACACCTTCTCGTTGTCTTTTGTTGGGGCCATCTGTCCCCCACAAAACCTTGGAAGGGTGTCCTGCCCAGAGCTCTGCCCCGTCCTCATCTGTGCCCAAACGTTTATTATCCACCATTTTTATCTCCAGCTAGTCCCGCATTCTCCTCTGAACCTTCGATTCTGTTCTCTATCTCTTCGATTCTGTTCTCTATCTCTTCGATTCTGTTCTCTATCTCTACTTGGATGACGAATTGACAAGTTACAGTTAACGTGATCGTGTTAGGACAAGTTATTTCCCAACACCCCCGCCCCCAATGAAATCCACCCCGCCCAGTAGAGCTTGGGCAGTCTCCCGCAAAGGGCATCACCGCCTGCTGGTTACTCAGTCCACGAACCTCGGAGTGCACTTTCCTTCTCTCCCTTAGAGCCCTCCAACTCCACCTACGGTCATGTCCTGCACACAGCTTTTTCACCCACTTCGCTGCTGCAATCCAAGCCCAGCCCCAAGGGAGGTTGCATCTGAACAGCCCAGTGACACCCTCACCCCTCTGTCCACTCAGTTTCCTGTGTGCGTCCACTCCAAGTTCATCCTGCACACGACAGCCAGTTATCTTCCTAAAGCATAAGTCAGACCTTGTCATCTCTGCCCTAAAAGCCCTCCAGTGGCTTCTCACTGAGACCAGAGTAAAACTAAGATTGAAGGAGTTCCCATGGTGGCTCAGCAGGTTACAAACTTGATGTAGTATCTGTGAGGATGTGGGCTTGATCCCTGGTCTCGCTCGGTGGGTTAAGGATCCAGCATCGCCAAAAGCTGCAGTGGAGGTCACAGATGTGGCTTGGATCCAGTGTTGCCACAGTGGCGGTGTAGGCCTGCAGCTGAAACTCTGATTTGACCCCTAGCTTGGGACCTTCCATAAACTGCACATGAGACTGTAAAAAGAAAAGTAAAAAAAAAGAAAGCCAAGCTTGTATCACAGTCTCCTCTCCGACCGTTGTCTTGCTAACGCTTGCCACCTCATTTTCTCCCCCTTTCCCCTTATTTCACGGATCTCCTGAAACCCCGGCCTTAGTTTTATTCATCAGACTTGCTCCACTAATTCCTAAGCTGAAGATACCTGTTCTCCATTTCTCTCTCTGGTCATTCCCTGTCCTCCTCCTTCTCAGAATTAGGCTTTAAGGCAGATGCTGCCTGTTCAAAGAGACATTCCTCAGCTGCCCTGGCTGGAGGTGACGTCTCCCCTCACGTGTCACCCCCATCTTCTCGGCTCATACCTGTGTCTGAAATGGTTTCTTAAGTTCAGGACGAGCAGTAGACTCTATGAGAAGTTGTACTGACGTCAAAAGTTGTTATTTCTTTGCAGAGCTTTATTGGGGTGGCATTTCTCAGTAAAATGTTGCTAAGGGTAGCGCCCTTGACATATTTATTTTTTAAACCTTTCATTAAAGTATACTTGATTTACAGTGTGGTGCCTTCCCTAATATATTTATGAAGCGCATGGAAATTAGGACACATCGTACATACTCACACCCCCAAACAGCCATTACTTTCCAACTTTCATGTCCAAATTCTAATCAGCCATTGAGAATGTGGCAATGCGATGGCAATTATACGTCCCTTTCTTTGAAAATGTCACGAGGAGTTCTATTCTAGGGGGCAGTTATCTGCTTTTCTATTTGTTTTTTTTTTTACTGACATGCAGAGAACTAACAGAGCCCAGGTTCAATACTGTTTGATGAGTTTCAGGTCAGGGAATAATGAGAGTGGTTTGTGTGGTGACCCAGGAATCATTAAAGACAAAAATGACGGGTGAGTATAAATGAGCACTGCCCAGTGTTGGCAGTTGGTGGTGTTAGGTTGACCTAGGAACCGCTGTAATGACCCAAAAGTAGGACTTGAATTCCCTAAGGGAAAGAACCAGAAAATAAGGGGGAAATGGAAGAGGACAGAATTAGCAGAATTGATGCAGCCACTTGGAGGAGATGGTGTCCAGTCAGGAGGGAGTGAAAAAAATGAAAACAAACAAACAAAAGCCTCCGTGTACCTGTGAGCCTCTGCCCCGGGATTGTTGCTGCTGTTCTTGGATCTCACCCCCATCAAGCTTTCGTCCAAATGGTTTTATTTTTCCCAGCTGTTTTTCTTATAAATTTGGATCTTTTAAGAAAGATGATTTAATGAACGTTTCTAACTCCATGGCACTCTAATTGTGTTTATCTGTAAGTTTCTTTAAAAAGCATGGTATTTATAGTCAGAAGACAGATCCTACAGTCCCAAGTACAGGGCTTACCAGATGTGTGATCTTGAGCAAGACACTTAATAAATTCAAAAAATACGCTTAAAAGCCACTTGTAAATGCTCCAGATAGTAAAATAAGACTAGAGAAAAAATAGATTCCCACGCAAACTGTACATATCCTTTTACAACTTGCCTTGAACGTGCTCAACATTATGTTTGCAAGATTTTTTTTCTTGATGAAAAGTGAATCTAGTTCATATAAATCTAGCTCATTCATTTACAATAGTCCTGGAGTTCCTTGGTGGCCTACTGGCTAAAGGATGCAGCTTTGTCACTGTTGTGGTTCACGTCACTGCTATGGCACGGGTTTGATCCCTGGCCTGGGAACTTCTGCATGCCATAGACACCGCAAAAACAAACAAAGAAACAAACAAAAAGCTATTCCTAATGCAGCAGTATACTAGCATTTTCCAATTTTTAAGGGGTAAATACTATCACTGTAGCATGTTTCAGGCTATCAAGATTTTCACTGGCTTGCAGAATTCCAGAGTGTTTAACAGCTGTTCTCACAAGCCAGCAAATCTAGCATGGGTGCATGTGATGTAATGTGTATTCTAAAGTATAAATAAACCAATCTGTCTTCTATCCATGGTTAATTAGAAGAGAGCCAGTTTCTCATTACTATCAAATGTGATCTGATAAACGTGATTATACATATGCCTCTAGGTAATATATCCATACATGGTATTCCCAGATCATGGGCTATACCCAGTTTCAGCTTTACTAAGCATTAATTAGCTGTGCAAATTGGTTTTACCAGTCTATATCCCATACTGTCTGAAGGCTTCTATTTCCCAAAGCCTGATATTATGAGAATTTTTCATTGTTTCCAATACGATGACTGTTAATGTGGTGCCCAAATTATACTTAATAAATCTTGGTTTTATCAATTTGTTTAACCTTCATTACTGTCCTAAGAGACATATTATCCCCATTTAAAAGGCTAGAAAACTGGCACCTTCGCTGTTGTTCAGACTTAGATCTATCAGACTTGGAGTTTATACTTTCAATTTTGTAGAATTCTGTAGTTTTTCACTATATATTACTAAATACTATGCCTTATAATACTCAAGCTATTTATAAACCTATGACTAAAACATCATCAATTTTGTTATTTTGCAGATTGCATATTTATTGACACACTGATAAAAATTAGTTAACTGAATACTCACATGTGTTCTGCTCAAGGTCTGTAATTCTTGAGACCTGCATTTCTACCCAGTGGCTTCCGCAGTACACAGGGGTGTATCACAGTACCAGACTCACAGCATCACTCTATTTCGCTTCAACATGATATTGCAGACCAAAAGCGGGAAGGAAGCCATGATGACTGATTGTCTGTGCTAGCTGATTTAGAGCCTATTTCCATCTATGGCCTGAATAATAGATCAAAGAGATGCTTATTAGTTTGCATTTGACAGAAAGCTAGGGAAGCAAATGGGAAGAGGAGCCAGTAACTTAATCAGTATGCTAAGAATTCAAAACGAGTTTATCATAATGGACAAATGTAGCAAATGGTAAAAGTCAGTAGAACATCTGAATTTATGAAGACATTTAATTCTTAAGAGTTGAAGAAGAAAAAAAATTGCAAATATCAGATAGTAAGAAAGAGTGTCAATAAGCCAAATTTCACGTTAGTCCTACTAACCTAGAATTCATAAAAATTCTGTTGAGAGATCCAAAACTTATTCTCGCGGTATTTTTATGTATGATGTATCTGATATAGAACTTTTCTTTCATGACTTCTTATCCATGACTACTACTCAGTAATATTTATAAAATGGATGAAAGACAAAGTCTTATCTCTTTCAACTTAAATTCTATAACATTATCTTCATGTGTTTTTGGTTCTTTTTTTTTTTTTACTGTTATCATACTTTTGTATTGTTTGGGTTGTTTTCCCACTACTGTGAATTGGACTATTAGATAGATTAGATCTTATCTTTACAAAAATCTTTTATAGTTAGTTTCCTAATATGAAGTACATGATTTGTATTTGGTAGAACGTTCTGTTATTGTGAATTGATTTTTCATTGTTCTTCTGTGAAGATGTTTGTAAACATCATTGGGATATTCCTGTCAACCGCCCTGAAGATGGTTGCTTTATTAATATTGATGGGAATATTCATTTAGTTCTGTTGTCTTTCCTTGAAGAGACTGCTATGTCAGTATTAGGTTTGATTATAAATATTTTTTTAATTTAATTTAATTTAATTTATTTTTGAATTTTTTTTGAATTTTTTTAATTATAAATATTTGTATTTTAATTTTTTCAGATTACTCAAAGACTGTCCCGGTTTTGTGTTTACACCTCGATCAAGGGAGGAGCTCCCACCAAACTTCCCCAGTGACATCCCTGGAATCTGTCATTTTCTGGAAGCTTATCAACAAGGAACAACTTCAAAACCATGGTTCCAAAAGAAAGATGTGGAAGAAGGCAATGCCAATTTTCTGGGCAAGGCATCGGGAATAGATTAGCAAAATGCACACCCAGTTGTTAGTTTTTGGGGTTTGGCTCCTTGGAGTGTAGGTGAACCTCTGAAAGCACATTGGGATTGCAGAGGGCTGAAGAACAGTATTAGCATTTCAGGAACTAAGTAATGATCTACTTATTCTTCCACTTAACATGACAAAAAAAATGTATTCACTTAAGTCCTTCGACCATTGAGTGAAAAAAAAAAAAGCAACAACAACAACAAAGGAAGAAACCTCAAAAAGTGACTTTGGGAGGATATTTCTGTTCTGTACACTCACTTATTTACCTGTACTCAAAACTCAGCACAATGTACCTATGTCAGGTAATTGTAGTACCTGGTGGGAGTTGCCTGCAGTCTTCCTGCCATGACAGAATGGCTTGGTTTTCCATGCTTGTGTTAGTGTTGCCTTAAAAAAGCTCTTCCAATAGAAATGATAATCTTTGATACCTTCAGCTCTTTGAAACTTTCAACTCTGCATTTTATTACATTTCCTCATTTAATGGTTAGCATATATGACAAAGTAGATTAAGTTCTTCTTTCCGTTGCACTTTTTTTTTCTTTTTTAAGAAAATAAGCCATTATGGGTTAGATGCAATATCAGTCTAAAGTAGTTCTTCTGTAAATATCAAGGATTATTTTATAAAAATATTCTCCACGACATAATGTGTCATAATAATAAATATGTCCTTTCTTGACATTTTAAAAATTCTGCACATGGCAAATTCTATTTTAATTCGTAGGAATTTCACTTCTGTTAATTCATTTTTGTGTCATAATCTTCAAGGTAAAAGAGGCTTACAGTCTATATTAAAATGCAATATCATTCTAGTTTAATTTAACCAGAAGTAACATGGAGGAAAGGAAGCATTCAGGGAATGCACCATGAAGTACA
This sequence comes from Catagonus wagneri, assembly GCA_004024745.2. NCBI lineage: Eukaryota > Metazoa > Chordata > Mammalia > Artiodactyla > Tayassuidae > Catagonus > Catagonus wagneri. The sequence goes on along the minus strand of PVHT021183709.1, from coordinate 7,653,724 downwards.
GAAGTCAAACATTGACACATTCCTATACACATACAGGCGGAAGCAATTTGGACTTATTTTGGCAGACATCCTGCATTGCTATGCTGAGCCATAGAAAGTTCCAGTAAGCAAATCTCAGTTCAGAAGTGAGAAATAAGACCTGTTCATTAAGCAAACAGCTTATTCTTAAGGATTTGTGTTGAACACTGGTGTGTATGTCTGTCCTAAGAATCATCAAGCTTTTTGTCTTAAATACACATCTGTGAATTTTTTAATTCTAGTCGAAATAACTCTATGATTTTTTTAAAGGAAAGGGTAGTATTAATGAAGAAAATGATGCTGTGATTTCATTATAGAAACTTTGAAATGTTTTGCTTTTGGTAAGTTTGGACTTCTTTTTTAAATGATGTTAGTCTTAAAATCCACGGCAAACCAAATAACGTACTGAGTTAGGTTTGAGGTAAGGATCTGATTTTTAAAAAGTACTCAACTTCAAAGCAAGAGAAGGATGAACATTTTTTTTTGATATTCAGAAATACATATATATTAAAATATGCCTATCTACCCGATCGTTAGTCTTTGGGGTTTGACTCCTTGGCATGCATGTGGAACCCCAGAAAGCACATTAGGATTGCAGATGACTGAGGAACAGGAGAGCTATAGATAACGCTGAACACTTATTGGGGGTTCTGAGAAGTAACTCAGTTTAAGAATTTTTAATTATCTCTGTTAGACCCCAGGCTAGTCCGTGGTGACCTCAGGAATAAAAGGTCGTTACTGATTGGACTCTAGTGTCTCTGGAATACTACTGTAAATATCAGCATAACTACCATTAACTAAACGATACTCCAGTGTCTTGAAGTACTGTGAAATGTGTCTCATTAAACACTAATCCTATTGTTGGAGAGTACCATAGGCCTTGGGAAAATATAGTCTCACAGTTATGTGAAGTTAATAAAAGTATTTAAAAGAGGGATGAAGACTTACATACATTTTTCTTTCTGGAAATGAACCCTTATTACAGGGGAAATATTAGAAATTAAGGGCAATTAAAAAAGCGTAAAATAAAATGTGTTATTTTATCACATGTTTCTGCAGACCCAAATTTGGTAGTGACTAAATATTACAAAAGTTCTAAATTAATTTGAAAGCAGAAAAAAAAATATTATCTATGTCTGTGTCTGTATAAACACACAGACACGTACACAGAACCAATGGAGTGACATGGGAACAGACTACATGGGGATTCCTCATAGTCATCCTGCTGTCTTTCTATAAGTTTGACGTTTTATCTAAATAAAAAGTTACCCCAAAATGTATTTTCCGGAAGACATTCAATCATGTGTGGTAGATTCCCCAGGCTAGCCTGCAAAATCTCATTAACTGTGGAATACTACCTAGACCTCAAGCAAGGTGAACATTCAGCATTTCCATGATGGCATGCACCCTGGATGCATACCTGGGGTGCTAAAAGCTTTAAGGAATCCCTTTTCTATTTCTGTCTTATCCACTTTGCAGGGTGAAAGTGATGCTGACATATTAATTCAGGTCCAGACCACTGAAGGTAGCCAGGGACAGAGAGCCTGAGGGTAAGTTCACAAGGACAGTGAGGGGCCAGTACAGGGGCTTGAGGTTGGCAGTGGAACTGAGGATGGAGAAAAGACTGGACAGAGAAGATCTGTGGCAGAGTTGGGGGCCAAGAGTTCTGAATATTACTTCCAGTTTAACTGTCCTAAAATATGATATGGGATCCCAAGACTGCTTCCCCATCAACCTGTCCCTCCAAAGAATTCTAGGAGCTGTTCTCCTCTTCTGGTTATTTTGTTTCCAATGCTTCTTGGTCCCATTACTTTTGTGTCCAGGACACAAAATACATTTTCTTATCGTATACACTTCTGAAGCAAGGATAGATTTCCATCAACATCTTCTGAAGATATTTGCAAAGAGAAATGTATGGAGTTCAAATGTCTCTTCCCATTCTGCCTTATCTTTCTATTTCCATCTAGACTTTGTAAGAAAATGCAACGTTTGAACCTAGAACAAACGCGATTCATTTACGTTATTTTCACTTGTTTATTCATTTACGGTTTTTTGAATGGCTACTGCGTGCCAGGAAGAATGCTGTTTTGGGAATTCAAAGCATGGCCCATTCTATCAAGAAAGAAAATTGAAAGGTGAACAGAAAAATAATTACAAAATGCTGTGAGACCACAAAGTAGGAGACTCAGTCCCTGCAGAAGTGCCTGAGTCTTAGAGGAGCTCATCAGGCCAAAGGGGGAGGGACATGATCCAGGCAGACACTCAAGTGCAGGCAGGGAGGTGGGACCTTGGACATGCAGAGTGTTCTCAATAGCAAGTGCCTGGGGTGAGCTGGGGATGAAAAGGATAAAGACAGACCATTTGTCAGTGTGTGACTATTATTACTAATCCCCATGTTTTTATTATTCATTTCCATGGAGCCTTTTATTCAAACTGTTTTAAAAAGGAAAAAAAAAAAAGCAGAAGCAGAACAAAGGCGACCATTGGCTTCTGCCTCTTTTCCCAACAGTTTTAAAACTGCTCAGTAGGAGTTCCTGCCTCTGCAAAGTGGGATCAGCAGCGTCTCTGCAGCGCCAGGACACAGGTTCAATCTCCAACCCAGCTCAGTGGTTTAAAGGATCTGGTGTTGCTGCAGCTGCCCCGTAGCTCAGGACTGAGGCTGGGAGCTGATCCTTGGCCAGGAGACTTTCATGCAGCAGAGCAGGCAAAAAAGAAAAAAAAAACGCTCAGTAAAGGAGATGTCAAGTGCTAAAGGAAGAAATGGGGTGATTAGACGGGAGTTTGTGAAAGGCACTGTCAGAAATAGCGTGAGAGAGGGTGGATATTTACTAGCACAGATGACTAAATGAACATTCATCTATATCTCAGAAGAAAATGATTCATGCTATATCCTGGGTATTTTACCGCAAGTGTGGATGCCTGGCCTAGGATTTTCATGTTGCACTTACAGCCATTTGTCTTTCAGATCCTTCAGTGGGAGGGATAGAAAAGTTGCTTCAATGCTTTACTAACCTTTCTTCCAAATCACTTCTCCCTGACATTGCCAGTTTCCCCGGGGGGCAGACCCTACCCTGCCTGTCCTGTGGTATGGTCACGGCCTAGCAAGGGAAAGAGAAATGAAGCCAGGGGGCCGGTGGTTGGGGGGCAGACACAGCCCCCTGAGAGCTCTAGATGCAGAGCCCAATGAGGTCTAGGGCTGCGTAAAGCCCGAAAGTCACAGTCATGTCCCTGTGAAAGCAACAGGAAACAGTCCCAAAGAGAATACGCTAATAGATCATCGTGGTTGTAAGTGCATGGGTTTTGCCAGGATATGCTTTTATTGGTCATTGGAAAGGATGTGTATTTCTTGGGCTGGCATGATAGAAATCTGCCCTTCACCAAACAATAAAACATAAAGAGCTGGATTTGACTGACTGTGGGCTTTGGTGCTATTTCCCTCTATAGAAGTTAAGTGAAGGCAGATTCCAGGAGTGGAAGGATGGGGTGAGACACACGTGGAAGGCGGTGAGGCAGTCGGGGGCGGGCAGAGGTTTGCAATGCTGGTAAAGAAGGGCTTAGCATCTCCTGCAACACCAAACCTCTTTGCTCCAGAGACTATAGAAAAGTGCAGTCCCCTTTTCTAAACACAGGCTAAGAGCAGGGACTGCTTGCTTTATTAAGCAGAGAGCACCAAGATGGAAATGTCAACCGAAGTTTACAGCATTGCCATCCATGCACATTCTCTGCTGCAATTATTCTCAAATCCTGGGGAGTCTCTGTCATGCTCTCACGCGAAGAGGAAGAATCCTTCCTATTCTGAGAGCCTGGAACTTCTGGAAGTGATTAGTCTTGGTAGCCTTCGGTTTCCTTCTGCTCTCAGCTGGTTTGCTTCCGGATTGCAGATAAAGTGTGTCTCCCTTTAAATTCTTCTTTTATGATGGTGATAATGTGCATTCACTTGATGTTCTGACTTTAAGTCACATCAAACATTTTACACATTGCCACCTAAATTTTTCCCAAAGCAGCTTTATCCTAGATCTGTCACACGTGCATCTGTTTTGACTAGCTCAGGCAATCTGAACACTTTTACCTCTAAACAATTCCTTTGCCTTATGCCAATCTTTCCTGTAGTCATTGCCTGCAAAAAAAGAAAAAAATAGGTTTCATAAATGCATAGATTCTGAATTTTTAAATGCATAGATTCAAAAATGCAGAGATTCCAATTTTTTTAAAAACTAAGCAAAACGGGGAAAAAGTGACATTCGATAAGCCAGGCTTCTTTTTTATTCAGTGAAAACTCTTTTCTGTCATAATAAACTCAGTTTCAGAAGAATGTTAATATTTAGGATTTAAATGTTAGAAGAGAAATCAGGACTGAATTTAAATTCCAGACCTAGGACTTAATCTCAGATATTTTGGTAAAAGATTTTAGAGAAGGTGGTTCTGTTGTTCATTTTTTTAAGTATTCGATGTCAAACTATTAAATTGCCATTAAACCTTATAGATTGGGAAGAAAATCACTTGGCAGAAAACGATTTTCCATAATGCCCAAATCTTAAAGTATCGGCTAAGGTGTTGTTTAGTCTGAAAGATGCCAAACCCATCTGTGTTGAAGAAAGAATGTTGAGGTTGTCCCAAAGAAAACTAAAACAACACAAGGCAAAACCAAAAGGCTGTTACAGAAGTTGGAAATCCAATGTATTATGTGCCTGGAATATGAAGGGTAAAGCTAAAGGCATTTGGAGAGTGCCAGTGACAATGCTTGCAGAATTCTATGCCTTTGGAAAGAGTGATGGCCAACAAGGCAGCATTCGAACGCTGTTCAACCACAGTGAGCTGCCTTCTTCGCAAATAAATTGCATCTTGGAAAACTGAGGTGGATAAAAATATATTAGTATTCGAGAAGGTACTGTTCCTTCACCTCCCACCACATGTAAATCAAAGATCCTCTGCAACGTCTTATGACACAGCTTGATAATCATTAATATTGAGAATATTCTCTAACCTTTTGGATTCTGCACGCCATTAGTAAAATACTTAGTACACTGACAACCTATTATAAGTACATACAAATAAAGTTGATCATACCAGTATTATTAATATTTATGATTAATAAATGGAACATACGGCTGTCATCTGATATGCGACAATGTAATAGTAAAAAAATTGTAAACGAGCATGAATATACATATAAATTCTAGTACTTTCCTCACTCACCCTAGTGACTGAACTTTGTATTTTACTCTGGAAACTCTTACAAAAGGCCAGTGGGTCTCCATGTTCGCTGAGTCGCGTATCGCTCTGAGAACTGGATGAAGATAAAGGACATAGACCATCAAGCTTCTAAACATGCACACGCCCCCACACCCCAGGACAGATGTGCATTCCCAGAGGTTTGGGGATCTCTGGAACCAACTGCTAGGCCAGCCCAGTGATGCTGCACTGACCTTCACTTTAAGGACTTATTCCCTAGAAGTGTGAAAACAGCAAATCACATTTGAAATGAGAAGCGAATGAAGAACTAGGAAATGGCTATGAATTTTGGTTTACCTGTGACCACTTTTGATTTCTGAGTAATAAAGGGAATTTGTTCTTCAGTCTTGTTCTGTAGAATGTTACATGGGGCTTCACATGTGGGCAACCAAAATTTTCTTTTCAGCGAATATGTAACATATCTCTCAACATAGTTTCTCAAGCTTTTGGTAAATGTGCTTTTTTCTATAGTTTTAAGTACTTTTTTTTAATAGTTTTAAGTACTTTTCATTGTTCCTCTATGTAAAATAGGATAGTTGTTGAACTTTGCATTGAAAACCCTCTTGATACTAACAACACTTCTTTTACTATTACTTTCCCTGTTGCTTTAAATAGCACGTTTATTTTGAGTTCTGCTTCTGGCCGAGTTGCAAAGTCTATCACAAAGTTATCCAGAGTCTCAGAAGCTTGTTAGATATTGCTGCCACATAAATATTGTAATAGAAGTTAAATAAAAACCTTCTTAACATTTAAAATGAGTTCTGTTTACAAGAAAATGAACAGTTGAATCAAGTAAAAATACTACTTAATGAAATTGTTCTGCTGTGTGTCTTTCTGTTTCAGAAGAACCTTTCAGCACCACAGTGGGGAGAAACAGGACCAAGACTGCAGCTCAGGCTTTTGTTGTATACAGGTCAACGTATCCAAAATCCTTTTGCAAAGAGTTATTGTTAAATAGGGTACTAACGTAACCAGAACCCATTTCTTTGGGTATGTAAAATTCCTGTTTCCAACAATATTCAGGTTTTTCAAATCACAAATAAAATTAAAAATTTAAAAACGTAAATTTAAAGATAAAACTGTACTCAGCCTATCCAACTATAATGGTTAATAGTACAAGCTCTGGGGTTAATTTGTTCTGGCTGCATGCAGCTAGGACACACGTTTCTATCAATCCTTTGCATTTTGTAGAGAAACAGGAGTACTGGCTCCCTTTACTCTACATGATCTCTTCAAGAATGTTTGTACAGGGAGCTTCCATGGTAGCTCAGCTGGTTAAGGACATGACATTGTCTCTGTGAGGATGTGGGTTTGATCCCCCAGCCTTGCTCCGTGGCTTAGAGATCTGACATTGCTGCAAGTTGCTAAATAGGTCATAGATAAGGCTTAGATTGTGTGTTGCCCTTGCTGTGGCATAGGCCAGAAGACGAAGCTCCAATTCAACCACTAGCTAGGGAATTTCTACATGTGACTGGTGTGGCCATAAAAAATAAAGAATGTTTGTACAGCTTTAGAAAATCGAGATAATGCCTTCCACAGAGAAATTATCACACTATGTGATATTATCATACTATGTGACATTATCGTACTATGTGATATTATCATACTATGTGAAGTGTGCCAGACAAAGATAAATATCATATGATATCACTTACATGTGGAATATAAAACAAAACTGATGCAAATGAACTTATTTACAAAACAGCAATAGACCCATAGACATAGAAAAACGTACAGTTTTTCAAGGGGAAAGGTTGAGGGAGGAATAAATTAGGAGGTTGTAATTAAAAGTACACATTACTATATATAAAATAGATAACCAACAAGTCCAACTATATAGAACAGGGAATTATGCTTAATATTTTATAAAAATCTACAAGGGGGAAGAATCTGAAAAATTATCTCTCTGCTGTAGACCTAAAACTAACACAACATTGTAAATGAACCATACTTCATTTTTAAAAAAGATAATGGGTAAACAGACCTAATTTGAAAATTCTGAATTTTGCTCTAAACTTTTCTGCACATGATGCTTCTGTCTCCCAGTGGAACCCCAGGCCAACAGGTTTGGCAGCCCAGATACAGTAAGACCTAGAAAGTTCAGACTTAGTTCTGGTTCAGCCACTTGGGCTCCCTTGTTGGAGTGACATCGTTCTAGATCATAGGAATGAAGTACTCTTGGTTGAGTATCTTCCTTGAGTCCCCATACAGTGGCCACTTAGGCTCAAGTGGGAAATATAATCAGTGTCTCTAAATTTTATTTAAAAATGCCGTTGTCTTTCATGTACCTGATTTTTCCAGATAATGGTCTGAGCAAAACTAGGGGAGAATCTTTAGTTGCATCCGTGTGCCTGCAAGTGGCATTATTTTGTCCTTTTTAATGGCTGAGTAGTATTCCATTGTGTGTATGCACCACATCTCAATCTATTCATTTGGAGATAAAGACAAATGTCATATGAAATCACTTATATGTGGAATTGCAAATATGGCACAAATGAACCTATCTACAAAACAGAAACAGGCTCACAGACATGAAGAACAGACTTGTGGTTGCCAAGGGAGAGGGAGGGGGAAGTGGGAAGAATGGGGAGTTTGGGGTTGATAGATGCAAACTATTATATTTAGAATGGATAAGCAGTGAGGTTCTACTGTACAGCACAGGAAACTATATCCAGTCTCTTGGGGTGAACATGATGGAAGATAATATTAGAAAAAACATCGTATGTATGTACGACTGGGGGGTCACTACGCTCTACAGCAGAAATTGACACAACACTGTGAATCAAGTATACTCTAATAATTTTTTTTCAAGTAGCGGGGAATTGGAAAAACAAAAAGCTACTCGTTTCTACTGAAATAGGGGCACGGATTTGCTGTTGTGGAGAAGGAGAAAAATCCTGGCACCTGGGGAGGGAGGAAGCACCTGGAATCCCAGGAGATAAGGCAGGACAAGGAATATTCATGACCTTTATCATCCAGAGCCACCCTTGCAGCCTATCTCACAAAGGGAAATGGCTCAGTATGGCTCCCCAAACTGCTCCAAGTGCCTTAAGTTGTACTGACCCCTGGACCTGCCGTTTCCTGCCAGACAAATCTGAACAGGATTTAATTACTGTTTCCCTCCAACTGACTGATTCTATCAGACACAGCAGGACATGGCTCCAGTTCCTGCAGCTCCTTCACCAAACTGCCTGTCTTCCCCACCCCCTCCAAGCTGCTGCTCACTCATTCCAGGCCCTAATGAATGCCTGCAGTTGCTGTGTGAACCTATAACCCACCTTGGGCCAGCTGCACTCAGGCAGAGTCTCCACAAGCAACGATCAGATTCATTCATTCAGACTGAACCAGGAAGCCTAATGTCTGCCAGACTGCCTGGTAGGGAGGTGGGAATAAGGAAGAAATAGGAGACCTTCAATGCAGTACCCCAGGAAGATGGTGAGACTTGGGGATGGTGACAGATCTCTCCAGAGCGAAGCCACCCCTGGTTACTCAGGGAAGCTTCCAGGAGGGGTAATTGACTCCTTATTTATGCATCCACTGCAGGCTGTTATCCCGTGATGGGAGCAGCACTGCAAAATTTTCCTTGCAGTCGGAGACGCTGCCCAGGTCTTGGAGGCATTTCACTAAGAATCAACCTACTGGGCAGGGTCCTTCCAAAAGATGATAGCATTATCCTGGACTTTACCCCTGAGGTCAAGGCGGGATCTGTGTGACCACTAACATAACCAGGTAGAGAGGACAGCTCAGAAACTTGAGGAGAAAGCCTGGCTTATAACGTAGGCCTGGAGGTCCACGGCACCTGTCAGGCTGGCTGGGTCCTGAGCCATGGGGGCGGGCGGGGCAGGGTCAGGCCAGCCGGGTAGCCTCCTGCTGCTTGGAGTCCTGCTGACAGTAGTTGTATTTAAGTGCTGGATGAGCTAAACTGGAACAGATTTAGGCCCAGCTCTTCCAATCAAATTAATCAAAGTTCTGTACTTGTATAAATTCACCAAATGCCAAGATGGTGTAGAAACTAGGGCTAGATTTATGCATGTCTCATGACGAGAGGTTCTGACTGCCTTTGGTCCACATCAAGGTATAGCTAATTGCCTTGGACATAAAAACAGTATCTACCTCCAGAGCAAAGACGGGCATGCTTGCTGTCCAGTCTAAAAGCGAATCTTAGGACCCTCCCTAAGCTCGAGGTCCTATCCTGTAATACAGCCCACTGTAGGCGCACTGTCATCTGGCCCTCTGCGTATCACCCTGTGGGAACTGAGACTTGGGAAACTGGCCACTCTCTACTGCTGTTGCTGTGAGGGATACAGTCCCTGGTGGACATCCCAGGGGTCTTGGGTCTTCTGCCAGCCTCTGTGAAAGGCAGCAGACTATCTTGTTAGTTTGTGAGTGAGATATGGTCAAGACAGGAGGCCAGCATTTAAAAATCCAGATGGCAGACCTCATTAGGGAATTTCAGTACATTTGCCTTCACTGTCCCGTCATGGAATGGCTGTTCCTGAGTCACAGCTGCCTCATGTGGGCTGATAAATCTTCATCAACTCACTGCATTCTCCAATATTCCCTTTTGTCTTGGACCTGCAATAGGAAAGAACAAATCTGACTCCATATTGGATCTGTTTCTTTTTCTTTAATCTTGGTATTATGTTGCTTTTGCTACAAGTTAAGAATATTGCCTATAACCTGAAATATACAGAATTGCCCATTCTCAAGGCTCTGCCCTTTAAGAGTATGACACTTTTCCATTCATACAGAGATAAAAAGTTGCAGAACAGAGAGTAACATTTGTCTTGTTGAAGGCTTACAGGAACATAGTGACCTGACCTACTGGATAGATGCAAGAACAAAGGATTTTGACATCAAGAAGTCTGCGGAGGCCAACCACATCCCCTCCCCTTTTAGCATAAAAGAAGCCAGAATTCTAACTCTGGTAAGATGTGTCTTTGGGACACTCGTCCACCATCTGCTTGGTCTGCCGTCTTTCCAAATAAAGTTGCTCTTCCTTACTCCAACAACTCATCTCTTATTTATTGTCCTGTTGTGCAGCAAACAGTACAAGTGTGGACTTGATAATAAACTTTCCAAAATCGTGTCCCTTTACATTTAGAGCTATGGTTCTTGCATATGTCCCTAATACAGAAAAATTTGCTCTACAAAAATTATGTCACAAAGGATTGTTCACTGTGTCATAAGAGTTTTCCTTCATGGAATCTCATAGTCCGTAATCATATTAGGATTGTATTAAATTTCTTCCCTTGGCACATCTAAATGTGACTTGATCCATAGTCTTAAGAACTATGTGTAGTTGTCAAGAATACAAGTTCTGTAAAGTAAGGTTTGCTTTAAGATAATTCTGCCATAGTTCTGATAGGAGGTGCCACGTGTATCTCTGTTGTAATTAACACAGTGTTGGCTGGGCTGCCTGAAGTCCGGACTTTAACAGCTCTGGATTCTAGCCTCAGAGGGTCCTTGTATTAATAGCTCAGTCACTGTGATCCATTCCAAAGCCTCTGCCTGATGATTCTGAGACCAGATAAAGTCCCAGATCACACCTTTGCTTCCTGTTTATGGAACGAGTAGCCCTCTTGGATGGAATCTGGATTCCTGACACAAGGGCAAGGCACAGGCCCACCCCAGTTTGGATGGACAGCATTTGGGGAAAACAATTTCTTCAGCTTCCTGCCCTTGGAAGTCCGTGTGTGATACAGAAAACAGAAGCACTGTAACTGAGCAGGACCCTGTGGGGCTTTCTAGGGGTAGACCCTTCCCCGAATCCTATGCTTTAGTGTCTCTCTGAAGTATAACGTGTGTCTTTCCGGAAGTTTATAGGAACATGGTGACCTGCCCTCTGTGGACAGCTTTCAAGAACAAAGGATTTCGGCATCAAAGAAATGTTCAACAATCAACCATGCCCCTCCCTCACCTTGCCTTTAAAAATGCTTTGGAGAGTTACCATTGTGGCTCAGAGGGTTAAGAACCTGACATGCAGGATGCAGGTTTTATCCCTGGCCTGGTTCACTGGGTTAAGGATCTGGAGTTGCCACAAGCTGCAGTGTAGGCTGCAGATATGTCTTGGATCTGGTATTTCTGTGGCTGTGGCATAGGCTGGCAGCTGCAGCTCTGATTTGACCCCTAGCCCGGGAACACCCATATCCTCAGGTGTTACCTTAAACATAAAATAAAATAAATAAAATAAAATAAATAAAATAAAATAAATAAAATATGTTTTGACTCGAAAAGACACATGTACTCCAGTGTTCATTGCAGCACTCTATGCAATAGCCAGGTCATGGAAACAACCTAAATGTCCATCGATAGAGGAGTGGATAGGGAAAATGTGGTACATACACACAATGGAATATTACTCAGCCATTAAAAGGAACGAATTACCAACATTTATAGCAACATGGATGGACCTAGAAATTATCATGAGAAGTGAAACCAGTCAGACAAATAGACAGCAACACCCAATGCTACCTCTTACATGTGGAAACTAAAAAGACACAATGAACTTCTTTGCAGAACAGACAATGACTCACAGACTTTGGAAAACCTTGGTTTTTCAAATAAAACAATCTGGGGGGTGGGGGGATGCACTGTGGGTTTGGGACACAAAATCTAGCAAGTTGACTTGTGATGATTTATGTACACCTACAATTGAAATAAAATCCATTAAGTTAAAAAAAAATAAAAGCATCTTACGTATAAGTGCAAAAAACATATTTTGCAATTTATTTCAGGGTTTTCAGGATATTTTGTGGGCAAGAGCTACTCATCTCCTTTCATGGCCCCACAATCAACATTTCTCTGCTCCAAACTCCAGCATTTCAGTTTGTTTGGCCTCACTGTGCATTGGGCACGTGGACTTGTGCTAACAGCATTACCAGGATAAGCAGTCTTCAGTCTGCAAGGCTGCCAGCCAGTGCTGTGTTCATTAAGATAGGCTAATCCTCAAACGCACAAACCCATGAAGTTTGGTGCCCATGTGAGGAGTTTATTTCTCGCGTAACCAGTCGTTCAGGGCCTGGACCAACAGAACTCTGTTATCTGCACTGTTCCCCTGGGCGCAGACATCCATCTCACTGGGCAGATGAGAAAGAATACGGGAAAGTACATATATGCAGGCCTGGAAGTGACCCTCACCCCCGCCTTTTGTTGGCTTGAACTGTAGGAAAGGGCCAGCCTCACTGCAAGGGAGATTAAAGAGAAAGGGGGTCACTTGATTGATCAGCTCAACCCCTGACCCAAGTGTTTTGCTCTGTGCCCGTCAGTATCTACACACTGTGCCACAGGTTCCGTGAAAATTCCATAGACTCAGGATACTGAATGATTTTGGCCAGATCAAGCCTGTCGTTAGTGTGCCCAGAAGTTGAGTATATAGATGACAATGAAGGGAGAATCTTAATGTGGCAACTGTCATAATCCTCCATAGAATCTGAGGTCCCCTGTCCTCTGAGGTCCCAAGTCAGGGTAACCTCAGAGAGTACTCTCTGAACTGTGCCCATCGTCTGAGGAACCTGCTGGACCAGAGCCTGGAAGCCTTATCTCCAGGGAGAGATGAAACACGTCTATTATAAACTTGGTGGTTCCCAGGTTGGGGGTGAGGGAGGGCACCCCTGAGAGGACACAGCCCAACAAAGAGGCTGTCATCACCTGGAAAAGGCAGGGAAGGGTCCCTGACAGACTCTGGACTGTGGATCAGGGCTGTCACATCTTTCCGTATGCAGTGCAGGCTGAAAAGGGACGCTGGAGGGGTTTATTCCCTCTTAACCACATGCTCTGGATAGTCAGTTCTTGCAGGTTGGCTGTCTACCACCTGGCCAGCCACACACTGAGGATGAGTTTTGTGTTAAGAACAGGAGCCATGGAGTTCCCGTTGTGGCTCAGTGGTTAACGAATCCGACTGAGAACCATGAGGTTGCGAGTTTGATCCCTGCCCTTGCTCAGTGGGTTAACGATCTGGCATTGCTGTGAGCTGTGGTGTAGGCTGCAGACGCGGCTCGGATCTTGCGTTGCTATGGCTGTGGTGTAGGCCAGTGGCTACAGCTCTGATTAGACCCCTAGCCTGGGAACCTCCACATGCCGCGAGTGTGGCCCCAAAATGACAAAAGGCAAATAAATAAATAAATGTTTAAAAAAAAATAAAATAAGAACAGGAGCCTTGCTAAGTGGGCAGCAACCAAAGCTCATACTTCCAGAGCTGGATGTCATCTGCATAGAACTTTCTTGTAGCCAATAACACCTGCTTGAGAACCTCTTATGATTTTCCACAGAGAGTCCCTGCCATTCATTTACTGACCTTGGCATCAAGGGAGAGGAGACCAGGAGAACTCTGCATGAAACTTACCATGGGGACTGGACCAGGCAGTGGGGGGGGGGGTGTCCCTAAACGTGGATGACCTACTTTAGAATCTCTGGAGGAAGGGGGTGCTTGTTCGCATTGCAAGTTCCTGGGAACAACCACAGCCTCGTCAGTTAGAATGGCAGCGTCAGGGCCCAGGAATCTACATTTTCAACAAATGCCTCGAGAGATATTTAATTTTTCTAAATCAGAATTTTGAATTTGAGGGAGTTCCCGTCGTGGCTCAGTGGTTAACGAATCCAACTAGGAACCATGAGGTTGCGGGTTCGATCCCTGGCCTCGCTCAGTGGGTTAAGGATCCGGCGTTGCCGTGAGCTGTGGTGTAGGTTGCAGACGCGGCTTGGATCCTGCGTTGCTGTGGCTGTGGCGAAGGCCGGCGGCTACAGCTCCTGTTAGACCCCTAGCCTGGGAACCTCCATATGCCGCGGTGCGGCCCTAGATAAGGCAAAAAGACAAAAAAAAAAGAATTTTCAATTTGAGATGACTACTGCGGTCCCTCTCAAAGGGTTGGGTAACTCTGTGTTTACCCACTGAACAGTAAGGCCTCCTAACTTCAAATACCTCTCCAATCACATGGTGGGTGAGGTAAGCATCTCAGCCCACAGTTTCCTGCTTCCTGGATAACAGCCACTTTCAGAGAGGCAGAGGGCCATCTAGCTGCCTCAGATTCCTCTCCCAGGCTCTGTAGATTAGAGGGATTTTATGCCTGGTCTGGTGCCCTGAGTCTAGAAAAGAAACAACAGCCAGCCGGGTACATGCTAGACCGTACAGCATCCTTTACTCTGGACCAAGAAAAAAATGACAGTCACAGAGAATCTGTGCCAAGCGTGGTCGTGAAGCAACTGGATCAAAGTAGGAAATAGCAGAATCAGGATCTAGAAATGCAAACTAGCTGACCCCCAGGGGTTTCTTGCATTTGCTCTCAGCTGTAAAATCTGCATCTTTCTGTGCAGGCCACTATAAACCCCAGTTCTGATTTGTATTCACAAGCTCATCCCTGAAGTGTGACTCACTTCCTCTGGGTTTTTTCTCTGCCCCTAGGATGAAGAATTTCATCTGCTGCCCCCTTTCTTGTTCCCAGCCTTCTAGTTTCCCAGCTGGCTTTTCTTCAAACCGCATTCTCTACCCTCGGGGGGAAAACCATCTCTCTTTACATATTCCTGATGTTCAGATGTGATAAAGAAAAAAAAAAAAAACAAACCTGAAAAAGTTAATTAGTGTTGGGAAACAGGCCAAAGGTTTTTTTTTTTTTTTTAATTTTGTTATAGTTGATTTGCAGTGTTCTGTCAATTTCTGTTGTACAGCAGAGTGACCTTGTCACACATTACCCTCCATCATGTTCCATCACAAGTGACTACATATAGTTCCCTGTGCTGTACAGAAGGATATCATGGCTTATCCACTCCAAATGCGATATGCTGGAAGGAGGGTTTCTAGCTGTGAAAAGATAGATGGGAAGATACGTGAGACCTTGGGATGCACCTGTACCAGCACCAAGAGCTTCCCACATCCAAATGATTAAATAATGTGACCTCCTAGTAAAAAGCCACCCCCTCCAAATCCACATACTTATGTAACCTGTGCAACACAAGTGACTCTTTTAGGTCACTTTGCATGGAGAAAATAAGTAGAGTTACACATAATTTACGTTTTTTCCCAGGATTCTCCTAGTCTTTCTCAGGATTTTGTGGGTTACCAAATATTCCTATTTCTTTTCTGTTTAAGTCCACTACAGCTAGTTTCTCCTGCTTGCAGTGCAGAGCTGAGATCAAGAAAACAGAGACCTCCACATGACAATTAGTCCTGGGGGAAAATTCTTCTTTCAAAGAAGGGTGTGGTCATCCACGAGGGAAATGGGTCCTACATTCTATATAAGGTAAATCAGTGTGATATATGTGTGAAACAGCAGAACCAACAAGGGGAAAAGAGATGGAGACCCTTAGGAATAGACACATGGAACGGAGTGGGAGACTTTCCATGGTCATTGACATTTATCTTTTTTTTTTTTTTCATTTCTAAAAGATTTATTGAAGTATAATTCGTTTACAAGGTTGGGATCATTTCCGCTGTACAACAAAGTGATTCAGTTGTACGTGTACACATATTCATTATCTTTCAGACTCCTTTTCCAAATGGATCATCACAGAATACTGGGTAGAGTTGTCTGCACGAGACAGGAGGTCCCCACTGACAAATCATTCCCTCTACCTTGGTGTGCACATACCAATCCCAGACATCTGGTCCACCCACCACCCCACCCTCTTTGATTACCATAAGTCTTTCAAAGTCTGTGAGTCTGTTTCTATTCTGCACATAAATTCATTTGCCTCATTTTTTTTTTAAGATTCCACATATAAATGAGGCTACAGGATGTCTGTGTGACCTCTGATCCTACCATCACACCTTCCTTGGCTTTGACATCCCTGCCTTTCTCTTTTAAGGACCTTTGTGAGGATGCTGGACCTGATCAGAAAACCCAGGTACTCTCTTCAGATCAAATTCATGACGTAATCACGTTGTCAACTCCCACTGGGTCACATTCAGGTGACATATCCTCAGGCTCTGGAGATGAGAACACGGGCATCTTGGTGTGGGGGTGAGGGTTGGGAGGGCAGGGCAGCGTTCTGGCCGCCATGGGGCAGCTGATGCTGCAATGTGAGGGGATCCACATCACAGCTCAGGATTCCCCACCTTTCTGACTCTACCATTCTCCTTCATGTGAGAAAGTTCTTGATTTCCCTAAAGCCACCCTTACCTACATGAGACTGGGAAAACCACAGATGTCCATAGCAGGCCAAAAAAAGTAAGTCTGGGCGGTCTTAGAAAGTATGGCCAATTATTTGTGTGTTTTTTTTTTTTTTAAATTGGTTTCTTGGCAGGAATGCAAATGAAAGCAACAGAGTCCAAGAAGAAAGAAACTAACTAGAACAGTTCAATAAAGTGAATGCCCATTATTTTGGTGGCTAAAACATAAAAACATACCCCAGGGTGGTTTGAATTTCATTCACTTAGGATAATAGAATGGAGCCAATCTTGAGCTGCTTCATTCCACTGACTCTGGCTCCTGTCCCCAGGGCTGGATTGATAATAAAGGGAGGGATGGGAAACCATGACTGATATTTTCTATAATGCCCACATGGGATTGAAGCATTATCTCACACACAGCGCATGCTCAAATGGACTGTTTACATTTTTAGAAACACATTTCTTAACTGTGAAGTTTACAGTTGATGAGTACTTGCCAGGTGTCATGCACTCTAAGATGTCCTTGACCCACATTATCACATTTCCACTCCATGACTGCCTTCCTAGCACAGCTTTAGTAATTTGCCAACAGTAGGGCCAAAAGCCAGAAGTCTTAGGACTGCCCTCCTCTTATCCCCCCTTCATGGTATTTTCTTACGTGGAGAAGGTTCAAATCGTTTTGGAATTCAAATAGAGAATGGTGAAATAAAGATAGCAAATCCAGCACACATTAAGTTGTACCGCATAGAAAAAGCATTCCTATACGTTAGCTCATTTGATTCTTATCAAAATCCTACAGAAGGTGTACACGTTACTACTGACAGTGTCCTCGTTTTACAGACAAGCACATTGAAGGGTAGTCCCTTTTCCCCCAATGTGCAGAACTCCTAGGCTGTAGATATCTTCTCCTTTGACTTCTGTTTAGTCTATTAGGCATTTTAACAACTAAATAAACAACCAAGCCAATGAACCAATGGTTGATTCTCCGGACACAGAAAGGAAAAGAATTACATCATAAGGAAAGGGCTATGGGTTTCGGAACAGGATTTTCAATGGGGTCAATGCATGGAAAGTTGAGGGACACCCCTTCTCAGCTTGTGAACCCGTCTCTCCCATGGCTTCAGATCCTCACGTCCAAAAATGAGCCAAACAATACCTCCCGCATAGACAATCAGATCAAGAACAGGAAACAACCTGTGTGAAAGTCCTTGGTACACTGCAAAGATTATTTAGAGGCAAGACTTTTTTTTTTTTAGCATCTGCTGCACGTGGGATTTCCTGGGCCACCGATGGAACGTGTGCCATAGCTGTAACTAGAGCCACAGCAGTGACAATGCTAGATCCTTAACCAGCTGAGCCACAGGCGAAATTTAAGACTTTTTTTTTTAAATTAAAGAACATAGACTCAGGGAGTTCTGTCATGACAGTAGTAATGATCCCGACTAGCATCCATGAGGATGCAGGTTCAATCCCTGGCCTCGCTCAGTGGGTTAAGCATCCAGTGTTGCCATGAGCTGTGGTGTAGGTCATGGATTTGACGTTGCCGTGGCTGTGGTGTAGGCTGGTAGCTGTAGTTCCCGTTCAACCCTTAGCCTGGGAACTTCCATATGCCACAGGTAAGGGCCTAAAAAGCAAAAACCAACCAACAAACAAAAGAGCATAGACTCATTCCGGTGAAGCAAATATTATTTCGTACTTATCTTTTCAATAAGGTGTTGGTGCTTCTCAAGTGAAGCATTCTTAAGAGCTCTTTGAATCTCGTTAAACCAAGTTAGGGCTTTTGTTTCTGTATTTCATTTTAATGTTCTTTGTCCTGTGAAGGAAGATCACACTGAGAGAATGATCCTTCCAATACATTCTAAATGACATTTTAATAAATAAGTATGTTTGATAAACATACTAGTGGGTACATTCAATGCAATTTTTTTTTTTTTTTGCTTCAAATGTCAATGAAAATGAGGAAGCTCTTGCCACATCAGCACAGGAGAGTTTCAACTTTTCATGTTGCTAATAAAGCACCCATTCGGCAAAAGAAAAAGCTTGTGCTCTATATACATGGATTGACTGGACGATTTGCTGTCTTTTCACTAGTTTTAACTCACGTTTGTTAGAAAATGTGTAATGTGGTTGTATCACTTAGGTTTGGATTTGATTTTCCACAAAAAAAGAACAGAATCCTGAAGAGAAAAGGCAGATGTGACGGACATACCCTCAGATTGTCACTTGTCACCCAGTGCTTCTTTTGTGAATCCTCAGTTTATTCACTCACTGGCTCCAGGCAATAAGGAACAGAGTCGGGCAGCTCTTTAAAGTGTGTGAGAGGCTGTCAAATATCTCTCATTTGATCCTCCTAGTGGCTTAGTTGAGGAAAGTGGACCAGTCACTGTTATTACAATTATGAAACGGGGCATTAAGAGACTCTAGTTAACCTACCAAGCAAGAAACTGACAAGGCTGACCTAGACTGTGAAATTGCCAGGTTTCCCCTCTTTTCATTGTGCATTCGCAGCCAGAGGACATGTCACATCTCCCCAAGGGGGACCTAAGGAGCTTCATCATGTTAGTTATTGTGTCTGTTGGGTGTAAACACAGCAGTAACAGCAACAACCTCAAAAACAAAGGAACCAATCTACAAAACAGAAACACTCATAAACAGAGAACAGACTTCTGGTGGCCAGGGGGAGGGGGAGGGAGTGGGATGGACTGAGAGTTTGGGGTAAGTAGGGACAAAGTATTACATTTAGAATGGATGGGCAATGAGATCCTACTCTACATCATAGGGCACTGTATCCAGTCTCTTGGGACAGATCTTGAAGGAAGATTGTATGAGAAAGAGAATGTGTGTGTGTGTGTGTGTGTGTGTGTGTGTGTGTACATATATATATATATATTTATATGCTTATATATATATATATAAAATGACTGTGTCACTTTGCTGCACAGCAGAAATTGACACAACACTGTAAATCAACTATACTTTCATAAAAAATATACTATCAGTGTACAGTTTCTGAGTATTTAATTCATGCCTTTTACTGCTTGGAGCACCACACTTGGATCAAACCATTTGCTGTTCACAGTAAACCTGTCAGGTAGGTAAAATTTTTTGTCTTCTTAACCCTGGAGTGTATCGATCAGTTATTTTCCCCATTTGATATATGAGACAACTGTAATTCAAAAAAAAAAAAATTGAGTGACTTGTTCAATGTTACTCCTCTACTAAATGGTGAAAACCGGGCAGTCTGAGGAGACAATGTGTATAATTAAATGTCACACTCTACTGTCCCCATCGCTGACTTTGTTCTTTGCTTTTTCAATCAAGAATAGATAAAAAGCATTCCAGCAATTGACTGTGAGGCTCTCATTCTCCCCTCTTTTCTTCTGTATCAGCCATACCCAGGATGTAATGCCCCACAGACTAGAAAAGAGTGATGCTTTTTAGGAGCTGTGGACTGTTCTGTGCAGATACGTGGAGCTCAAGTGTTGGATTCCAACCACTGCCGGTTAGACTGCAGGGAAATACATTTACTCTGGCTTCACAGGAAACTTAAAATCTTCCAGGGTTTCTGAGGACAATAATTTGTCACGTTACTAATTACTACTTCTCAGCTAAGATTTTTAAATTTTCATTGTTTCCCAGTGAAGCAAAGTATGTAGAGGCTTCCTGAGATAGAAAAAGAAGATTTTTACTAAATGGCCTTTGAAATACCTTTCAGAGTTCAAAGAGATGAATCTTGGACACATGCGTAATTGCTCTACTCTTAGAAAAAGGTCTGTTAAGTGTGGACTATGGCCAAACTAAAATAAGTTAGTTTCTATTTTAATCAGTTTAGCTGCAGAAGCATAACATAAGGGATGAATACGGTTTCCAAACGCGTTCCTCAGAAATAAAACATATTTTTACTCAATCGCACATATTCCAGTATAAATATAGGTGATGAACTGATTTACCTTAAAACTGCTAATTATTATAACATCAATACAAAGCACCATTTTGAATTCTCTTTGAACTTATTTCCATTTACTTACAGAGTTCAAGATTTTATATATATACACACATATATAATATATAATTATATATAATGCTTGAACATATATATGTATATGCCTGAGTGTGACCACATTTTTTGTTTGTTTATAAATTGTGATGGCAGGATAAACATTTAAAGGAATTTGGTACAGAAGAGTAACTTCAGAAAATGCTCCTTTTAATATTCAATAATAGCTTTTCTTTTTTTTTTTTAATAGCTGCACATGTGGCATTTGGAAGTTCCTGGGCCAGGGGCTGAATCTGAGTCGCAGCTGCAAACTGTACATCAGCTGCAGCACTGGCAGATGTTTTTAACCCACTGAACTGGGCCAGGGATCAAACCAGCCCTTCTACAGTGACCTGAGCTGCTGCAGTTGGTTTCTTAACCCACTGCACTACAGAGGAAACTCTAATAATATCTTTTTCTCATGTGAGTAAACTTTCAGTTAATTTGAAAATTAAAAGGAAATCTGAATGTCACCTCTTTAGGAATCTGAATTATTGAAAATTTTTTTCCATTGTTCAGAACCACATCACATAACAGGTCACCTAGAACTCACCCTTTTCTCTTTGCTCGTAAGCATTCCGAATTATCTGCTGTTAAGTAGTGACAGACTGTATTAGTTAAAATCACAAGAGGTGTCATTACTGTGTGCTTACCCAGCGCAAAGCACCAGAAACCTCATGGAGAAAAAATAATGGTCAGGCTTTAAGCCATGTAGATTAAAGAAGCACAGGAATATCCAGCAAAACATACGGAACTGTTGAAACTGAAGAGCACAACGCTTTACAACGTGATCCAAAAATAGAAGCCCTAATTCTGTGGTAGAAAAAAATCTGGCAAAACACCAAAGCTCTGAAAAACAACACACAGACCTGAGAACAGCCCCCAAATATTTCCTCTTTATCCCCAACTTAAAGTCTGTTATCTTCCCACCACTGGAAAAGCCTTGAGGACAATGCTTTCGATACACTTAAAGTTTAACTTACCCAACAAATTTATTTTTATTAGCTGAAAATGTGAGTCATTTCAGCTGACATTTCGGAAAGCCACATACTGCCTTTTTACTTATTTATTTTTCAGGCATTAGACTGATCTTCAAATAGTTTGTGTTGACTCGTGCTGGCAAAGCCCTTCCCTGAGAGCCTCCTTTTCCTCTGTAACTGGTTCTTCCCAGTTTGGGCCATCAGAGGAGAGGGCGATAATGCATTGTTTCTGAGAATACAGGATAATCTATTTGTGATCTGATGGCTCCGCTCGTTTTGTCAGCAGTGGGTAGAGTGCTTGCAGAAGCAAAGTCACGCCCTCTTGGGCCCCACGTGGCTGGCAGACACCCTCCTCTCTCTAAACATCATTCTCATAGTATCCACGGGACAGTGAAGTTTCAATGAGAATTTCCTTCAGATGCAGGTGACTCTAAGATCATTAGAAAACAAAGCAGTACAATATATTGACAGATGCAAGTAAGCGTTGGACAAAAATGTCAATGAAGGCGGAAGTTTGAACTTCGGAGACAGAAAAAACATTGGTGGGGTTGCTCATCCTTCGCTTTGCTCATCTTCTCATCTTTTTCTTGGCAGACTTTCCTCATTTTCCATCTCAACAGAGCTAGGTCCGCCCGCCCCCCTCCCCGCCCCCACCTTTTACTTTGTGCAGGCACAGCATGGCTCCATCGTTGTTCAAAGGAAGACAGGTGGAGATATGATAAACAATCTTTTTTGACAAGTTAAAAAGTCATTACATCTACATAGAAAGAAAATCAAAAGGTACAGGTCACTACAAAAATTAAAAATTTTGGCTCCTCCTGCCACTGGTTCAATAGGCATCTAAAACCTTTCTTATGCACCTCCTCAGGAGGTTACTTTTATAGCAATGTGTGTGTTCTTATTATTTCAAGTACCACCTTACTCAAGGCAACCATTTCATACCAAAAAATTGAAGGCGATTGTACATTCTGTCACCTGTTTCTTTAACAATGTATCTTTCTGTATCATTATATATCCAGCTTTTTTCATGGCTGTATAGTGTAATGGCCTATTTTAATAGTTAAAATTAATAGTTAACATTAAATAACTGTTTAATGTCTTAATGATTATATAGTGTTGTATGAAAGCCTCTAATTTATTTATACATTCCGCCATTCGTAATAGAAGGTAGTATTTTGATAGGTTTTTTTTTTTTGTCTTTTTGCCTTTATCTAGAACCTCACCCGTGGCATATGGAGGTTCCCAGGCTAGGGGTCTAACAGGAGCTGTAGCCGCCGGCCTTCGCCACAGCCACAGCCACGCGGGATCCGAGCCGCGTCTGCAACCTACACCACAGCTCACGGCAACGCCGGATCCTTAACCCACTGAGCAAGGCTGGGGATCGAACCCGCAACCTCATGGTTCTTAGTCGGATTCGCTAACCACTGAGTCACGAGGGGAACTCCGGTTACTTGTTTTTGTCTTATTTGTTTGCTATGTATTTCTTTATCAACTATGTCTATAATATTTCTATGTCAACTATATCAACTACTGTCTCGGGGTACAGAAGCTAGCAGTTTTATTGGTTTGACATTTTCCCTGTTTGCATCAAAGAATACCTTCCTGGCTTCTCAACTGCTTGTCTTTCTTTCCTCATTTTT